>VZQC01005532.1:0-455000 GCA_009823505.1 Rhizomys pruinosus
TTCTCTCATAGATTTTTGTTTGTATGTTTTCTTGTTTTGTGGTACTGTGGGATTGAAGCCAGGGCCTCACCCCTTCAGCAAGTACTCTGCCATTGGGCTATTATCCACAGCCCCACTTTTACGTTTTGAGTCAGAGTCTCACTAAGTTGCCCAGTCTGGTCTCAACCTCCCCATCTTTCTGCCTCAGTCTCATGAACATCTGAGAGTGCAGGCCTGGCTTCACATTTTCCTTTTAAAGGTGATATTTTCTCTTTAAAAATGCTACAAGGGGCTGGAAAGATGGCTCAGCAGTTAAGAGCACTGACCGTTCCTGCAGAGGACCAGAGTGTGATTCCCAGCACCCACATGATGGCTAACAACCATCCATAACTCCAGTTTCAGGGGATCCAGTGCCCTCTTCTGACATCTGCAGGCATTGCACCACACGGTGCACATCAACACATGCACGGAAGATACTCATACACATAAAATAAAATAATAAATAAAATATTTTAAAAGTGTTACAAGTGATTAAGACCCCTATATCCTCTCAAAAGACCTCAAAGTTGGCAAGTTCAGAATTTACTGTTTAGAATTCCAGGCCATTAGAAACTCAACTGGGCATTCCATTGGTTCTCAAGCAAGCCACCAGGTTTGAACTGAATGGTTAAAGCATGCGTTAGCTGTAATGTTTTTGTCACTTAATTGACCTATTGGCTTTATTTCCTGCTGCTGATGGGCCTAGACGTGAATGGGCCCATCCAGAGATAGGCAAGCACCTACTTAATGGATAATGGCAGAACTTGTACTCTAGTTATTAGAGTCTTCGAGAAGGACAGGGAAGAAGAAAACTGCCATGAGCTGTGGCTGTTAGGAAAGGCCACATGGGGGGGGGAGATACAGACTGGATCTTGACTTAGATCAGAAAAGGCAGGTACCAGGATGAGGGACCCTAAAGGTCACAGGGGCAGGTGTGGATTGATGTTCATAGCAGGGATCTTTCATCTCCTGTGCTTCACTGTATCCTCAGGAGACAGTCTGGGCATATGTAGCCCCACTTGATAACCATGACTTGAAGCTCACTCCCTGGATCCAGTGTCTAGCCCTTTAATGTGTGATAATTTTCTTATGCTTGTTTGGGGCAAGTACAGTTTTCTTAGATACTGCTGCCAGCTGCTGGTTGATCACAAGCTCAGCACCTCTCACATGTTGGGCCAGCTCACTCTTTTTTGAGAAGGGCTAGCCTAGACATTTAGAAGTTTAGCAAGATTTCTAGCCTCTACTCACTAGATGTGACTAGTACCTGCCCCATGTGTCCTGTGGACAGAGTCACCTTTGGTTGAGAACCTGTTCTAGTCTGCTTTCTATTGCTGTGATAAAACACTCTCATTAAAAACAACTTGGGCATAAAAGAGCTTAACGGGCTTACATGTCCCAGTCATAGTTCATCCTTGAGGTCAGCCAGGGCAGAAATTTAGGGCAGAAACCTGGAGGCAGAATTCTGGAAACAGGGACGGACTACAGAGGCATGCTGCTTACGGGCTTACTCCCCTGCTTCATGTTCAGCCTATTTTCTTGTACAACTCGGGACCCACTGCCCAGGGGTGGCACTACCTATAACGGGCTGGATCCTCCCACCTCATCAACCATCAAGAAAGTGCCTCACAGACAGGCCTGCAAGCCAGTCCCATTGAGAAAATTCCCAGACTGAGGTTCCCTCTTCCCAAGTGGGTCAAGTCGACAACTGAAGCTGTTCAGCACAGAACCACTGGACTACACTAGACCTTCAGGCTTGGTTCAAAGGAGACTAGCAAAGTTTCCATGGCATCACCAATGTCACTGGTGGTCACGTCTCATACTGTCCACCTGATGTGTTCCGGGTGGTAGTCCCTCCCCCTACATCAGCCCAGCACTCTTCATTCATACAGTGTCAGAACCATTCTGAGCACACCATCTGCATGCTGTGTAGACACCATGGTTAGCCCCTTGGAAATCATTGCCGATCCACAAGCCAGGAGCATTGGGATAGCTCAGTTATGCCCCGCCCTCCTGCTCCTTCCCTTTCTTCGTTTGTGTTTATTGATCTCAATCATCTCCCTGACCCTTCCAGAGCCATGTTGCAAATAGAAGGCAGGAAAGAAGAAGGGTGAAGAGAAGAAAAAGGAAAAAGGAGGTAAGGAGAGCGAGAGCACAGCCCAGCCGGGGACGCCCACAGCTCCTAGCTGTACCTGATACAGAGAGTTGAGTCTGTCCTCTCATGTGGCCGTGGTGTGGTTCCACCACTGCCTGAGGATAGCCTTTTTCTTTTTCATGTATCATCCAAATCCATTTTGAAGGCATCTGGAAGACGTATTTCAGATTTTCTCCAAAAGACAGATAACTGGTGTGGGGTGGCCTCTTTTGGTAGAATAGACTAGAAATAGAATGATATCTAATGAAACAGTGGAAGGTGGAAACAGGAGGTGGCATTCTCTGGCATGTAGGCCTAGGGTTCTCTCTCTCTCTCATCAACCAGGCTACCCTCAAATTAATGATTCTCCTTTTCCAACTTCTTGAGTGCTGGGATTATAGGCCTAAGCCATCACAACTAGCTAAGAGGTTAAGCTTCATCCATAGAACTCACAAGAAGACCCTGGACCTCCGGGAGGGGAAATGGTCTTCCTGTTTTCTTTATTCTACTACTCCAGAAGCATACCTGTTTTGAGTGCTAGCTGCCACTTGATCCTTCTCAACCTATCTTCACTGGTGACATGGGCAGGGATTGTGAAATGACTGAGAATGGACAGGGCTTCTCTAGGTCAGGCTGTGTCAGCCTCTGGTTTGTTCCATCTCTTGACCTTGCCTTTGACCTTCTAAAAACATTCCCAGTGTTTAACTCTGACAGCCTTGTGTGAATGTGTGAACTTACCTATTCCTGACTGGCCGTGGATTTGTTTGTTTATTGTATGCATTTGCTCACACCTTGCTGACTAGCCTTTCTTTGGGGGAGAATACATAGCAGGGCACTTAACAAGAAACCAAGTGAGACAGGCTAGGGAGCTGGCTGTTAGTGCAGTGCTTGCCACATAAGCATGAAGACATGGATTGGGTCCTTCAGAACCTATGTAAAAAAGGCAGGCACAGCAGAGCGTGTGTGATCCCAGCGCTGGGAGACCTAGCTGTGCTGGTGAGCACCTTGTCCAGTAGGAAACCCTGTCTCAAAAATTAGGTGCAAAAGAGATTATGGAAGACAGTCAACATCTACCTCCACATAAACCTGCATGCACATCCACACACATGTGCACACAACATACAACACAACACATTTGGTACCTGTTCTAGTTTGTCTTCCATTGCTGTGACAAAACACTCTGACCAAAACCAACTTGGGGAGGAAAGGGTTTATTCAGCTTACATCTCCTGGGTCACAGTTCATCACTCAGGGAGCCCAAGGCAAGAACTCAGGGCAGGAACCTGGAGGCAGGAGCTGAAGCACAGGCCATGGAGGAATGATGTTCACTGGCTTGCTCCCCTGGCTCATGCCCAGCCCGCCTTCTTATACAGTACACAACAACCTGCCCAGGGTGGCACCACTCTTGTGGGCTGGGCCCTCCCACACTGCTCGACCATCAAGACAATACTCCACAGATGTGGCCACAGTCCAATCCAATGGAGCCAATTCCCCGAGGCTCCCTCAACCCAGGTGTGTCAAGTTGACACTAAAGCTATCCAGCACAATACCATAGATACATACGTGCACACTTGCGCGCTCGCACGCACACACCCCACTAAGTAGATCAATGAGTAAAATAAAACAACTGACTCGGTTCTCTTCTCTCTTTTAGGTTCCGTTTTGGGGGCGGAGGATGCACCACACTTGCCCCTGCCTGCCAGGCTTGGCCTGTTTACGGACTTCTTTTAACCGGTTTATTTGTTTAGCCAGAAAGTAATTGCTTTGAAGTCGGAACGTGAAATGTGACCCATCTCATGCTGTCTGTCAAGTCCCGCTCGTGATTGTGTCAAAGAATATGCCAGAAAGAAATGCTCTCACTTCCTCAGCCTTCCACCACATAACATTTCTTTGATTTGAAGTGTTTCTTTCTTTTTTTCTACTTTGAAGGAGAGTTTTGATTTTTGGATAGACATACGAAGGGCAGAGCATTCTAGATGTCTTCTCAATTTCCTGTTGTTTTGACTTGGCTTTTTTTTTTAATGCCAATAGCAACTGTTTTCACAAAAATGAGAACCAGAATGGATATTTTATTACAGAAACTTTTTTTCTTGGCACCGCTCCACCCATCCCGCCTTACCACACACCCTTACTCTTGAAAGGCTCTTTAGGCCTTTGCTGGATTCTCCCATCTTGCTTCTTTAGTATTTTAAAGTGGGGCTTTCACACCCTTAGCTTGTGGGTGGCATAACTGGAAAGGCTAAGCTACCAACTCAATATTCTCTGAGTTGCAAGGTGTGCTTGAACTGGACCCTCTAGACTGCCCTTCGGGAGTAGAGGCTGGGAGTGCTTCTGGACTGGTCCTGTGCTGGTCTAGCCCAATAGCCTTCAGTTTTGTTGTTTGACTGGTGTGAGGGCGAAATTAATGGGAAGCTAAATGAATCCGGTCCATTTTTCTAGATTTTGGGGTTTTGTTTAAATAGAACATTTTTCCAATGGAATATTCTTTCATTATTTTTTCTTTTACTTTTTAAATTCTCCTAATTGGAAACATTCTAGAGAATGCCACTTGAGAAGAAAGTATTGATTTTAACCTGGCAAGACATGAGTTACCACTAAAAAAAATCAGTCTTATCACTTAAATTTTCATTTGTAACCCAAAGGTCTATTGTAATGAATTGCCTGATATCCTGCCATTTGTACTGGTATCAATATTGCTATGTAAAAAATTCTGTATCAGAATTGCATTGTATATCCTTTGATTTATTTTAATATTATATCCTTATTTTTGTCATAGTTGTCAACAGTTTTTATTAAGAGCAAATTTCTACAAAGGGCCTCATCCTAAAATAAGCAGAGATCCCAAAGTTGGTGAAATAACCCTTATACTGCACATTTGCATTTTCAACGCAGAAAATGTTGTTTGTATAAATTTCAAGGTAGTACAAAAATAAATAAATACACTATGTATGTATATACATGAGAAGTTTTGGAGTGTGGAAGAAAGTTATGACACCCCATAGTAAAAATGTCCATTCTACCCAAACTCTTGTATAGATTTAACACAATCCCAATCAAAATCCCCAAGAGTTTCTTCACAGGCTTGGAAAAAAGAGTCCTTAAATTCATTTGGAAAAACAAAAGACCCTGAATAGCCAAAACAACCCTGAGTGAAAAGATCAATACAGGGGGGATCTCTATACCAGACTTCAAATTATACTACAGGGCTATAGTCATAAAAACAACCTGGTACTGGCACAAAAACAGACCTGTTGACCAATGGAACAAAACTGAAGATCCAAACATGAGCACATATAATCTCAGCCACCTCATATTTGACAAGGGGGGCCAAGAAGACACAATGGAGAAAAGACAGCATCTTCAGCAAGTAGTGTTGGCAAAACTGGATCACCACTTGTAGAAGAATGAAATTAAACCCCTACCTCTCGCCCTGTACAAAAGTCAACTCCAGATGGATCAAAGACCTCAACGTGAAACCCCAAACTCTAAAAGCGATAGAAGAAAAAGTTGGCAGCAGACTACAAGACATAGGCGTAGGAAAAGAATTCCTAAATCAGACAGCAGCTGTGCAAGAATTAAGGTTGACAGTTGACAAATGGGACCTCATTAAACTCAAAAGCTTCTGTACATCAAAAGAAATAATCAAGGAAGTGAAGAGAAATCCCACAGAGTGGGAGGAAACCTTCACTGCAGAAACATCTGACAAAGCATTGATTTCCAGAATATATAAACTACTCAAAAAACAAAGAAGAAAGAAAACAATTGACCTACTCAATAGCTGGAACAAAGAGCTGAACAGAGACTTCACAAGTGAGGAATTTGAGATGGCTGAGAAACACCTTAAGAAGTATTCAACATCACTAATCATTAAGGAAATGCAAATCAAAACCACTTTAAGATATCATCTTACTCCAATAAGACTGGCTAGGATCAAGAAAACAAAGGATACCAAGTGCTGGAGAGGTTGTGAGGAAAGGGGAACACTCATCCACTGCTGGTGGGAATGTAAACTCGTACAGCCACTATGGAAAGCAGTGTGGAGAACCCTTGGAAGACTTGGAATGAACTTGCCACCCGACCCAGCCATACCACTCCTGGGCATGTACCCTCAAGACTCACTCCACCGCAGAGATACATGCATGGCCATGTTTATTTCAGCTCTCTTCACAATAGCAAAGAGCTGGAACCAACCCAAATGCCCCTCAACTGATGAGTGGATAGAGAAAATGTGGTACATCTACACAATGGAGTTCTATGCAGCAGTAAAGAAAGACGACATCATGAGCTTTGCAGGAAAATGGCTGGAACTAGAGGACATCATGCTGAGTGAAGTAACACAGTCCCAGAAAAACAAACGATGAATGGTATCCCTCATCTGTGAATGCTAGTGCCAATTACCTAGTTGTATTTCTTGTGCATGGCCCCACAGTCCCAGAAAAACAAATGACAAATGGTATCCCTCATCTGTGGGTGCTAGTGCCAATTACCTAGTTGTAAGTATTTCTTGTGCATGGCCCCTTGAGCTTTTGTCCAAGTAGTTGGGAGTGATGCATATTGGAAACCATAACAACAACAACAGAAAGGACTGCATCAAAGAAGTGACTGAAACAGTGAACTGCTCAAAATAGTCAACTTCCACATGGAGAATTTTGAGAAAGACTGAGAAAGAGATGAAAAGCATGTTTGGCAGAATGCATGAGCTCTGGTGGGGTGGGGAGATAAGGTGGGGGGACACAGGTCTAGATTTGATAATCTTGTACAAAATATATATAAAAATTTTTTTAAAAAAAAAGACAAAAAAAAGTTATGATGCCCAAAACTGATGATTAGCAGGAAAGAACTGGCAAGTTTTCCCTGCTGTAGTCCAGCAAGTACTAATGGAATGTGCATCACGGGGGTCCAGCAGAGGGCTAGGTGCTAACTGAGGGGTGATATCAATGTGATCTGGCCTTGAAAAATCCACCAAGTGTTGTAAACCAATTTTGTGTCATAAATAAACAACATATGAAACCTTAAGTTTAACTGACTAAACATTAGTCCACGTCCACCCACCGTTGTTCTTCACCCCCCCCCAAAAAAGACAATACTTGTCCATTTCGTGGTTATTTGCTCAGTTAGAGCTTACGATCATGGGTTTTGTGTGACTTCACCCCCCCAGGCTAACATGTTAAGTTGCCTAAGTGTATGGGATTTGCCTGTACTGCTCACCACAGCTGGACCATTTTTTATTTACTTTGTACCCAAGAAACATTCCTCAGCAAGTTTGTTGAACAACAAAAAATCCAACAAGGGGAATTATGTTATGGAAACAGGCTCTTCAACAATTTGGCTAAAGTGATTTTCGACATAGCATTCAGAACGTTTTTATGAGTGGTGAAAATTTAAATGGGTCAACTACCCATTTTCACCAAAGCTAAAAAATACGACTATTTCTTACACAATTTAATCCCAGACACCTTTAGTCCTAGCACTCAGGAAGCAGAGGCAGGCAGATTTCTGTGAGTTCAAGACCAGCCTGGTCTACATAGTGAGTTCTAAGCCAGCTGGGGCTGCAAGGAGACCTTGTCTCAAAAAACAAAATGTGTGTGTGTGTGTGGCACAGTTCTCCTTCCACTGTTACATGGGTTCTGGGGATCAAACCCAGGTCATCAGGCTTGCAAGACAAATGCCTTTGCAGGCTGAGCCATCTCACAAACCCTCAGACTTTTAGGCAGAGCATGCTAGGGCTGTACTGTGGAAACTGCAGGGCTGGGGGTTCAGCTCCCAGGATGGCTTGCCACTGTGACTGGGGTGTTCCAGACCCAGAACCCCACAAGGTAAGGCAAAAGAGCGGTTTCCGCATGATAATCAATGCAGTCCATTTTGTGAAAATACTGTGATTGAATGTCATTGATGAAAATATAGAAACAGATCTTATGCCACCAGCTGGTAACCAAACCCAAATAGAAGCTTTTACCTTCTCCGCCACCGTTGACGTCATGGGCAGAGATGTGATTCGAATGAGGAAAGTCCCCACAGTGTCCTGTGCTTGAATACTTAGTCTCCAGCTGGTAACACTCTTTGGGAAAGTTGTGGACCCTTTCTGAAGTGGAGCCCTGTTGAAGGATGTGGGTCCCTGGGGCGGGCCTCGAGACTTGGTAGCCTGGCCACACTTCCTGTTCTCTTTCTGGCTCCTCACGTTGAGTGCAATGTGACAACAGCCTCAGGGTCTTGCTACATCCACAGCTGGCTATACTCTTCCCACAACGATGGACTAACAGCGTCCCCTCAAACTGTGAGTCCAAATAACCCTTCCTCCTCTGAGTTGCTTTCTGTCAGGTTATTTTACCTTAGGAATGAGAAAAGTAATACGGATTTCCATTCCTGGCTGTTTAAATTTGTATTATTTTTATTGTTGCTGTTTACTAAAGGAATTTCTGCAAGAACTACTTCCTCCCCTGTGGCTGAAGCCTGTCTTCCTTGTCTCATTTCAGTGTGATTCTTGCTGAAGCCATGCAAAGTCAGTCAGTCCAGGCACAAACCCCACACACAGTCCCCGCTTCCTCCTCTCTGGTTCCCAAATCTCACGCAATCTTTCCGAGCTTCAAGGGATGAAAGGCAGAGACAGCTTTAAACTTTAAGGTCAGGAAGTAATTGGTCTTCGGCAAGGATCAGTACAAAACCCGACAATGCTTTGTGACCTTCCTGCTTTCACATTGCCATGTATTTCAGAGGATATCCTTAGAACTGGTATTTGATTAATTCAGTGAACTCCCCTCCAATTCATTTTTTGAAATTGTGTATGAAAGCTTTGTCTGCATGTATGTAAATGTACCACATGCATGCAATGCCCACAGAGACCAGAAGAGGCCGCCATTGGATCCCCCTAGAACTGGAGTTAGGGACAGTTGTTAGCTGCCTGCCATGTGAGTGTTGGAAACTGAATCTGACCCTCTACAAAAGCACCCAGTGCTCCTCCCACCCGGTCATCTCTTCTGATGCCCTAATTCGTTCTTTATCCTTCCTTTTGCGTTACAGATCTGTACATCCTCCAATAGTTTTAAAGTTTTAATCGGAAAATAAAAGTTAAGTTTACGTTTATGGCATGCAATATGATATCTTGAAATATGTATGCACTGTCAAATGGCTACCCTGAGCTTAATTTGCATGGGTATCACCTCATGTACCTATGCTTTATTGTAAGGACACATGACAGTTACTCTTGGTGATTTTTCAAGTATGGGATATTAACTGTAGTCACTCTGCTGAGCAATAGATTTCTCTGTCAACATTTCTAAATATATCCATAACAGTCTTATAGCAATGTTATTCCTTGCTCCCCCCACCCCAAAAAGATGTCAAAATATTTTCAGTATACATACTACCTTCACATACCTAAATCTAGAGGTGCTGTTAATAAGTAGTGGTCTGTGTTTGAGGTATGGTCTCATGTGGCCTGCTACTTGGGATGCTCTTGCCTCAGCTTCCCAATTTGGGGTTAAAGGTGTGCCACCAAAGTCAGCTGAGGAGCTGTTTGGAAGTACCAGCCCCAGGTTTCCCATCAACCACCATTCTCCAAGATGCTAATTGCATTGGTCTGGACTGAGACCTAGGTGTATTTTTTTTTTTTTTTTGGTCTTTTTGAGACAGGGTCTCCCTTTAGTCCTAGCTGGTCTGGAGCTCGATATATAGACCAGGCTGGCCTTGAACTCACAGATATCTGCCTTCCTCTGCCTCCCAAATGAGGGCTGAGATTAAAAACATGTGCCACTATGCCCAGTGGTGTTGTATTTGTTTTATAAACTTCCTGGTCACACCCATCCCTATGTGGAATGGGTTGCATCCCTGACACATCAATAATTGGCTTCTCTGATGCGTCAGTTTTCTTCATTGGGTTCTGGTGCACCAGCAAATTAAATAAATTTCCTATTAATCTGTGGGGAAAAAAAAAAGCTTCCTGATGAAGTCTAAGGTGTCCCCATAGTGGAAAACCACTGAGAAAGAATAAAGGGTGACACATCTATTGAAAGGCCACTGCTGTGATGGTATTTGATGGGACGTTTTTCTGGTTAAATTAGAAGGCAGAAGCCAAATGTCTTTGGAAGTTCCTGTGGTCCTCAGCACGACTCCACTTTCTCTCTCGCTATAGAAGAAAGCTTGCCTACTGGAGAATCTGTTATGCCTGGCTCGTTTGAAGAGTCTGTGAAAAGCCCCTGAGAATCAGATGAAGGAGGCAGGCAAGGAGTGAGAGGGTCCTGCTCGTTGGTCTGCGGCTCCCCTGCTGCCCGGATCTCTCTTGATTGGAGGGCTCTTCTGGGGGGGGGCATCTGGGGTAACTCAGCACCTAAAATCTCTAACATCTGGTCCTTTCCTTTGCATCTCAGGATTTCCATTCTACTGAGTCCATAAATCATGAGCATTCCATCACTGTATAATTGAATAAATCAGGCTGGTAAGGATTTCAACAAAATGTGTATTAGTTGCCAAAGATTAAGAGCAAGGAAGTGGAAAATCCCAGTGTGGACACATGAATGCTAGTGACAAAATGTTTGGAATGATCTATTTCATATGTACTTTGTTTTCTGAAAAATATATTTTATATATGTGCATGTGTTGGCTGCATGTAAGTGCATCTGTGTCATGGAATGCCTGTAGAGGACAGAGAGGGGCATCAGATCCCCTGGAGCAGGAGTTACAGACAGTTGTTAGATGGCATGAGTGCCAGGATTCAAACCCAGTCTTCTGCAAGAACAACCAGTGTCCTTAACCCGGGAGCATCTCTCCAGTCCTCATAAGCATTTTGAATATGTGTCCTTGTGCCTGCTTGGGAACATCTCATGAAGTCTGGGACACGAGTGCATGAACCTGTGCCATGACATGTTCCCTGGGGTTAGGCTGGGACATATTCCCAGGTGCGCTCTCATATTTGTCCCAGGGCTCATAGGCGCTACCCCACTGACTTTCTGGCCTGTGTTGCTCCTTGTGGGCCAACAGATCTCAGTAACATGCCCTAGCTCTAATTTCAACAGTGTCTCTAAATATTGCAAAGGTCTTCTAGAGGCTGCAAGTGGGGTAAGAAATGCTAGTTTAGAATAAAGCTATTTTCCGTCTGCTTGTTTCTGTTGCAGCTAGCACTCCTAACCACTGAGCCATCTCTCCGGCCCTTGCTTGATATATTTTTTTCTTTCTTTTTTGATATTTTTGAGACAGGGTCTCCCTTTAGTCCTAGCTGGCCTGGAGCTCACTATGTAGACCAGGCTGGCCTTGAACTCACAGAGATCTGCCTGCCTTTCTCTGCCTCTCAGAGTGCTGGGATTAAAGGCGTGCACCACCATGCCTGGCAGTATTTTTAACAACGCATTGCTAATTCATTACCAACAGGTGAAATACTATTTTAAAAGTTAAACCTGCTGGGCGTGGTGGCACACGCCTTTAATCCTAGCACTTGGGAGGCAGAGGCAGGCGGATCTTTGTGAGTTCAAGGCCAGCCTGGTCTACAAAGCGAGTTCCAGGACAGCCGGGGCTACAGGGAGACCCTGTCTCGAAAAGAAAAAAAAAAAAAAAAAAAACAAAAGTTAAACCTTTGGGAACTAGGGAAATAACTCACCTACAGTGCTTGTTGTACAAGCTTGAGAACCGAGTTCAGTTGGGGCAGTGCAGGTCTATAATTCCAGAAGTGGGATACAGAGCTAGAGGTTTACTGGCCAGCCACCCTTCCCTATCTGTGAGCTCCAGGTTCACTGAGAGAACCTATTTTAAAAAATAAGGCAGAGAGTAACTGAGGAAGACACCAGAACAGGAACTCCGGCCACCACATACACATACCTGTGAGCACTTACACACACATGTTAAGCCACAGAAAGTTAAGCCTTATCAAAGCTAGAGAAAACAAAGTACATTCAAAGTAGTGAAGAGACAAATGTGCGAGGGTTCAGATATCCCTAGCTATATCACTTCTGAGTCAGCTCTGGACTTTGCTGTATTTCAAAGCCTAAAGCAAAGGTCTCAGATAAAAATCCAATACAGTGGACTACTTTCACCACTTTAGGTCAGACTGCTAAGCACATTTCCACATTGCTTAAATTCATATTTTTATCCTCTTGATTAAAAGGCAAGTAGTTTGTGGAAAAAAATGTTTCCATTGAAGAAACTCAAAAGCTTTACAAGTGAAATTGGAGAAAATTGCCTTTTATTAAGTTAGGTTTGAGTAACTGTTGAGAAGTTTCCCAGAGTTCATTTCCTTGTAGACAAGATTAAGTCTGGCTGGCGTGTGTTTAGCTCATTTGTAAAAACACACAAATCAACCAAAAAAACTTTGTATTATGGAAAAGTTTAAGCATAAAAGCTCTTAGAGGGGCTGGAAAGATGGCTCAGTGGATAAAGACACTCGCCACTCGAGCGATGGGAGCTTGGTGGCCCGAGTTTGATCCCTGGAGCCTACATAAGAAGGACTCGGGAGGCAGAGGCAGGTGGATCTTTGTGAGTTCAAGGCCAGCCTGGTCTACAGAGTGAGTTCCAGGACAGCTGGGGCTACAGGGAGACCCTATCTCAAAAAGACAAAAAAAAAGTAGAACGAGAGGAGTAGAAATCTATCACTTAGGGCTAGCACCTTATAAACACTTGTTCTCTTGTTTTTGACCAATTGTGGAACTCTGTAGCAGTCTTCATCTGTTGCAAAAGAACCTTCTTTGATGTGTGGTAATACAAGAGGTATACTTGTCTATAAATATAAGGATACAAATTTAGTATACAGTAAGAAATTAGGTTTGTCTAGGGATGTGACAGATGTAGGTTTTTTTCTGTAGATCTAAAACCTCCTCAGACATATATACAGATATATATGTCATATATATATCATATATATCTGTATATATGTATATATATGACATATATATGTATGTATATATATATCATATATATCTGTATATATATATGACATATATATATGTATATATATGTATGTATATATGTATATATATATGTCATATATATATACATAATATATGTCATATATATATCTGGCTATGATTACAGTGCCACACATGCATTCCTTCCCATCAAGTAGGCTTTGTGTCCAATCAGATAGTAGTTGATTTACCGCCCCCCCTAAAAAAAAGTGGCCCTACTGTAGGAATAGAGAGAGTTTGCTGGGCTGACCATTGTTGTGGTTATTGGGCTTACAGCTGGGCTGACCATTGTTGTGGTTATTGGGCTTACAGCTGGGCTGACCATTGTTGTGGTTATTGGGCTTACAGCTGGGTGGACCATTGATTGACTTTCTCCCTTAGCAGCTTGCATAGTGTCCTCTGATGCTGTGAGTGCTAGCCACAGGAGAAAGTGGCTTCCAGCTCAGTCCCAGCTCCATTTCTCCAAGTCCTGTGTCCAAAGTATGTCCTGTCTTCACCAATGCGGTCTTACCTTCAAGTTCTGGCAGGAAATCAGGGACTGTGGAAATAGCCTGTGTTATTTTAGGAGTCTCTTGGACTACCATAGTCAGCAACTCGAAGGGAGGTTTCTCCTGTTTGGCCCTGGTTTTGCTACATAACCTTTGGCTATTGTCGTAGTTTGTCTTTCCATTGCTGTGACAAAACACTCTGCCAACACCAACTTGGGGAGGAAAGGGTTTATTCAGCTTACATCTCCCAGGTCACAGATCATCACTTAGGGAACTCAAGGCAGGAACTCAGGGCAGGAACCTGGAGGCAGGAGCTGAAGCACAGGCCATGGAGGAGTGATGTTCACTGGCTTGCTCTCTACTGGCTTGCTCAGCCTGCCTTCTTATACTGTCACTGCTCAACAATCAAGACAATACACCACAGATGTGGCCACAGGCCAATCCAATGGAGCCAATTCCCCAACCGAGGCTCCCTCAACCCAGGTGTGTCAAGTTGACACCAAAGCTATCCAGCACAGCTATATTCACACCCTCGCATACAAACATTGTGTGGTGGTTTGAATGAGTGTCCCCCATAGGCTTTAAGTATTCAGACATTTTGTCTCCAGTTGGTGGCACTGTTCTTGGAGGTCTTAGAAGGTGTGGGTGGCTGTGCTGGAGGAAGTATGTTATTGGGGGCAGGCTTAGTGAGTTTAACAAGCCTTGTGGTCTCCAGCCTCTCCCTCTCTTGACTTCTTGTGCTCGGCTTGCTTCTCCAGCCCTGGCCACCATGCTTCCTACCACAATGGACTCTGATTCCCTGGAACTGTCAATCATAAGCTCAAATAAACTCTTCCTTTTATAAGTTCCCTTGCTCATGGTGGTTTTATCACAACAACAGAAAAGTGACTAATACACATTATATGTGTATTTTTCTTTTATTAAAAGTTTTTTAAATTTTTATTTATTTATTTTCTTATGTGTATGAAATACTGTCTGCATGTAGGTGTGTGCACCTGTGTCGTGCAATGCCACGGAGGTCAGAAGAGGGTGTCGGATTCCCCTGGAACTGGAGTTCTTCTGGAATTGGAGTTACAGACGGTTCTCAGCCGCCATGTGGGTGCTGGGGATCGAACCTGGATCCTCTGCAAGAGCAGTTGGTGCTCTTAACTGCTAGGCCATCTCTCTAGCCCCTCAGGTTTGCTTTTCTATAACAATCCTCTTGAAGAACTAACGAGAGTCTCATGAGAATTTCATGAGTGCTAGGATTAAAGACCTGTGTCACCATGGGTGGCTGGGTTTTTTTGTTTTGTCTTGTGGGAAGTAGAAATAAATTATTAGTCCTTTGCATGGCAAATGTTAATATTTTCTATTATTTTTCTTCTGCCTCATTAAGAGCAGGGAGATCATTAATGGGAAAAGAATAGTTATAGATTGTAATTGATTTCAACAATTCATTTTTTCTCCTCTTCAGAGACTGTTTTTTATCAGCCACCCAGGTATGACTATGTGACTTAAATTCTTGCAACAGAAGGTGAGCAGAAGTAATCTTGATCTCCATCATTTTATTAAAAGAAAATTGTGCTTCTTCTCCAATGGGGAGAGGTGACCATACAGTTGGCTTTAGGCTCAGGGCAGGGAAGACACTGGAGAAACTGGTTGAGTTCACCTACTTGTTGGGATCCCTGGGAGACCTCCGGAAGCAGTGTCTCCCAAAGTAAAAAGGAACATCCGGGGCTGGAGAGATGGCCTAGCAGTTAAGAGCACCGACTGCTCTTACAGAGGACCCGGGTTCGATCCCCAGCACCCACATGGCGGCCGAGAGCCGTCTGAAACTCCAATTCAGGAGAACTCCAGCTCCAGGGGAATCGAGACCCTCTTCTGACCTCCGCGGCGTTGCACGACACGGGTGCACAGACTTGCATGTAGGCAGTACATTCATACTCATACAGAAATAAATAAAGTTAATTAAAAAAATTAAAAAAAAAAAAAAAAAAAGGAACATCCAAGTTGCTCTTGTCTGGGGGTTGGTCTCCTTGGTAAGCAACTTCATCATCTCTACACTCATCAAAAAGCAGAATAATTCTTTCCAAAAGGCTATCATTTCGTTATACTTTTAACTTCAATTAAAACAACTGTAGCTAGGTATTGTGCCACATGCCTATAACGCCAGCGTTCAGGAATTAGAAGATAGAAGATCAGGAGTTCAAGGTCCTCCTCAGTTACACAGTGAGCTTGAGGCTAGGTTGAGTTGCATGAAACCCTGTCTCAAAAAAATTAAAATATTAGGGATAAATATTATGTAGCAATTGTTGTGTAGAGTGTGAGACCAACCCCACAGTGACCCCAAATCAGTTGGGATGCTGGGATTCATGACAGGCTAAGCCCAGGGGAATGTATCCAGATTTGTTGCGTAATGACCCTGACTCTGGTAATAGCAGGCACACATTGGTTCAGATGATAACAGATTTTGGCCAGGAGGTGAAATGGAGAGGCTGAGGGTCCCTGCAGGACTGGCTAACTTGTGGAGCCAAGAGCAGCCGAGGGCCATGGCTTCGGAATCACAGCGCTGATAGGAGAGAAGGGAGTTTTCTTCCACTACCAGTTTACAGCTTCCGCTGAAATAAGCTGCAACCAGATGGAACAAGAGTCTTCAAACTAGAGAGGTTGGATTTACCTATTTCCTTATCACAGTCTGGAGATGATAGTGTCATAACAAGCTGCTAACCAAATAGAGCAAGAAATAGTTAAACACACACTTTTTGTTTTGAGACAAGGTCTCCCTATTGCCCCAGCTATCCTAGAGATGCTGCCCAGGCTAGCCTTACTCTTGCAGATATCCACCTGCCTCTGCCTCTGCCTCCCAAGTACTGGAATTAAAGGCTTGTGCCCCCACCCCTGGCTCTGACCTTACACATTCTGATCATGCACATATCTGGATTACAAATATATCAGGAAGACCAATAAGTCTGCCTTCTTATAGTCAGTGTCCAAAGCCTGGAACGTGCCATCTACCCACAGACCATGAAACTTAGGGAGTCACTGTGACCCAAAATCAACTGTGAATTTTCTCAGGATGTTTAAGTGAATTTTAATCTTTCCCTAGAGTGTTAGGAGAAATGAAAAATGAATAATATTTAAATGGTAAACTTTCAGCGAACAACAGTTGCAAAGGTAATATGCCATTGACAGAGGGCTAGTGGCTTTATGTAACTGTGTTCTTTTAACAGAGGCAGGTTATTAAATATATACCTAAAATATTTAATTCTAATATCTTTACAAACCTTATAAAGCAGCTTAATGATTAAAAAAATCCTTTGTCAGACCACATGTCATCATATTCATAAAAGGTTAGAACAATTATGCAAATGAATTTCTAGAAATAGCTCAGGGTATCCCATAATTCCTCAAGATAGATATGCAAATGAAATGAATCGTGACTGTGGGCTTAAAGAATTACCTATGGCCCAGTTACATTCTTCATGCTACTTTGCTGAATGTGAGTGTACCATGAGGTCTTTCTCCTTTCTGCCCAGAACACAGTCACACACATACAGGTCAATATTCAGAGAGTATCCTGGGAAAAAAATAAAAGGGGAAACATATAACATTAAATAACAATTCTTTTCAGTTTTATTTTTTTCCCGGTGGTGGGAACAGAATCCAGGGCCTTGTCCTTGCTGTGCAAGTGCTCTACCATTGAGCTAAACCCCTGATCTCTCCTATGGATGTTTTTTGTGTGTGTTTGTGTGTGTGTGTGTGTGTGTGTGTGTGTGTGTGTGTGTGTAAGCTACAGGTCAATCAATGTCTGGTGTCTTCTATCACTCTCTGCCTTACTTTTTCTTACAAGGTCTCTCACTAAACCTGGATCTCAATAAACTCAGCTAGACTGGCTAGCCAGCAAGCTTTTCCCAAGCATCCTCTATGCCTGCACTGGTATCCCCAGCTTCTTGCATGGAGCATGGGGTCCCCATGTTTGCAATGTAAGCACTTGCCCATCTCCCCAGCCCATCCCATGGAATTTTAAAAATAAGATGGTATTAAGCTGGCATTGAAATTTAAATAATTTTCAAAGCCTTTTTAAAGTTGAGGTGTATCTCTATGGCCTACTGTGCTCTCTCTAGGTTCAAGCAAGAAACACTGTGTGTCTCCCAATGTCAATTCTTGGCAGAAAATTCAGATTAACTTCCTACAAAGCTAGGCAGATTGCATACTGCAGGTAATGTAGATGTACCTGGGAGATGTTTAAACACACAGCTTCCCAACAGTTTACCTGCTCTCCACCTGATGTGATGTAGGCTGGCCGCTTAAAACTTAATTTTTTTTTTAATTTTTTTTTTTAATTTTATTTATTTTTTGAATGTGTATGAATGTACTGTCTGCATGTAGGTTTGTGCACCCGTGTCGTGCAGTGCCGCGGAGGTCAGAAGAGGGTCTCGGATTCCCCTGGAACTGGAGTTCTCCTGGAATTGGAGTTACAGACGGTTTTTAGCCGCCATGTGGGTGCTGGGGATCGAACCCGGGTCCTCTGTAAGAGCAGTCGGTGCTCTTAACCACTAGGCTATCTCTCCAGCCCCTTAAAACTTAATTTTTAAATGACTCAATGATGCCTTCTGGAAGCCAGGCATAATAGCTTCCATTTACCTGTCTCCTTAATGTTACAGAGAAGTGAGATTAGTGTATTTACAACACCGATGTAGCAACTTAAATGTTTTTGCATGATTTCTCTGTTTAATTGGAAGTGACTTCTAGTTTTTAGCTATCAATTTCAGGCTGTTTACTTGCCAGGACATAGTGTTGGCTCGGTGCCTCCCACGTCTTCCCTCCCTGTGCCCCGTTCTTCTTTAAAACAAAACCACACGATGCCCTGTTCTTCTCTCGTGCTCTCAGACAGGCAGTGGTTCTTCTGAGGGGTACATTTTTAATTTCTGCTCAGTTCCGACAGAACGCAGCAGCGTCTGTCAGCTGTCCTCCGTGAGACTGAGCCCGTTCCTTACTGGCACTGGAACATTTGGAGAGAATTGGGACAGGAAATTTTGAAGAGAATTCTGCAGTTTTATTTTACTTCGAGAAAAGAGTTTTGAAAATGGATTCCGGAGAGGAGCACCGAGGGAGGCAGGAAGAGATGGAAGAGGCCCGGAAGAGGGAGGATGCGGCCTAGACGAGTCTCGTTCCAGTCTTCTGGTTTCTCCTTTTCTCTTCAATTGCGCTGCTCAGCCTTTCCAGGCAGGCTGGGATGAAGGTTGGCCTCCAGCTCTCTCTCTGAACCGGTCTTGGCATCTGTCTGGTTGTGCCTTGCTTTATGACTCTAGGTGCTTTTGCCAAGTTTCCCTAGTTAATTAACTAGTTACTAAGGAGCTGCAGCTGTGACTGTGTTCAGCACTGTCCAACACAGAACTGGCTTTGGGCTGGCCTTCAAGGTCTATTTGTTTGGTGCATTCAAAATACTTGCTGGATGTGGTGGTACATACCTTTAATCCCAGCACTCGGGAGGCAGAGGCAGGTGGATCTCTATGAGTTCAAGCCCAGCCTGGTCTACAGAGCGAGTTCCAGGCCAGGTGGGAGTATGGGGAGACCCTGTCTCAAAAAGACCAAAAAGAATACTTTATTATTTTTATTTTTTATATTTTTAGTTTATGTGTAAGTGCACTTGTGTTGTACAATGCCCGAGGGCAGAGAGGGTGTTGAATCCCCTGGAACTGGAGTTATCGACATTTGTTAGCTGCTCTGTAGGATCTGGGACTTGAACCGAGGTCTGCTGTAAGAGCAGCTAGTGCTCTTAACTGTTGAGCCATCTCTCCAGCCCCAACATCAGCTTTTCACAGTCACCGACCTGGAAGCAGAGGCAAGACAGGAAGCAGAGAGGACCGTGCCCCCCCTCCACCCCGGAACTCCCCCGCCCCAGCTAGGCCCAATTTCCTAACTGTTCTGAAATCTCCCAAAACAGTTCTACCAGCTGGGAGACCAAATGTTCAAATACAGGAGCCGGTTGTGGGGGAAAAATTTCACATTCAAACCATGACAACATTTAAAAAATTTTTACACATATGCTGGTCCAAAAGGATTATACAGTACAGTTAAACAGAACTGGCCTAGTAATCATAAATAATGAGAAATCTATTTCATCATTTTTCTGGACCTATTATGTTGGTAGCATACTGGATAATCTGATAGTTAGAAAGCATGAATTATATGTCTAGGTTTATGTGTGTTCATGTGTGCAGGTGCACATGTGTGCAGGTAAACATGCATGTAAGTATGCATGTAAAGGTTTGAGGACACTGGATCATGTGATTCCTCAGATGATGTTCACTTTGCTTTTAAAATTATTATTCCTCTCTGTGCATATTTGTATGTTTGGGTTTTTTTTTATCTTTTTGAGACAGGGTCTTCCCGTAGCTCTGGCTGTCCTGGAACTCACTCTATAGACCAGGCTGGCCTAGAACTCACAGAGATCCACCTGCCTCTGCCTCCCAAGTGCTAGGATTAAAGGCATGCACCACCACACCTGGCACATATTTGTATGTTTATGGGTGCACATGTGTGCACTTGTGTGTGGCGGCCAGAGGCAGACGTCAGGTGTCTCACTTGATCTCCACCTCATATATTGAGGCAGGTCTTTTCACTTGAACCTGAACTTACCAATGTAACTAGTTTAGCTATCCAGCTTGTTTAGGATCCCCTGTCTCTACCTCTACCGCCCCAGTTCTGGGACAATAGGCAGGCTGCCACACCTACCCAGCATTTATATGGGTGCTGTGTATCTGAGCGCCAATCTTGCAGCTTGGGCATCGCATCGAGGGCTTTATCCATCAAGAGCCCTCCCTCTAGCTCTACCCCTTTGGTTTTGTTTTGTTTTGTTTTGTTTTGTTTTGAGAAATGATCTCTCTCACTCACCTGGAATCTTTCAAGTAGGCTAAGCTGGCTGAACTTTAATGGCTGAAATCATAGTAGATTTTGTTTCAAACCAGTAGTCTAGAGGTCTAAAATTGGTTGTCTGGCTAGAAATCTGGAACAGTGCAAATTGGCTCCTGTACTTTCTCTTTCTTACTGCCCTTGGGGTGCAGTGCCTCCCTTTGTGCTGTCAAGATGGCTGCAGTGACTCCAGGCATTAGGCCCTCGCCCAAGCATATCAATAAAGGAATGAAAAAAAGAGAGGAAGCAGGTGCTTTGTGAGCTAGGCTCCACCCCCATGTTTTGTCGAAGTTGGAAGAAAAAAAAGAGAACCTCTTAAAGTCAGCTCAATCTAGCTTTTATTTCTCTGTACTCCTGAAGTAGCCAAGAAGGAGCAAAAAAATCAAGTATGCTAGCAGGAGAAGATGGTTTTCCATTGCTTCCTTTACCCCTCACAGTGGCTGGCCCCAAGGTTGAGGTATCTCCCAGGTGACTGGAGAGAGTATTTTG
Organism: Rhizomys pruinosus; assembly: GCA_009823505.1. NCBI lineage: Eukaryota > Metazoa > Chordata > Mammalia > Rodentia > Spalacidae > Rhizomys > Rhizomys pruinosus. Next base: position 20,907 of record VZQC01005532.1, read on the forward strand.
AGTCAGATCCATTTCATGATGGTGCCACCTCAGGGTCAGGACAGTTTAAAATGCTGGTGAGATAGTAAGTCAGCTACTTGGCCTCTCTGGGTACTAAGATCACATGACTACGATGGGAGCCTTGAACCCCTCCCTCAGTGTGCACTGGGGTAATGTGCACCACTGTGCGGGGGTCAGGCATTCACCTTTTATGACTGGTTACTCTTTAGGTCTGAAAGTTTAACATCCACTCCAGAGGGGTGGGAGCAGTAAGTCCTTTAGACTTAGGAACAAGTCATGCATGATTCACAGATGATATATACATGACTATGATACTGCCGGTGACCTGGAACAGAAAGAGGACAAGGCTTGGGAAGAGAGGGCCAGTGAAGAAGAGGGAGAGAGGACGACATTGGCTGTCCCATGATCGGGCTTCTAGAGGGAACAAGGTCCAGGAAGTGTCAAGGAGTCTTAACTGGCCAAGAAAGACTTCCCAAAGAGCTGGGCTTCAGTCCATTGCAGAGCTGAGGCCAGGCAGGACCTGGGACACTGTTGGTTGTCCAGGCTCCCTATGCCCATGCCATCTCAGATGTTAACCCATTCACCTATTATCCTGGTGGAAACGAGGTGGGGAGAGATTCCCAGGCAGGGGGTGGGGAGTGTGGAGGGCACACCCACAGGCAATCTAAGAGAGGAGGTACGGGACTTCCACAGAGGTGGAGGAGGGAAGCAGGGTCCTTGAACCCAGTCCTGAAGGTTGTAGAAAGACAAGTGGCAGTGTGATGATCCACCTGCAAAATTAAACGTGGCTTTCCGCCTTAGTACCATCTGCCTTGAGACTTCTGGGCCACAATATGTCCGGATATATATATCTATCTTTATCTCTATATATAATCTATAACTATACTTCAATATTAATATATATATCTATATTATAATTAAATATTATGAAGGGCTGCAAGCAAGCTAGCTCGGTGCCCATGGAGGTCCCAGGAGCAGGAAGAAAGAAACCAGAGGCTGCAACCCTGGTACAAGTTTTTGGTCTGCACCCTACTGTCAATAATTTGTCTCAATAGGTCAAGAACTTCAAGATCTGACACCGTGACCACTTCTGGGAAAGTACCTCACTTACAATCAAAGCAGTCCATTAGACCTCTGCAACAGACCTGTGGCATTTGGGACTTGTTCTGTTCTTTTTTTTTTTTTGGTTTTTGGTGTTTTCGAGGCAGGGTCTCCTGTAGCCCTAGCTGTCCTGGAACTCACTCTGTAGACCAGGCTGGCCTTGAACTCACAAAGATCCACCTGCCTCTGCCTCCCAAGTGCTAGGATTAAAGGCGTGAGCCACCACACCCGGCTTGTTCTGTTCTTACTGTGCCCAAGTGTAATGCAGGTGCAAGCGATCATCTCGTCTAATTATCTGGGGTGAAACGTTTTATTTTGTTCTTGTTTGTTGGTTTTGAGAAAGGGTCTCCCTGTAGCCCCAGCTGGCCTGGAACTCCCTATATAGACCAGGTTGACCTTGATCTCACAGGGATCTGCCTGCTTCTGCCTCCTGAGTGCTAGGATTATAGGTGTGCACAGTCATGCCCAGCTAAGAAGTTTATTTTTAAAAAGTAAATTCAGGATTGGAGAGATGGCCTAGTGGTTAAGAGCACCAACTGCTCTTGCAGAGGACCCGGGTTCGATCCCCAGCACCCACATGGCGGCTGAGAACCGTCTGTAACTCCAATTCTAGGAGAACTCCAGTTCCAGGGGAATCCGACACCCTCTTCTGACCTCCGCAGCATTGCACGACATGGGTGCACAAACCCACATGCAGACAGTACGCTCATACACATAAATAAATAAAATTAAATTTAAAAAAATTTAAAAAAGTAAATTCAAAGTCAGCCTGAGAATCTAGGACCTCCTAGGGGTTAAGGGGCTGTGGAGAGGATAGGGGGCTATTGGCTAAACCAAAGAATAATCAGAAATAATTGTATTTCTTTTCTTTAAAAAGATCCAAAAGAGGGTGGGGAGAGGAAGAGAATGAGAGAAGGAGTCAAATGGAAAAGAATAGATGTCTCAGCAACCAACCTAAAGATGCGAGTATCATCCATGGGACCCTGGCAGGAGAGGACCAACTTGTCAAAACTGTCCTCTGGCTTCCACATGTGAACCATGGTGGGGGGGGGGGAGAGAGAGAGAGAGAGAGAGAGAGAGAGAGAGAGAGAGAGAGAATGAGAATGAATGCTGACAAGCTCTGGCAAGGCTGATAAATGACCCAGAGATTACTTATCATTATGTCTATTGATTTGTTATGTGGTCTCCGTTTAAAGAGATCTGTCTTTCTGCAAGGTACTTGTTATAAAGTACCAAAAGACGTAAGAATGTTCATTTTAAACCCAATAAATCCATTCCAGAATATGCAGATGGAGATCTATATAGATATCTTTCTGTTGCTTTGCATATAGACAGCTCATTCATCTCACCCTGGGGAGGGGGTTGTGCTAAATTAACATCCCAAATCAGCAAACGAGCTATTTTTGTGCCAGTCTTCCTTGAATAGGCTGTACCTGCTCTGCTACAGTGAGTGGTGTATCGGGGATACCACTGAACTTTTCCTCGCTGACTTTTGATGAATGGGATTAACAAGCCCCTGTTAAGAGGTTTGGTGATCCTAAAAGCCATTGAAGATGGAGGGCATCTCCCCCTTCTTGATGCTTTCTTCCTGGCAGCCAGTTTCTCTGTCTCTTCTTGGCTTTTCCTGTACTGTTGGCCGCTGTTTCTTGCTGCCCTTAACTGAATTCTCAATGGGAATTATGCCTTCCTCTATATAATCAGAATCTTTTATAAAGTAAAAGCTGAGATAACCTAGTTTGTACACAGCATGTCCAAAGTAAATCATGTCTCCAGCCACCTGGGGAATGTGGAGATGTCTAGACCAAAGTCCCAACTCACCACATCACCACTGGAAGCAGGGGATGAGTGCCAGTAAGCAAGTCCATCCCTCAGAAAATTCCCCAGGAACTCAGGGCCACCTGGCATTAACAGGTGAGGTTTGCTCTGGTGGACGCTAGCAGCTGTCTAAAGCAGGAATGGCTCAGGAATTTTCTGTGATGGGTGGTGGGTTTCTGTGTCACACTGGGGTGCTAAATATTCTGAATAACATTCGGCTTTGAAATTTTGAACTTGATGGCTTTGGTGGGTGGAGGGTTAGAGGAGGATTTATTCCCCTGATCCATCTGTCTTTGAGTTGTTTGAGATTTCTGATGAGTGGCCCTTGAAGGCCTTTGAAGGGTAGAGCCTTACCTGGACTAAGATCACAGGGGGAAGAGGAGCTTTCTATGTAGGACACCGCTTTGAACTTCCATAAGCAAAACAAAATAATGCTGTCAGGCACAGATCGGCCATGTAGCCTTGCTTCTCATCCCTGTGGACTAAATATTCAATAGTCCATGTTGGGCTCAAGATAAATTTCCATAAATTTACTGCCCCCATTTTCAAAAGATTTATTTTCAGCCGGGCATGGTGGTACACACCTTTAATCCTAGCACTCGGGAGGCAGAGGCAGGGAGATCTTTGTGAGTTCAAGGCCAGCCTGGTCTACAGAGCAAGTTCCAGGACAGCTGGGATACCCTGTCTCAAAAAAAGACAAAGAATAAATAAATAAATAAATAAATAAATAATTTATTTTCATTTTATATAACTGTTGGCTTGCATGTATATATGTGCACCAGATGTGTGCCTGGTGTCTGCAGAGCCCAGAAGGGGGTACTGGATCCCTTGGAATGGCAGTTATGGATGGTTGTTAGTCCCCAGTGCTGGGGTGCTGGGAACTTAACCCCAGGTTCTCTGCAAGAGCGGCCAGTGCTCTTAACCACTGAACCATCTCTCCAGCTCCTGTTGCACCTATTTTTATTTTTAAAAATCAGAACAATTACTCTGCTCTTATTTTTTTTATTTATCATGCACCTTCCCCCCTGTGACTCTAGGGATTAAACCCAAGGCTTCTCACAGGCTAGGTAAGTGTCCCCTCTGAGCTGTAGCTCTAGCTCATTATTTTCATTTTTAATGTTTAAAACAGTACATCTATATGTACATATACATACATACATACATACATACATACATAGTCATTTCTTCCATTTAAAGAAAAGATTTGCCCATGTGTGTCTTACACTTGGAAGCTAAGGGGCTGGGGAGACAGCTCAGTTGGTGAAGAGCTTGCTGCAGAACCCCCAGCACTTGTGGAAAAATAACAAGCTTAGGCATGTCTGCAATTCCCAGTGATGGCAGTAGGGGACACAACAGAAGATCCCTGCGGCTTGCTAGCCCACCACTCTAGTCAATTGATACTTCCAAGTTCAGTGAGAGACCCTGTCTCAAGAAATACCTTAGGAGAGCAAAAGGAGACACCCAGCATCCTCCTTTGGGCTCCATGTACACACACACACACACACACACACGTGTGCGCGTGCACCCCTCCAAATGCCTTGAAATCCAGATGTTCAAACTCTGAAGCCTGAAATGGGACAGCATGCTTTACTTAGTAACATTTCATTGAAGACCTCAAACAACAAAACAGTCACTCCAGAATGAAAATACTGCTATATTTGTGTAATGCAAAGAGAAGTACAGATAGAAATCCTCAAAACGCAAGGTACATTAATAAAAATGTAGCCATTTAAGCAAAAAATATTATACAGTACTTGCAATGTAGTCCTTCAGTTTCAAATGACAATGCCTAACAAAGAGATATTATTTAAAATTACAGTTCTTAATAATAATTTAAAACAACCATCAGTAGCACAGCACAGCCTAACCTAGCAAACACTGTAAGGAAATGTTGTGTCTCCTAGGAGAGGTACCATTATAACCCCTTGCTTTAGACCACGGACAAAAAGACAGTCTTCAAAGCGGAAATTAGTTTCATAAGACAGAGTAAAAACTGGGCTTCTCAAAGCACAAGCCATTTCCATACAAGTATTTTAACTGTTTACTGGCAAAAAGTACCCAAATGTGTTGAAGTTCTCTGCCTCCAGAGCCCGGACCAGCTTAAACCACAATCAATACAAACACATGCAATACTGCTTTTGCTTTGCCCCACAATGCCCCACTATCCAAAACACTTTTAACTTTTTAAAAAGTCACAGTTTTACAGAAAGGTTTCCATTCAAGATTGATATACAGAGCAGCTGTTGCTGAGTTCTGTTTTTTTTTAAGTAGTATACACAGAGATTCCAACCTTGCTTGTTACCGTGTCATGCTCAGTCTCACTGCTGGGAAAAGTTCTCCACACTTCCAAAGATCAGGCACAGCATACCCGGCCCTGTGGCTTGCAATTCACAGGGGACTTGAGACAGATTTGTCCTCTCTTCCATCTCCAACCGGTGACCCCCTGGCTTTTCTCTCCTTTACTGCCATGCAAATATAATGCCACTTGAGGTTGTCAAAAATAGCTTCTGTAGAAAACTGGCCATGTCTTTAGGAAACTCTGCATGAATAAAATCAGTGTAGCCTTGTATTAAAAAAAAAAAAAACAAGAAAAAGAAAGAAAGAAAGAAAGAAAGAAAGAAAGAAAGAAAGAAAGAAAGAAAGAAAGAAAGATCACACACCAAAGAAGACAGTCCCAGTGCAGAAAGACTGCAGGGCCTACTTCCTGGAAGGAAGCATCCTTAGGAAGAAACTGGAGCTCGGAGTCCCCTCTCCCGCCCCAAGAACAAGAGCCTGTACAATCCAAGTTTGAATCCACTTTGAGAGTCTTGTGAAGGCAGTATAGAAAAATCAGACACCAGGCAGAAGGCATACAGCGCAGTCACCATCCAAACCAGAGTGTAAGGCTGGACTGCTGGGTGCCTGGGTGGCAGGTCACCAGCCAAGCCAGAGGGTAAGGCCAGGTTGTCGGGAGCTTAGGTAACCAGGTCACCATCCAAACCAGAGGGTAAGGCCAGATTGCTGAGAGCGTGGGTGGCAAGTGCACCTCACAGACCGATGCCTTTCAGGTCGCACGGAAGGGTGGCCTGTGTGGTCCGGGGGCTCTGGCAGCACGGGAACTGGGCCCTGAAGCAGTCTCGCAGCTCCCGGTTGAAGAGGAAGCACACCACGGGGTTGATGCCCGCCTGCGCGAAGGTCAGCCACACGGAGGCCGTCAGGTAGGCCTGAGGGACAGCGCCGGGCCGTACCAGGACCCGCAGGTAACTGGCCACGACGTAGGGCCCCCAGAGGAGCAAGAAGAGCAGCGTGACGGCGTAGAACATCTTGCACAACCTCTTCTCCGTCTTGAACTCCTCCAGCACAAGGAGGCGACGCGCGCCACGGCCTGGGCCCGCAGGCCGGATGCCCACGAGCGCGGGGGGCGTGGGCCCGCGGCCGAAGCCCGCTGTCCAGTTGGCGGCCGCCTGGCCCGTGGCGCCCGGGCCGTGGAAGGTCCAGTCGTGGCTGACGGCGGGCACCAGGCGCGCGGGCCGCATCTTGCGACGGTCGTGGATGAAGAAGAGCAGGCGGAGGTAGACCAGGTGCGTGGCGCCCACCACCACGGCCAGCAGCAGCAGGAAGCCCAGCGCGCCCGGGGCGCCGTCGGGCCGCTGCTCCAGGGCGCACGGTGCGTCCTCGTCGTCGCCGCCGCCGCCGCCACCGTCCAGCACCGGCGGGAAGGCCGCGGCCAGCGCCAGCGCCCAGGCGGCGCACACCAGCATGGCGGCGCACGGCCAGCCGGCCAGGCGCTCGGCGTAGAAGCGGTGGTGCGCGATGGCCAGGTAGCGGGTGACGCCCACGCCGAGCAGCAGGAAGGCGGCGTGGAAGCAGAAGAGCGCGGCCAGGAAGGCCAGCAGCTTGCAGCCCAGCGCGCCCGGCGGGGTCCCCGCGGCCGCCGCCGCTCGCCGCGCCGCCAGCATGACGGCCGGGAGGCAGGCGAGCGCGCGCAGCCCGTCGGCCAGGCACAGGTCGAGCAGCAGGTAGTACGGGGCGCGGTGCAGGCTGCGCTCCCGCACGATCAACAGCGCGAACAGCACGTTGCCCGCCAGACTCACGCACAGCAGCAGGCTGAGCGTGGCCAGCTTGAGGCCCAGCGCGGCCGCCTCGGCCCCGGCCGCCGCGTCCCCGCCGCCGCCGCCGCCCGGCTCGCTCGCGTTCGCCATCGCCGCGCCGCTCCCCTCCGCAGGCCGTGCGCTCCGCCGGGCCCTCGCCGCTCGCCGTAGCCGCCCCGGCCTCGCGCCGCGCCCCGCGCTGCCCTACGCGAGCTCCCCCCGGCCCCGCCGGGGCTCCTGGGCCGCGCCCGGCCGGCCTTGCCTCGCGGGCTGCAGCAGCCGGGGCGCCGCCGCCATCTCAGCCATGGTGCGCGCGGGAGGCGACGGCCACTCCCTGCGCCCTGGGCGCGCCGGGCTTCACTGCGGACAGGCCCGCGCCGCCGCCCGCAGCCCCCCGCATGCTGCGCGTCCTGCTGGTCCTCCTCCACGTCCTCCTCCTCCTCTTGGTCCTCCACGTCCTCCTCCACCGCCGCCGCCGCCGCCGCGCCTCTTGGCTCAGCCCCCCGCCGGGCCCGCCGCCGCCGCCGCCGCCGCCGAGCCCCCTCCCCTCCGCCGGAGCGCGCAGCGTGGCCGCCGCCGCCAACCCCGCCGAAGCATCCCGCGCCGCCCGGGCCAGGCTGGGCTGGGGGCGCCGCTGGGACAGCCGGGAGGGGAGGCAGGGCCCAGGACGCGAGGCGGTGACAAGTCGCGTTCGGCCCCAGGTAAACCGGGGTCCCGCGGCGGCGGTGTCAGGGGCCCGCGCTGAGGTCAGGTGGCCGTGAGCTGGGGAGAAGGTTGCCGGGGAGGCAGGGTCCGGGAGGCCTCACGGGGTCAGGAATGTTTAGAATGAACCTCCTGTTGGAAAGCTGGGAGTGATGACTGATGGGCAGGGATGTAGTGGGCTAATCCCAGGAGGGTTGGTACCCAGGTGAGCCCCGATACGGGCGGCAGCGCGCGGGGGGAGCTGGCCGAGCAACCCCTCCCCAGAGACTACTGTAAAGTTGCTTCCGTTTCAAAGCCCACTTGGTACCTGAAGCTGCCTAGGCTTGGCTGGCGAGGGAGTCAGGAGCCCGGGAATCCCTATTTCACTTGGTCCTGTTTCCATGGCTGGACTCTCAACCACCCCCACAGCATGCCTCGGTTCTTAACTCTTCAGCAGGCCCAGGGAAACATGGGCTGGGAAAGAAATCCGACCTGTCCCTTAAGTAAACCATACCGTTCTTGGGATGTCTATCTTTTGAGTTAGCCCAATAGGACCAGTCAGGTGTAGCGATCCTCCCATACCTTTGCACCTGCTGGGCCCTCTGGATCCTTCACAACCGGCCCTTATCTTCAAGACTTTGTGAGCAGCCTGTCTTCCTCTCCATCATGAACCTGTGTTAATTTACTTCCAGCACTTACCATTTTCCAACATCTATTTGTATTTCTTCTTAAAATTCTGTTCATCTAACTACTCCCTAAGTTCCCTAAAGGGAAAGATGTGTGTGTGTGTGTGTGTGTGTGTGTGTGTGTGTGTGTGTGTTTATATCAGAGTATCCATATTACTTAACATGGTAAAGCTAGGACCAAGGACTATCTTGTCTCTCAGGTACACTCATTAAAAAGTCATACAATTATTTCTTACCAGTGTGGTGGTACATATCTTTCATGCCAGTCCTCAGGAGGCAGATGCTGGCAGATCCCTGTGAGTTGGACCCCAACCTGATCTACATAGTGAATTCCAGGCCAGCCAGGGTACACTCTGAGACCCTGGCTCAAAAAAAGTATATTTTTTGCCTGCCTTCTGCATACATGTTGACAGGCATTTCTAGGACAGGGCAAGATCACAGAGGGCCTGGAGTGGCTGAGTTTCTGTCTGGCAGAAAGAAGGCCTGATGGTGTTGGAGGAGTGTGAGGGAGCTGTGGTTAAGAAAGGTTCTGCTACAACATTTAAGAGGGGCAACAGGCTTGTGTGCCTTGTACCTATAATCCCAGAATCTGTGATGCTGACGCAGGATGACAAGTTGGAAGCTGGTCTGGTTACATAGCAAGTTCAAAGCCAAAGAGAGCTCTGGAAGTCAGAGTTTTGTGCTTGGACACCACTGGGGGTCCCCTGGAAAGGTGGATTCTGATTATGTAGTTCTAGAATAGGCCTGAATAGTGACACCGATGCTGGCTGATGTCCAGTGTCCACACTTTTGAGTACCCAGGCCTTTGAAAAGAGTTTAGATGTTTTTGTAAAAATGTAAGGGAATCCCTTTTTTTAGGAACCCTTAAGTAGTCAAGAGCACATGGCTGACCAGGCAGTCCAATAAGTGTGTGTGTGTGTGTGTGTGTGTGTGTGTGTGTGTGTGTTTACATGACAGAAAGAGACGTGCATTTGGGAGGGGGTACTGCCATACATTGGTCATGGTCGTGGAAACAAGTTTGGAGGTGAGCAGCTGTTGGTGTTGATGACTGGCCCATGGACCGGATCTGGAAGGTTTCTCCCCACTCTGTGACCACAGTGTGCCACAGACATCCCACCTGCTGCTTTGCATGTCGGGGTGAAAGAAGAAAAGGGGAAATGAATTACTCCTGTCATCTTAGTTGGCACACTTGCGAAGAATTTTCCAGAAGCCCTACACAATGTGATGGGTTACTACCCTCAGTGAGAGAGGATGGAAAGTATTCTTTTTCTTTTTTAAAGTCAGACACCTAGCCCTAGATGAGATCTTGCCACAGTATGGTACGTTGGTCTCAATGGCACTCTTGTTCTAAACACTGTGCTAAGCACTGGGTATGTTACTTAGTATCATTGCCTTGGCTACATGTGATGTGTCCAGTTCCAACCCCCACTTGTTCAGGCTGTCATCACAACGGAAGGTCTGACTTTTGAGCTCGTTCTTGTAACCTCAAACTCTGGCTTGGTGTGTGTGTGTGTGTGTGTGTGTGTGTGTGTGTGTACCATAAGACAATCTAGAGTGTCATTCGTCAGGTGCCGTTCATCCTTTTTTTGAGCATCTCCCATTAGCCTGGAGCCTGCCAAGCAGGCTGGGCTGGCTAGCAACCCTGAAGAACCTCTTTTCTTTTCTTTCCCAGTTCTAGCCTTACAAATAAAGTTCACTGCACTTAGTTTTTTATTTAATGTGGGTTCTAAGGATCATCTTCCCAGCCTCAAAGTCTAACTCTTGAAGAAAGAACAGTACTGGGTTTGTAAAGACAACCAATAGTAAGAAACAGCTGCCCGAGGCACAGAACAATCCCCCTTCAAAGAGGAAAGGAGTTTCCAAAACTATCTAATCTAATGTTGAAAGTTTTTACAGTCTCATTCATAGCTGAGTAGCAAGTATTGGGTCAGACCTTTCTTCACCTAGCGAAGTCTTGATAGTATTTGTTTTTATGAATACAGATCACTCAACAATTTGCTTAATGTCTTGGAATTCTAGAATGTTCCCATTTACAAAATAGGACATTGATCTCTGAGAGTCCCAGAGTCTGCTGTTGAGTTCATATGTGAGAAATGGGGATGTTAAGTGGATATGCACCCAGATGGGAGAGGCCTAATCTTCAGGGAAGATGCTCACAAAGAAACACGAGTTCCCCCATAGTTTAAATGTCTGTTTTCTATTGCTGCTTGTTAGTCTACTATGCTTTTCTTTGATTTGAGGTTGGGTTTAAGCATTTGCCCAGCATTTAAGTAGCAGCAGTAGAACATAGTGGATATATCACGCCTCTCTAGCAGCGTTTATATGTCTACAGGTTTCATTCTCAACATTTGTTCAATAGATTAATGCTTAAGGAAAAGCTGTTATCATTTCATTGGCCAGAATCAACTTGTATTCTTTTTACTTCAGGCAAGACTTTTTTTTCATTTTTTTCTTTATTTGTTTATTTTTTTTAAGGGATTCTACAATATAAGAGCACAGTTGTTTTCAGATCACATTGACGTTACTCAGTTTGTCATACAGTTAGGTAATTGGTACTAGTATCCACAGATGAGGGATAACATTCATTGTTTTTCTGGACTGTATTACTTCATCAGCATGATATCTTCTAGTTCCATCCATTTACCTGCAAAGTTCATGATGTCATCCTTCTTTACTGCTGCATAGAACTCCATTGTGTAGATGTACCACATTTTCTCTATCGACTCCTCAGTTGAGGGGTACTTGGGTTGGTTCCAGCTCCTTGCTATTGTGAAGAAAGCTGCAATAAACATGGCTGTGCATGTATCTCTGTGGTAAGATGAGTCTTGTCGGTACATACCCAGGAGTGGTATGGCTGGGTCAGGTGGCAAGTTCATTCCAAGTCTTCCAAGGATTCTCCACACTGCTTTCCATAGTGGCTGTACGAGTTTACATTCCCACCAGCAGTGGATGAGTGTTCCCCTTCAGGCAAGAGTTTTAAATATTTTCTTGGGCACCAAGTTGGATGCCTAATGTCAAAAGCAAATAAGATTTTTGCCTATAAAATTTTCCATTTTGCTTATAACTAATTTTTTTTCACATAGAAAAGTTGGGGAGCCCAGCTCCCTATCCTGCCATCAGCTCTTTCACCCCTTTGGTGTTCATATACATGGAAACCTGCCTTTCAGAAGGATTAGTTGTCAGTTATCGCACTGAGGCATGTGACCACGGCCATGGGTCACATCATTCTCCGGGCCATCTTGGCCTCTGTCTCGGGTTCTGTCAGGACATTTGCCAATGAGTTCACAGAGTGCCAAGTTAGAGAAGGTTGGATGACAGCCCCATCCTGTCAGAAACAATGAGGTGCAGTCTGAGCCCATCGGATGCCAGATTATCAGAGCATAGCTCTGCCCATCTGTGGCAGTCAGTTACAACTTGAAGAATGAAAATGGGCTTTGGAATTAGATACACCCTGGATCATACCCAGATCCTTCCAGTTATGAGCGATGTACCCCTGGGCAAGCTCTCTGTTTACTGTGACCCTATGAATCTCAGAAACCTATTGTGAGGAAAAGTCAGTTAAATGTGGTCTGCTTACAGAAAGCAGAACATACGGTGTGCACACAGGAGGCATGTAATAAGCCATCAGTGCATTCATATTTGACTTTATGCAACTGAATACTTGGTTACAGTTTTATCTATTTGTGTATTCTGTACCCCAACACAAACTTAAAGATACCTTGTTAGATAGTATGTTTTGCATAAAATCAAGAGTGTAAGGAATATAACTGCTTCCCAGAAATCTTGTTTCTGACTCTGAGTAGCTATTTTGCTTTGCTGCAGGGAAGGCTGCCTCTTGGGCTGCATAGTGGCTCTTTGCTTCTTCAAGATGTACTAATTCTGGTGCATTATTTATTTTTTTTGAGACAGGGTCTCCCTATAGCCCCAGCTGGCCTGGAACTCACTCTGTAGACCAGGCTGGCCTTGAACTCAAAGAGATCCACCTCCCTCTGCTTCCTGAGTGCTAGGATTAAAGGCGTGTGCCACCATGCCCGGCCTGGTGCATTTTTTTTCTGGTGCATTATTTTTATAGTGCATTGTCATTGAAGGTAGTGTGTGCATGTGTATAGAATATCTCATCTGGTATTTGGTCAGTTCTTCCCACATTGTTCTGGCCTTTAGCCATTCTGTTTGGTGGACTTCCAGTGTGAGCATTTGGGCTGAGAAGGCATGTTGATAGACCTATCCGCAGCCATCACCCACATGTAGGCCCTGGTCTCTCCTAACTTCTTCTGTCTTCTTCCTTCATCTCCAGGGACTCCCTGGGTCTTCTGGGGAGGGTGAAATCACTTCCTTGTTCAGTCCACTGGGGTGGTTCTAGGATTTCAGTGTTTGGGTAAACAAAGCCTAGGAAGTAGCTGGGTAGATGGCTTGGTCAGCAAAGAGTTTGTGTGAGGATCTGAGTTCACCTACATGAAAAAGCTGGGCATGATGGAGCAGCCTGCAATCCCAGTGCCAGAGAGGCAGAGCCAGGTGATCCCTGGGGCTTGCCGACTGTCTTGTCTAGAAGTCAGTGAGAGGCCCTATCTCAAAAAATAAGACAGAGAACAATTGAGCTTTCTCAGTGTGAGGATTTCCTGAAACTCACTTCTGGCCTCCACATACATGTACGCACACATGTCTGTGCACCCCTCCTCACACATACATGCACGCACACATGTCTGTGCACCCCTCCTCACACATACATATACAATAAAACATGATTTTCACAAAGTCATGAGTCACTTTGCTTAGGCAATGGAGCCCAGAGCCTACCATATCTGCTTGAATTTGGGGGAAGAAAAAAAACTAGAAGAAAAGAAAGTATTACTTCACATGTCAAAGTTTTGTTTTTGCTGCCTGTATTTGTTGAATAGATAACCATATGTGTATATACATGGTGTACTGTCATACTGCATGTAAGTGAAATATGGTTTCATGAAAACTCTTTTGCATAGTTGGTTCTCTGTGCAAATAAATTAACCTGGACTTTCCCTCACATACCGTACTCAAAAACTCAAAAATCAACAGTGAACCTAAAAGTAAAGACCCTTAGAGAAGATATGAAAGTCAGGCTTCATAATGTATAGATAAGAAATGGATTCTTAGAGATAACACTGAAAGGACAGGTGCCAAAGAAAAAAATAGATAAGTTGTAGAATTTATTACAATTTGTAAAGTTTGTGCTCCAATGAACACCATCAAGGAAATGAAAAGACAGTCTTCAGAAAGGGAGAAATGTTTCCCAATGTCTGATGACTTCATATCTAATATGTTTACGAATTCTTTTTAAGATCATTTTTATTTTATGTGTATGAGTATATTGCCTGCATGTATGTAAGTGTATCTATGTCATGCAATGTCAGCAGAGGTAAGAAGAGAGTTGTTGGATCCCTTGGAACTGGAGTTGCTAGCCACCATGTAGGTGCTGGGAATTGAACCCCCGGGTCCTTTGCAAGAGCAATTAGTGCTCTTAACCACAGAGCCATGTCTCCAACCCCATATTTAAGAATTCTTTTTTTTTTTTTAGTCTTTTTGTTTTAGGACAGGGTCTCCCTGTATCCCCAGCGTGTCCTGGAACTCACTCTGTAGACCAGGCGGCCTGAACCACAAAGATCCACCTGCCTCTGCCTCCAAGTGCTAGGATAAGGGTGTCCACCACACCCAGCTAAGATTCTTTACATCAATAATAAAAAAGACATCCCTGTTTTTTTGCCATGGGCAGGGAATCCGAATAGAAATTTCTTTGGCCCATAAGCGACATGGGAAAAAAAATGTCTGACATTATTAGTCAATAGGAAAACACAAATAGACAAAAACCACAAACAAAAAACCAATTCACAGCAAGAGGCAGGCCGCTCTAAGACAGACAATACTAAGTGTTGGCAGTGACATGGAAAAATGGAAAGTCTTGTACAATGCTAGCGAGAACATAAAATGCTTTTGAAGTGCATTTGGCAGCTGCCAAAAAGGATACACAGAGAATCCGCTGAGACTTGAGAAGTTCCATGAAATGTCCAAGATACGGACCCAAGAGAAGCAAAGTCATGCCTACAAAAACTCATACGAGAATGCTCATAGTAGCAATAGTCAGGATGACCAAAGAGTGAACGAGAAGGCAGAAATCATCAATCCATCGGAGAGGGGGTGGGCATGCCTCTAGCATTTGTTTAAGGGTGCTAAGAATGTCTTAAAACCAGGTAATGGAGGTAGCTGTGCCATCCTGTGAATAGCTTAAGAAAATATCAAATTGTAAAAATACAAGGAAACAAACCACAAAACCCAATTTATATTAAAACCAACTGTGGCCTTGGAGAATTTGTTGTTAGAGGATGGGTAGCTGTCGGAAATTGGTGTGGACTTCTGTGCATGGTTTTCTGAGTAAGGCCTTTCTGGTCTTAGGTCTTGTACAGTTGAACATGGTCTTTATACAGGTAAGCAATTGTTACAGACAGGCTTTCCTACTGATGTAAACTTGGCAGGACCTGGGGATTTTAGTTATACCTTTTTCTTTTTTGAATTTTATTTATTTTTGTGTGTATGAATGCACTGTCTGCTGCAGGTTCTGTGCACCCATGGTGTCAATGTCCCAGTCAGAAGAGGGTGTCGAATTCCCCTGGAACTGGAGTTTAAGACGGTTCTTAGCCGCCATATGGGTGCTGGAAATTAAAACCTGGCTCTCTGTAAGAGCAGTCAGTGTCTTAACCTCTGGCATCTTCTCCCAGCCTCAGTTAGTACCTTTCTATAGCAGTGTATGTACCCCAAATCTATCATTTGTTTAGACTCAGTAAAATACCAGGGTGTTTTTCATACATTTATGCACTCCTACAAAATGCTGTGCCCCCACTTTGCAGATGAGAACCCTCAAGTCTCAGAGCAGAAATTACATAATCTGGAGCACAGAGTGGCGGGGTAAGGTAAAAATTCATTATCTGGCCTTAGTACCCTCAATCCTTTTTTTTTTTTTTTTTTTTTTTTTTTTTTGGTCTTTTGAGACAGGGTCTCCCGTAGCCCCAGCTTCCTGGAACTCACTCTGTAGACCAGGCTGGCCTTGAACTTCACATGATCTGCCCTGCCTCTGCCTCCGAGTGCGAGGATTAAAAGGCATGCGCCACCACACTTGGCAGTACAGTACCTCAATTCTTAATAAAGCATAGATGGACTGTATTAACTACCTAATAATTAAAGGAAAACCTATCTGTATGATCTAAATATTAAAAAGCTGTATCTTCTACAAAATTGAGAAAACCTGTTGTAGTGTAGGCAGTGTTTTAGTCACCTGGACATGTCCTGTAATCCGTTTCTGCAAAATGGGCACACAGTGGTAGAGATGTTAGAAAATACATGTAAAGCCTTCCAGTGTATTACTGTATCTAAACAAACAATAGCTTTTCTAATATGTACACTGCGATAGAAAGGTGTTTCTAGTATTTAATCAAACATGGAATGGACAGTGCTGTTATCACCATAAAATTCCATTGTTGATATCTATGTACTGTATTAAAATTTCAAATGACTTCGAGTCATGACTCCATATGAGAAAGAAAAGCCACCTTTTCCATGGCCTCTCTCATTTTCCATTCTACTCAAGAGCTGTATGGACTCCTTCTAGTGGTTAAGGTAGCTCATGCAGTGATCCTAAATTTTGCTTTCTAAAGATTGGCTTTCTAAAGACTGGATGCTGCAGAGGTCAGATCAGACCTGGGTCTAACAGTCAGTCCTCTAATGCTTGCAATAGTAGTGTGGATGTGACATATCAAAGCACCCCTACTATGTCCTCTCCTCTACTTCCTTTCTTCTTCACTCAAAAATCACATAGGGACTGGAAAGATAGCTCTGCCAGTAAAGTATCTGGCTAGGATTTTAGTTTTGATAGACTCTAATTTATCTATTTTGATTGGATCACTTTTTTAGTGAATTCTTGCCTAAACCAGATTACAAAAAATTTTCTCTCTTTTCTTCTAGTAGTTTTATTATTTCAGATTTTGCATTTAGTTTTATGTTCTACATTTAATTTTTATAAATAGTATGAAGTACAGATTGAAGGTTCCCTTTTTACCCTACATGGAAATCCAATTGTTCTAGCACCCTTTGTTGAAAGGTTTACTAACTTTACTCAATTGGTCTTGTATCTTGATTAAATAAACAAACAAACAAACAACTAGTCCATACATCAGTGGATCTATTTCTAGATTTTGTTTTGTTCACATTATCTATTTGTCTATCTTGGGGCCATATTGATTGATTATTGTGGTTTTATAATGAGACTTAAAAACAGAGTTTATTCCAGTTTTGTTATTTTTTCCAAGTGACTTGGTCATTTTTGAGTCATTAACATGTTTTAAAACCAAATTGTCAATAAAAAAAAAAAAAAAAGAAAGAAAGAAAGCCGGGCGTGGTGGTGCACACCTTTAAGGAGGCAGAGGCAGGCCTCTGTGAGTTCCAGGCCAGCTGGGGCTACCAAGGAGACCCTGTCTCAAAAAGACCTACACCAAGACCATATCATTGAGGATTTTTAAACATCAAAGAGAATAACAGCTGTGTGTGAGAGCACATGAGTGATCACAGTATGAAAGCTGAGACATCCAAAAGTTCAAGGCTACCCTGAGCTATATGTAGTAAGACCCTATGTGGGAAAAAAATTGTCAGAATAATGTAAAACAATGACTTGATTCAATTAAAAATTTAGACACATACTTATACTGAAAAAGTATTAAAAAAGAAAATGGAGCCAGGAGTATTGTCCCATGCCAGTAACTCCAGGCCAAATAAAAAAATAATTTAAAAAAGGAAATTAAAAGAAAAAGGGAAATGAATTTTACCTAAGAGCTAAATATAACTATTTATATCAGCTATTAAATATAAATGTCTACTGTTTGGGGNTTGTGTGTGTGTTTGTGTTGTCCACAAGATGGTGTACTTTGGAGGTCAAAGGACAGTGTTGTGGGGTCAGTATTTTGGTTTCCCAATCTTATCATATTGTGTGTGTCGTGTGCAATGTGTGTGTGTGTGTTCAACAAGATGGTCACTGTTGGAGGTCAAAGGACAGTGTTGTGGGGTCAGTTTTCTGGTTCCTTCTTATAATGTGTGTGTGTGTGTGCATTGTGTGTGGGCGTGTATGTGTGCTTGGGTGTGGTGTGTGTGTTGTGTTTGTTGTCCACCAAGACGGTGCACTTGTGGAGGTCAAAGGACAGTGTTGTGGGGTCAGTTGTTCTGGTCTTCCATCTACATATGTTCCTGATATAAGACTCAGGCCTTCGCTTTCATAGGTAAGAACATTGCCTACCAGAGCCATCACGCCAGCACTGTAGCTAAGAACATTTTACTTGTATTCTGAAGATGCTTTTCTGTTTTTTTATCCACCCTCCCAAGGTTTATGATTTAAATTTTAAGACTTGGCCAATTTGAATAATTTTTATATATAATGTAAAGTTTATCATTGTTTTGACTTTTATTCTCCCTTGGTCACTAGTCACTACCTTATTGTCTGTTGAAAAGGGGAGTCTTGTAGCATGGAGAGATGGCTCCAGTGGTTAAAGCAATGATTGCTCATTGTAGAGGACTTGGGTTCCAATTCCCAGCAACCCACATGATGGCTAACAACCAGCCATAACTTCGCTCCAGGGATCCAACAATCCCTGCTTCTGACCTCCTTGTGGGCATTGGCTGGCATCAGGTGCCTTACATCGAGTGTGGTGGGTACATTAAATAAAAAGGGGAGTCTTCACATTGAATTGTCTTTGTGTCTCTGTAGAAAATTGGTTATGCATATTTGTATGGGAAGAGCAGCATTTTTAGATGTAGAAGAGTCAAGTGCAGTGACCCACAACTGAAAATCCCAGTACTTGGGAGGCGAGATAGGAGAATTGCCATGAAGTTTTGAGTGCTAGCCTAGGTCTGTCAGGTAATGAGCCCTATCTATGCAAATCAAAACAAAATCAAATAGGCCGGAGAGATGGTCAGACGATTAAAGCACCTGCTGCTCTTTCGAGTGACCCGGGGGTGATCGCAGCAGTCCACACTGGCACGTAATAACTAAGCGTCTAACCTCTAGGGACTGCAGGCAACTACAGGATGGATGGACAGGCAGTGCCAGCAAGAGACATCTTATCACACATACATGAAAATAATAAATTATATTAAAAGAACCACCAAACAAGGTGGGCGCAGAGAGGCTCACGGTATAGGTGCTTGCTGCAAAGATATGAGATTTGAGTTTGATTCCCCGGACACACTATGTAGGAAATGTAATGACTTGTGCAAATTTTCCCAGGCCTCCACAAAGGTGCCATGGTAGGGAGGCCTTCCCCCTCTCCTATTCTCACCGATGGCTCATTAGGTAAAGCACTGGTCTCCTAAGCCTGATGTCCTGATTTGATTTCTGCAGAACCCACAGTGGAAGAGAGAATTGACTCCTAAACAGTTCTACTCCTTGACTTCTCACATCGCTGGTGCCCTGAGAGCCACCCCCAAAGACCTAAATATATATTGTGAAAAATGTATAAAAACAAGGCAGGGCAGAGGGTGGGATCACGAAGATCCAGCGTGGAGGCAGGAGTGGGAGGTGGATGCCTAGTGAGACAAGTCGAGCCGATGATACTAGATAGCAAGTTCAGGGCTAGAAAAAGTACATATAATTGCACAACCGGTTCTAGAGATAAAAAATGTGATGGTGGTTTATTTTTGTGTGTGTATGGGGACTTGGATTCAAGCTATCAGGAGTAATGTTAGGAGAGTGGAATGGTATAAAGCTAAAATCTAATTCAATCCCCATATCCGCTCAGTTCTACTACATGTGTAACCACAAACAACTTTCTTATAGTAATGTTTTTTAACTAAGTTTCATTTATTTAAAAAAATTTTTTTATTAATTTTTTTTTTATTTATTTCTGTAGGTGCGATGTCTAATGTGACTGTCTGGCATGCCGCAAGGATCCGTGTTGCAAATACCGTGCTGTTGCACACGGCCGCTGGACGGTCAGCAACAAATGCGAGCTCGGATTCCCATCGGACATATCACTTTTTTCCTGTTGCAGTCTATTTTTCCCGCCAAGTGGAATTGGAGCTTTCAGAACGTGTGTCCACACGCCATGTGGGTGCTGGTGGATGAACCCGGGTACTTGTAAGACCGCGGTCGGATGCTATCTTAAACCGCTAGGGGCCATCCCTCCAGCCCGCAAACTTATTATTTTTTGTGTGTATGAGTGTACGTTTGCATTGTAAGGGGTTGGTGCACCTGGTGTCTGCAATGCCTACGGAAGGTACAGAATAGAGGTGCGGTCGGATGTCCCCTGGAACCGGAGTTAAGATACGGTTGTATAGCCACCATGGGGGCGGGAATTGAGCCTGGGTCCATTGCAAGAGCAGCGGTGAGCTTTACTGTTGAGCCATCTCTCCAGACCCCTAGAATATTTTTTTTGATGACAGGGTCTTGTGTACCCTGATGGCGTCATAACCGGAGAGGGTTGACGGTTTGACACAACGTAACTTCGGATGCGCCACCGTCTACCCACCGCATGCTGGCACGGTCGCGGTGGGACCTGTATATAGGTACCGTGGGATAAACCATAAGTCGTGCCAGCAAGCGGCATCTACTATATTAAGGAACTAGTCCGCCCCAATAAGATATAATAAGGTGGGGTGATAGGGTTTTGTCTTTGAATAGAATATTTAGTAGATGACTTGGAATGTTTCAGAGCCAAATAATACAAAGGTGGGGGCAGTGAGGGTTGGGGAATATACGTTAGTGGTAGAGTTCCTGCCTAGAATGTGAAGTCTTAGGTTCAATCCCTCAACCCTTAGCATCACAGAGATGTATAAGATATAAGACAAATAGGTCTTATACCTTACACTCAATTCTACTGCCTATCACAATCCATCTCAAGTTAAAATTTTTATTGCTTTTATTTGTTAACATTTACATTTACCATCTGTGTTAGTATATGTGGACCATCATGTTGCACCCCATCATATGTTTAGTATGGTCAGAGGATACAAACTTTTCGAGTCAGTTTTCTCCTACCATGTAGGCCCCTGCATTGAACTCTGCTCATTTAGATTTGGCAGCAAGCACCTCTCTATATGCTGAGCTATCCCACCGCCCCCCTCTTTTCAACTCTAGCTCTTTTTCTTGATATTTCTTGGTTATTAGCTTTATTATTATAGTATTTTTACTCTAATGGGTATGAAGTACTTGTCTGCATGGCAGGTCTGTGAACCATTGTGAATGCTCAGAGGTCAGAAAGAGGTGTCGGATTCCCCCTGGACTAGCGTTCTCCTCGGAATTGGAGTTTCAGACGTTTCTCACCGCCATGTGGGTGCTGGGATCAAACCAGGTCCCTCTCAGCAAGAGCAGTTGGCGCTCTAACTGCTAGGCCTCTCTCCAAAGCCTCTTTATTATTATATTTTTTTTTTTAATTTATTTCTGTATGTGTATCAATGTACTGTCTGCATGCAGGTCTGTGCACCCGTGTCCGTGCAATGCCGCGGAGGTCAGAAGAGGGCTCGGATTCCCTGGGCTGGAGTTCTCCTGGAATTGGAGTTTCAGACGCTCTCGGCCGCCATGTGGGTGCTGGGGATCGAACCCGGGTCCTCTGAAAGAGGGGTCGGTGCTCTTAACCGCTAGGCCATCTCTCCAGCCCCTATTATTATTATTTTTTTATGTGTATAAAGTGTATTGCCTCCATGTAGGTAGGTGTCCTTGGTGATTTAAAATGTAGATGTTGCCAGGTGTGGTGGCGCACACACGCCTTTAATCCTGGCATTTGGGAGGCAGAGGCAGGCAGATCTCTGTGAGTTCAAGGCCGGCTGGGGCTATAGGGAGATCCTGTCTCAAAAAAAGACCAAAAAAAAAACCCCCCACAGTGCACAACTGCTTGCAAATTGGTTTTGCATGAAGGATGCTTGTACTCATAAATTATTACTTATTGTTAAAAGATGAAAAAAATAATTTAAAAAATTTTTATTTATTATTTTTTATGTGTATGAGTATCTGCATGTAGATTGGTGCACCCGTGTCGTGCAATGCCGCAGAGGTCAAAAGAGGGCGTCAGATTCCCCTGGAACTGGAGTTAAAGACAGTTCTTAGTCGCCATGTGGGTGCTGGGGATCGAACCCAGGTCCTCTGCAAGAGCAGTCAGCACTCTCAACCACTGAGCCATCTCTCCAGCCCCGATTTACTTATATTTTTCTTTTTTTTTTATGTGTATGGATGCACTGTCTGCATGTAGGTTTGTGGCCGCGGAGGTCAGAAGAGGGTATTGGATTCCCCTGGAACTGGAGTTAAAGACAGTTCTCAGCCACCATGTGGGTGCTGGGAATTGAACCTGGGTCCTCTGTAAGAGCAGTTGGTGCTCTTAACCGCTAGGCCATCTCTCCAGCCCATCTATTTACTTATTGGTTTTTTTGTTTTGTTTTGTTTTGTTTTTTTGGTCTTTTCGAGACAGGGTCTCCCTGTAGCCCCAGCTATCCTGGAACTCACTCTGTAGACCAGGCTGGCCTTGAACTCACAAAGATCCTCCTGCCTTTTATTTATTTATTTTTATTTATTTATTTTTTGGTCTTTTCGAGACAGGGTCTCCCTGTAGCTGCCCTTTATTTTTAAGTGTATGAGTGTTGTCTGCATGTTTCTAAGTACACCTGTGTTATGCAGTGCCCATGGAGAACAGAAGAGGGCATCAGATCCTCTGGAACTGAAGTTACGGATGGTTGTTAGCTGTCATGTGGATGCTGGCATTCAGTCCTGGGTCTTCTGCAAGAGCAGCCAGTGCTCTTAACTGCTGAGCCCTCTCTCTAGCCCTGGAAGAGAGTCTTAGTGAGGAATTATTTAGATCAGGTTGGTCTGTGAGCATGTCTGTGTGGGATTGTCTTTGTTATTAATTGAGGTGGGAAAACCCACCCTGAATGCAGGTGGCAGCATTTCATAGGCTGGGCCCTGGGCTAGCTAAGAGCAACAGAAGCTAGCTGAGCTAGCAAAAGCAAGCAGGCCAGGATCCACACATCATTCTCTATGTGCTCTTGGTTGTGATGCTTTAGTTGTTTCTGCCTAGACTTCCTTGCAGTGATTGATCATAACTTGGAATTATAAGCTAAATAAACACCTAAGTTGCTTTGTGTCAGGATATTTTATCACAGCACAAAGCTAGGACAGTTGAACTATCCTAATTTCTCTTTGCAGTTCTGTATTTATTTGTTCATTTATATCATTTGTCAGATTTATTTATGAGAATTTTATGTTTTAAGATATTATAAATAGTATTTTAAGAAATTTTACCTTTCAGTTATTTATCACTAATACAAAAAAATTGGATTGAGCTTTGTAAATTGGTCTTGTATTTTGAAGTCTTGTTAAACACATCTATCCTAGTAGCCCTTTGGGTAAACCTCCAGGTTTCCTATGCAGGTAGTCACATTCTTTTTCCTAACCTTATTGCCTTGGTGATAGCTTCCAGCATTATTGGTCTCTTCCCTCATATTAAAGGGGAAATGTTCTGTCACCAACTGTGGGGTTTGTAAGGCCTGTGATAAGGAATTCCCCTTCTACGCTTATTTTGCTGCGAGTTTCTCCATTTTGTTAAGTCAAGTATAAACATTGGGTTTTGATGGATGCTTTCTCTGTATCTATTAATAGTAGTCTTATGGATTTACTGCTTTAGTTTGTTGTGACTCATGTTGACTGATCTTCACATGTTATGCCAACCTTGCATTTACAAGATAACTTTGTTGAGAAGTATTATCATTTAAAAGGTACTCATGTGTTATGCTTGCTAAAATTTTGTCTAGAACTTTTGTGTCAATATTCGTGAGAATTTTTGTTTTCTTGGTTTCTTTTCAGGGTAAATCTGGCCTAATGGAGAAGTCTTTCTTTTTCCTTTCCCCCCTCTACCCCCTCCCCCTCCCCTTCCCCCTCCCCCTTCCCTCCCTCTCTCCCTCCCTCCCTCCCTTCCCTCCCTCCTTCCTTCCTTCCTTCCTAACTTCCTAACTTCCTAACTAACTTCCTAACTTCCTTCCTAACTTCCTTCCACATAGAGTTAGTAGTGCTTTTTTTCCTTGATGTAAAATTAACCCAGGAAGCCATTTGGCCTGGGGACTTTTTTTGTGGAACGATTTTAACCATATTTGGTTTCTTTTAGAGATACAAGATTATTATAATCTACCTTTTAAGTAAACTTCTGTAGCTTGTGTCTTTGAAGGCCTTTGTCCCTGTCATAGTGGCATAGTTAAGAACTTACCTTCTTTGTCTTCTGCATTTCTGTAGAAGCAGCATTGATGTCACCTCTCAATTCTAATGTCAGTAATTTGTGTCTTCCTGGTTTCTCCTTCTATTCTATATAGCACTTAATTTTTAAAAAAAATTCTATTTATTTATTTATTTATTTATTTATTTATTTATTTATTTATGTGCGTGTTCATGTATTGCTTACATGTATGCAAGTGTACCGTGTTGTGCCATGCCCATAGAGGTCAGAAGAGGGCATCAGATTCTCCTGGAACTGAACTTATGGATGGTTGTTAGCTGCCATGTGGCTGCTGGAAATTGAACCCAATTCCTCTAGAAAAGCACCCAGTGCTCTTAACTGCTGAGCTACCTCTCCAGCCTCAGAACTAAATTTTTTAAATCTCAAAGATTCGATCCTCATCTCTGCTCTGACCTTTCTTCTTTTCTTCTCAATCTTTTGATTTCAGGTTTCTTAACGAGTTCCTAGACTCGAGGTCTTTATTCTCATATCTGTGTTATAAACTATCTTCTAAGTATCTTCTAAGTAGTATCCCATGAGTTTGATGTATGTATTTTCACATTCATTCATTTTGAATGCTTTCTTTTTTTTTTAATTTTATTTATTTCTGTATGTGTATGAATGTACTGTCTGAATGCAAGTCTGTGCACCGTGTCGTGCAGTGCCGTGGAGGTCAGAAGAGGGTGTCAGACTCCCCTGGAACTGGAGTTCTCCTGGAATTGGAGTTTCAGACGGTTCTTGGCCGCCATGTGGGTGCTGGGGATCGAACCCCGGTCCTCTGTAAGAGCAGTAGGCACTCTTAACCGCTAGGCCATCTCTCCAGCCCCATTTTGAATGCTTTCTAACTTCCCTTTTGGTTTCTTTTTTGGCATACTGGTTAAAAAGAAGAGGTTGGTTTGAGTTCTAAATATTTGGGATTCTCTAAGGTCTTGGTATTAATTTCTGATTTAATTTCACTATATCAGAGACTTTACTTGAAGTCTGTTAAGTTTATTGGCACTAGTTTTATATCCTGGAATGTGCTCTATGTTGTTTAGATTTTTATGTGTCCTTGAAAAGAGTGCGTTGTGTGCTTGTTGGGTGGAATGCTCTATAAATGTCAATCACATCAAGCTGAAGTTTTGTTAAAATCTTATATTCTTTCTGATTTTGCCTTCTTTTCTATTGATTACGGAAAAAGGATAGTTAAATCTCTAACACCAATTCTGGGTTTTCACAGTTCTTGTACTTTTAACCATTTTGATTTTGTGTATTTTATTTATTTTTGTTTTATATGTATGTGTGTTTTGCCTGTGTGTATGTGTACCTGTGTCATTCAATGTCTGCAGAGACCAGAAGGGAGCATTTGATCCCCTGGAACTGGAGGTATGGTTGGTGGTTTGCTGCCTTGTGGGTGCTGGGAACTGAACCCAGATCTTTGGCAAGAGCAGCCAGTGCTCTTAACTGCTGAGCCCACTCTCCAGCCCATTTTTTTTGTATTTTAGAGTTCAGCTATCAGGAGCAAAAATGCTTGGAATTGTATCCACTTGGTAAATTGATTCTTTGATATCATTAATTAGTCTTCTTCATTGTTGATACTAAGAACAAATATGCTCTGTTCTGAAACTTTCATAATGTAGTATTAATATAGCCTCCAGCTATATTGACAGGATATCTTTTCCCCAGTCTTGCTTATTTTAAAGTTGTCTTATTGTAGGATATGCTCATAAAATCAAGCTGAAGATCAGTGTAACTTCTAATTTTGTTCATAATCTAACCCTAGGATTTCAGAGTGTGTGTGTGTGTGTGTGTGTGTACGGTGTTGTATGTCAGTGCAGGTGCCCTCAAAGGCCAGAAGAGGGTACTGCATCCCCCATAGCTAGAGTTACAGGCAGTTGTGAGTTCCCTAATATGAGTGCTGTCAACTGAACTCTGGGCCTCTTTAAGAGCAATATGTGCTCTTAACCACTGAGCTGTCCATCTCCCCAGCCCCTTCTTTTAGTATTTTCTGTAGAGTTATAACATGCATCTTTAACTTAAGTATTAGTCACTTTTCTGTTGCTGTGATAAAACACCATGACCAAAGGAACTTATAAAAGGAAGAGTTTATTTGAGCTTATGATTGACAGTTCCAGGGAATTAGAGTCCATTGTGGCGGGAGGCATGGCGGCTGGATCTGGAGCAGCAAGCCAAGGGTCACATCTCGCAAAGAGCACAGGAAGCAGAAAAAGAACGACTGGAGACCACAAGGCTTGTTAAACTCACTAAGCCTGCCCCCAGTGACATACTTCCTCTAGCACGGCCACACTTTCTAAGACCTCCAAAAACAGTGCCACCAATTGGAGACAAAATGTCTGAATACTTAAAGTCTATGGGGGACACTCATTCAAACCACCACATTCCACTCCCTGGCCCCCATAGGCTCCTGACCATATAAAATGCAAAATGCATTTAGTCCAACCTTAAAAGTCCCCATAGTCTTTACCAGTTTCAATGCCATTCAAAAGTCTACAGTCCAAAGTCTCTTCTGAGACTCAGGCCAATCTCCTAAACTGTAAGCTCCTGTAAAACAAAAGACAATTACATACTCCAATGTACAGTGGAACTGAATACACATTCCATTCAAAAGGGAGAAATAGAGGCAAGTGAGGAAATACGGGACCAAAACAAGCGAAAACCAGCAGGCAAACCCAAGCTCCAGAAGCTCCATGTGCAGACTTCTGGGACTTGACTTCCAAAAGGCTTAGATGGCTCAGCTCTTCCAGCTTGTGCTTGCAACATGTACATCTTCTTCTTAGGCTGGTAACACTCCTGTATGCAGCTCTCCTTGGCAAATATCTCACAGGTCTGGCATCTCAATGTCTTCTTGGGGGTCTCCGCTGCCAACCCAGGCTTCACATTCACAGCTTCAACAAAATGGCCTATCAGGGCCTTCTTTATCAAAACGCCCTGCTGCACTCTGCCTGGCTCTCTTGGCTCTCTGAAACCGGGGAGGAAGAACTGATGACCCCTTCACTCTTGCAAACTTCATGCCTCTAAAGCCGCACCACTGTGAATGAAATGCCAAGTCTGGCTGCAAGTTCAGGATGGACTCTCTCCTACTTTACCACATTGCAATTTTTCTCTGCCCTGGACTTGGAGGATTAGCTGGTGTGGCCTTGCCCTGAAGTATGACTTCTGTTGTTTACTTGTAAGTCTCGAGGCCTCTCCTTAATCACTTTAATCTCCTTATCAAAGGAACTCTCCTTCACACCTTGGCACCACCTTTAATCTTCCTAGTGAGGTTTTCAGATCCAAACTGTACATTCTCATTTCCTTCTGCCCCATTTGCTCTTTTTCACTGTAGATCTGCACAATATCCACCATTAAAAGCACGCCACCATTTCTACATTAGGCTGTCTTGAAATAATCCTCCAAAAGACATAGTTAGCTTTTCATTTAGCATCAGGCAAGCATTTGGGCTGTGGGCAAACGCTGCCAGAACTCTTATCAAAATATCCCAGTTTGCCTAAGTCTTTAATTTCCTCTGGAACTAATTTTTTGTGGCAATGCTTTCTTCCAGGCTTCTACTAGAATGGCCTGTTAAGCTCTGCTTACAGTAGTCAACAGCTTTTCTAGCCCAAAGTTCCAAAGTCTTCCACATTTCTCCAAACATCCATATGGTCAGGTTCTTCACAGCCAACAGCCCACTCTCTGGTACCAAATAACTGTATTAGTCACTTTTCTGTTGCTGTGATAAAACACCATGACCAAAGGAACTTATAAAAGGAAGAGTTTATTTGAGCTTACGATTGGTGGTTCCAGGGAATTAGAGTCCATTGTGGCAGGAGGCATGGTGGCTGGATCTGGAGCAGGAAGCCGAGGGTCACATCTTGCAAAGAGCACAGGAAGCAGAAAAAGAACGACTGGAGACCACAAAGCTTGTTAAACTCACTAAGCCTGCCCCCAGTGACATACTTTCTCTAGCACGGCCACACCTTCTAAGACCTCCAAAAACAGTGCCACCAACTGGAAACAAAATGTCTGAATAGTTAAAGCCTATGGGGGACACTCATTCAAACCACCACAACTTATTACAGTCCGCCCTCAGATGGTAATCTGTCTTTTGGGGTACAGTGTAATGATTTACTACATTCACACACAACTTCTGTGTGTCACAGTTGTGCACATTTCTTTTGTATACATTATGAAACTGATACCACCTTGTCATTATTTTTGTCCAAATAGTCCACTACCGTTTAAGCGCTGTCTGAAATGCCAGTGTGATCTTATGCTTGCCGTGTGTGATTACTATTTTCGTGGTTCTTGCCACTCCTATACAGCTGCATTCCCTTCAAACATCATGTTCTTTCTTCTTAAAGGGCTTTCTGTGACTTTTTCATAGCATTCACCTGCCAGTGACAGATGCTTTTTTTTTTTTCTCTCTTCTGTTTCTGCTTTTGATTTTATTGACTGATTTCTGGTCTTAGCTTTATTTTTCCTTCTGTTTGCTTTGGGTTCATTTTCCTTACCCTCTCTCTACCCCCATGCTTTCCTTCCTTTTTTTTTTTTTGAGACAGGGTCTTATTCTGTCACCAAGCTGGCCTCTACTGATCTTCCTGTCTCTTCCTTCTGAGTGCTAAGATTATGAGTGTGAAGTACCACGCTCAACCTTCTAGTTCCTTTCTCAGCTGCTTTCTGTTTTAGGGGACTGTCTTGGTGAACTTGGAGTTCGCTAATTTGGCTAGGCTGTCTGGCCAGTGAGCTTCAGGGATCTACCTGTTTCTGCACCTCAGTCGTGGGGTTAGAAATGGTTCCTACCTACTTTTATATGGGTATTGGCCCCTGAAGTCAGGTCCTTAAGTTCACACAGCAGGCACCCCACCTGCTGGGCCAATGTCTCAGCCCTAAATTTTTCTTACCTTTTTCCTATTACTCATTTCTTTTAAATTTGTTAAGGTTTGTTTTATCGTCCAGCACATAATTCATCTTGGTGAGCTTTGAGAATATAGTGTATTCTATTATGTATGTATGTATGTCAGCAAGGTTCTGTTAGCTGATTTTGTTGTTCATTTCTTCTATACCTTTGCTGGTTTTCTGCCTGTTACCAACAATGGGAGTTGAAATTTTCAACTGTAACTGTAGATTGCCTGTTTTCTTTCAGGCCCATCAGATTTTGCTTTGAGTATGTTTAGGCTCTGCGCATAAGTATTTAGGATCGGATGTCTTCCTGGATTCTTTCACAGTGTGCAGTGCCCTTCTGTGTCTTTGTCAATGTTGCTCTTCTTTCTCTGGTGTCAGTATATCCACTCTTAATTTTTATTGGTGGATGGGTTATTGTTCATATGTGACTTCTTTTTCCATACTTTCAGTCTACCCACATTATTGCATTTGAAATATGTCCTGTAGATAGCATTTTTGGGGCCACAATTTTTAAAATTTGTGTGTGTTACACATGTGTGTGGAGGTGTGTGTGCATGTGTGAAAACCAAAGATCAGCCTTGGGTATTGTTACTTTCCGGGAGCTGTCCACCTCGTTTATTGGATACAGGTTCTCTCGCTGGCCTGGAACTCACCAAGTAGACTAGGCTGGCCGGCCAGGGAGGCCAGGATCCACCCGCCTCCACCTCTAGGATGGCCGGGCAGCAAGTTCCAGGGACCTACCTATAATGTCCCCACCCACACCTCCAATTTTGAGACCTGGCCACTGATCTTGGCATCTCTCCCCCCCCCCACATGGAGTCTGGGGATTGAACTCAAATCCTTATGCTGGCAAGGCAAGCCCTTTACTGCTGTACAGAGTGGGCCATTTCTTTAGCCCTGGGTTTTGTTGGTTGCATAACACATTCTAAGCTTTCTAGGGTCAGATATCTCAGTTCTCTACTTCTGTTGCTGGCTTGAGTGGTACCACAAGTTTCTCTTGTGTTTGACTGATATCGTTGCATCTATAAGTGTCTCTTTTGTTCAGCTCCCCACTTTCTGATCCTTTGTATAGAGAAAGCAGACTTTCTCAGGACCCTTCCCTCTATGCCATGGCATGTCTGTGTTAGAGACTTTCTCAGGACCCTTCCCTCTATGCTGTGGCATGTCTGTGTTAGAGACTTTCTCAGGACCCTTCCCTCTATGCCATGGCATGTCTGTGTTAGAGACTTTCTCAGGACCCTTCCCTCTATGCTATGGGCATGTCTGTGTTAGAGACTTTCTCAGGACCCTTCCCTCTATGCTATGGCATGTCTGTGTTAGAGACTTTCTCAGGACCCTTCCCTCTATGCTGTGGCATGTCTGTGTTAGAGACTTTCTCAGGACCCTTCCCTCTATGCTATGGCATGTCTGTGTTACCAGTTTCTCCAGCTCTATATTGTTCTGCCTTTCTGCCCCTCCTCACTGGCATCCTATACTTGGTTTATATATAATGGACAGGAATTTTCACTGTACTGAATGGGAGAATCAGGAAAGCATGTTACCTCTGTCCTGGTAGAGAGTGCCTCGCCTTTGTTTTTGAAAGGTGTTTCACTTGGTATACAACCCTAGATTGATAGTCTTTGTGTCTCTCTCAGTACTTTGAAAATATCTTGCTCCTTGAACACTATTTCCTTATCTGAATTATTTTCTATGAAAAAGAAAAACTCTAACTTTGTTTTTGTTCTTTTGCATTTTTTTCTGGTATCAGGCAATTTGACTACACTCTATCTTAGTGTGGATTTTTCTTCATTTTTTTTTGTTGTTGTTCTTGGCCTTCGTTGAAGTTTTTAAAAACTAATTAATATGGGTTTTTTTGATTTTTTTGATTTATTTGTGTATGCCTCATATGTGCTGGTGGCCAGCAGAGGGCAGAAGAGAGTGCCAGATTCCCTGGACCCAGAGTTACCATGTAGCCTGTGAGTCCGCATAAGCTGCCATGTGGATGCTGGGAACTGAACCAGGATCTTCTGCAAGAGCATCAAGTACTCTTAGTCACTGAGCCATCTCTCCAGGTCCCAAGTGATTTTTTTCAGTGTGCTGAGTTACATAATGCCATTCTAATGCAAGTGTATAAAGGTACTTTGAGCATCCTCCCACCTCTCCTATTATGGTGCTGATGATCAAACCAGGGACTCCTACATTCTAGGCAAGCACTCTTCACTGAGCAACACTCTCAGGCCCTAATCAAGATTCTTGGATCTGTGGGTTTATGATATTTAATCAGTCCTTCTCCAAAACCAGATGGCTCAACTGAGTTTATGATAAATATCAGATGGCTTTAAGTGATAGTGTAATGTGTACAAGTTCCTCTATTGTTTATTTAATGGGTGGTTATCCACACACATGCACCAGATATGTGGGCACTTTCCCCCACCCATGGGTTTTGAATATTCAGAGATATAATTTGAATACTTGCCAAAGTCAAGGGCCTACCTTATTTCTCAGATGACATAGAAACGCTTTCGGGAGAGAGAAACACACCTTCCAGAGGGATTGGCACATGTCAGAGGCACAGGCTAGGAAGCAATCCAGTTGAGATTGAAGTCCATGCCCATCGATGCATTATGGGGGATGATATTTAGCCACCTGGAGAGTCCATGGTGTAGAACAGGAAATGCATCTTTACCTCTTTCATAAGGCCGATACATGGATGAGATATGGGAATGCAGGACACTATTAAGAACTAGCAAATAGTTACTGTTGTTTCTGTGTGTGTGTGTGTGTGTGTGTGTGGTATACATGTGTGTTATATGTTATACACATGTGCTTATATCCTTAAGCATGTGCATTCAGGGGTCAGAGTAGAACATTAAGTATCCTGCTCTGTCCCTTTGCCTTGTTCCCTCGCTGAACCTGAAGCTCACCATACTTTTTAGCTGTGCTAGCTGGCCATTGAGCTCCCAAGATCTGCCTGTGTGTGCCCTCCTCCCGCCCCAGTGTTGGGGTTAGAAGTGCTCACAGTCACGAGTGCTGAGATTCTAAACTCAGGTTCCCATGCTTGTGCAGTAAGTACTCTTACCCTATTTGACAATTCCCAAGCCCTTCTAAAGGTATAGTAAAGGTATCAGCCAGGCTGGCCTTGACCTCTCGGTCCTCCAGCCTCTCTGTCTCTTTAGCATATCCTTGTGGCATGTACCACAACAACTGGCAATTTATTGAAAAAATAGTTTCAGCCAAGTGTGGTAGTTCATACCTTTAATCCAGAGGCAGGCAGATCTCTGTGAGATCGAGGCCAGCCTGGTCTACATAGTGAGTTCCATGCCAGCTAGAGAGACAAGGAAACTCTGTCTCAAAAAAAACAAAACAAAACAAAACAAAACATAGTTTCAGGTTCACAGCAGAATTGTTCAGAAGATACAGATGTTTCTCAGATGTTCCCTTCCCTTCCCTCATAGTTGTCTTACACCAGAGTAGAACCTTTATCCTAACTGCTGTATCACCTTAAGATTTGCTCTTGGTTTTTGTATCTGTTTGTTTGGGACAACTGTGCAATGGTATGTGTTCGCTTTATAGTAAAATACAGAATAGTATCTCTGCCCTAAAAGTCTTCCATGTTCCATCTATTCATCTCTTCTTTCCTTCTCATGGCCTCTGACCATGACTGACCTTTAACTGTCTCCATAGTTTTGTCTTTTTCAGAGTATTATAGACTTGGATTCATATAACAAGCAGGCTTTTCAGGTTGGTTTCTTTCTATTAATAATGTACACTTAAGGTTCCTCCATGTCTTTTAATGATTTGACATTTCTATTTGGCTGACAATATTATTCCATTGTCTGCTCACCTGCTAAATGCATCTTTGTTTCTGTTTCAATTACAGCAATATAGTTGCAATAGATATTTGCATATGAGTTTTGGATGGACTTAAGTTTATTTATTTATTTATTTATTTATTTATTTATTTATTTATTTTGATCTTTTCAAGACAGGGTCTCCCTGTAGCCCCAGCTGTCCTGGAATTCGCTCTGTAGACCAGGCTGGCCTTGAACTCACAAAGATCCACCTGCCTCTGCCTCCCAAGTGCTACGATTAAAGGCGTATGCCACCACGCCTGGCTAAGTTTTTTTTTTTTAATACTTGTATGTGTATGAGTGTATTCTGCATCTGTAAGTACACCTCTGTGTGCAATACCCATGGAGGCCAGAAGAGGGCATCAGATCCCCTGGAACTGGAGTTAAGGATGGTTGTTAGCTGCCATGTGGGTGACCCAAACCCCAGTCTTCTGCAAGAGCAGCCAGTGCTTTTAGCCATGGATCCATCTCTCCAGCTCCTAAAGTTAAGTTTTTAACTCAGTTGGATACAGAACAAAGAGTCCCATTGCTGGGTCTGATGGCAAGAGGATGTCTTTATTTTATAGGAAGCTCACATGCTCTCTTTAAAGTAGTTTCATCATCTGGTGTTCTGAGCAATGAGAGTTCCCATTGCTCTGTATCTTATCAGCATTTGCTATGGTCAGGTTGAGATATTAGTCATTTTAATGTGTGCAGTGGTATCTTGTTTTAATTTTAAGTCCCCTATGACAGAGGGAGGATGTTGAACATATTTTCATATGCTATTTGTCATCCGTATACCTTTGATGAGATCTTTGTTCAGATCTTTCATTCTTTTTCTAGCCAGTTCATTTTCTTATTGTTGAGTTTAAAGAGTTCTTTATATATCTTGTAGCTGTTCATATTTTAATTTTCATTATCATAATTATTATTATTCTAAGTGCTTGCACAAGGGCTTTGTTGAGACCTCAGTATAGATGAAAAAAAAAAAAGGTTGTTTCTGTTGGTTTCCTTGATCCAGAAAGACTGACTGCCTCCTCTGTTTCTTACACAATGAGCCTATTCCCTGAGTCCCTGGGCTGTTGTTGGTAAAGAGTAGGTGTGCCCATTCAAACCAGTGTTCCCTTTCTTCTGCTGCTCCACTAGGAGCCTAGGGCTGACAAGGGCCTACACTTCTGTTAGTTCAGGGACATACCTGTTAGCAAGTCACCTCAGCTTCCAGATGACTGTTCAGGCCTGGATCATTCTGTCTATACCAGTTGCTAATGGTACTGAAGAAAAACTTGCCCTGTGGTCAATGAAGGAGGTATACTATACTATCCAATTCCTGCTTTCCCAATCCTTTACTATGCATCGTCAGGTTTATATTATGTGATTCATTTTCATTTTATGTCTTTTTATTTACACATCAATTCTTTTGGAAGTAATTTTAATTCCCTGTTTTGTGAGAGAGGGACTCTGTGTCTGTGTATTCCTATATAAAAGAAAGAAAATGATTGTTTTTAATGCAGACTTGAAAGAAATATAATGGATTTCAGCTACAACAATTTCTCCCCATTTAGAGAAGATGAACACCTAGTTAGATGAATAATGTCATCCCTCCTATAATCTGAATACATCCTGTTTCCATGACAACTTGTCCTTACCAGCTTGCCTGGTAAAAGAATTATTTTCATTTTGTCTTTGATAAAGAACTTGACCAGTTTTTTCATCCTGACAGTCTAATTCCATCTGGGGGCTATTATTTTTCTTTGTTTTTTTAGCCTGGACTGCTTTTGAGAGTTAGTATCTGAAGCCCATTTTCAAAGTAAACTCACTCCATTCTGAAGTGAGAGGACTCTCAGTCCAAATGTTAATGAGCACAGGAAATGAAGATATGTTCACAGACCATAATGTTCACAGGTCATGATCATTTTCTAGTATCTTCCCATTAAATTAAATCAACAGCCATGATAGAGCAACTTATTAAGATGCTATTTGATCTGACAAGGAGTGATTCCAGTGCTCATTTCCATCTGGACTTTGTAAACAGAAGGTTCCTTTCTTCACTGCTAATTTATATCTTGTCTTTATGGGTGGTCTGTGTCTTCTTACAGCTAAATTCAAGTTCTTGCAAGGAGAATGGTTTTATTAATGATTTTCTCTCAGAATGAAAAATAGGGAATTATTTGCATCATTAACTATACTTTTGCAAAATATGAAAACTATGGAACTACATTTTATCGACAAGATTATGTTTAATGTAACATAAAATATTTAAGTACAATAAGGTAAGAAAACACGGCCTGTGGGCATTTTAGTAGTGACAGGGAATCAAGCCAAAATGTAAAATAATTCATAGGATAGTTCTGAGGGGTCTTCTAAGTTTGGAAAGAACCCAAGTGATTCTTAGGTATCCCATGAATCGTTGTTAGTGGTAGTCACATGGCATGAAATGCTCAGTACAAAGTCATCAGAGGGCCACAGGGTTTCTTTTTTTTTTTTTTGGTCTTTTCGAGACAGGTTCCTCCCTGTACACCAGCCCTGTCCTGTGAACTCACTCTGAGAGACCAGAGCGGCCTTGAACTCACAGAGAATCCGGCCTGCCTCTGCCTCCCAAGTGCTAGGATTAAGGCGTGCGCCACCAAATACTCCCGGCTTCTTATTCCTCCACCGGAACTCATGTTTTACGGCAGACTCCTCTGTCCACAGGTGCACAGTGTCGTCTCTCGGAGAGTAAGTACCTCGACTACATATAAAGTTAGAAGAAATCTTTTTTATATTTTATATTTATTTATTTTAATTGTAATTGAATGTAGATCTTCATGCTTTAGGTTTTGACACCATGTTGTGCAATGCCATCCGAGAGTCAGAAAGAGGGTGTCGATCCCCGTGGAACTAGAGTAAGGAGTTAAAGACGGTTCTCAATTGACATGATGGTGCGGGAACTGGAAAACCCGGTCCGCTCAAAAGCAGTCGGCGCTACGTAAACCGCTAAGCCATCTTTTTTTTTTTTTTTTTTTTTTTTTGGTCTTTTTGAGACAGGAATGTGCTCCTGTACAGCCCTAAGCTGTCCTGGAACTTACTCTGTAGACCACGGCGGCCTTGAACTCACAAAGATCGCCTGCCCCTGCCTCCCAAGTGCTAGGATTAAAAGGCGTGCACCACCACGCCTAGCATAATTCATCTTTCAAGCTGTTCAAAGCAATGGTTCAACTTACAGAGCAGTACGTGCATGCCATGCAACAAATGAAAGTGAACAAGTGAGAGGTTGTGAGCCTCCTTTAGATTTGTACTTCTGTTAAGGCAGAGGACTTGATAACTGTGGAGGCTGTCCCTGGTGAACACTGGTTGACAGTATTATGGTTCCTAATCTAGTACTTTGCTTGGTAGTAATGGTTCTGAAAATTTTATGCAATTATATATTTTTTTATAAACGTGGCTTCATTAAAATTTTTTTTTCTTTTTAAAAATAACATTAGTTTATTTTATATAAAATAAACTAATGTTATTTTTAAAAAGCATTTATATTTTTCACCAGTCGTGGGGGGTGGTGCATGCCTTTAATCCTAGCACTGGAAGGCAAGGCGAGGTGGATCTCTGTGAGTCAAGGCCAGCCTGGTCTACAGAGATAGTTTCCAGGACAGCTGGGGCTACAGGGAGAAACCCTGTCGCAAAAAGACAAAAAAAAAAAAAAAAAAGAAGTAAATGGTCTAGGGAGATGGTTCAGTGAGTTAAAGTGCTTGCCATCTATGTACAATCTCAGACCCCCCCTCAGCACCCACATAAAAAGCTAGGCATTGTAGTATGCTCCTGCCATTCCAGAACCAGGGAAACAGAGACAGGAGGGTCCCTGAAGCTCACTGGCAGCCAGCCTAGCTGAATCCGTGAGTGCCAGGTTCAGAGAGAGACCCTGTCTCAAAAGTAAGACAGCGAGTGATTGAGGAAAATATGCAGTGTTCACCTCTGGCCTCTGTATACATATGCACACATGTACACCCATGTGTACACCCACATTAACACATACATATTCATATGTCACAAATATAGCACAGAGAGAGAGAGAGAGAGAGAGAGAGAGAGAGAGAGAGAATTAGGAAGATGTGACTTAGCAGATTATCTCAAGCTGTGCTTTAATGAAGGCATTTTACTCCTTCATCCCATCAACCAAGAAGAATATGTAAGGCTATCTCCCACAGGATCTGTGCAAGGGAGCGGAAAACCAGCACTTGTGTGACATTTCATGGCTTCACCCAACGCCCCTTATTCGACCCTCCAGATAGCACTGCAAGGCAGGCTTGCTCAGCCTACTCATTCTTCACTTGAATGAAAAGGAGATCTGAAGAGTCTCAAGTCATGGAACTGTTGGGTGTGGCCTTCAGCACACAATGTCCTCTGGTCACATTACCCTGCAGCCCCTTGCCCCCACCTGCTACCAGTCCCTTTGTTAAAACATTACTGAAGAGTACGGTAGTTGCAGCCCACTCTCTGGTTGCCACATCTCTGATTTTTGGGCTAGCCTTAAAGACTATGATTCTTCCTGGTTAAAAAGCCAGTCATTGGCAGAGTGACCATTACGTTGGGAATCATGTAACTAGCCAACAGTCCTGTGGTCCTGTGGTCATGGCTGCCTAGAAGTCACAGCAAAGTCCTTTACTTGGAGTTTCTAGGATGGCCAAGAACCCGATATTTCTGAAATTACTGGAGCTTTTCTTTTTTCAAACAAGAAAAAGCAGAGTTAGTTTCCAGCACTGCATTTGCCAGGAGAAAGGCTCCCAAGTACCCTGTGTGCTACTCAGTGTGGTCAGGTCTCTTCGCGTCTCCAGCATTGGGACTCTCCTTGGCCCTTGAAGAATGTGTGCAGAAGGTGGAAGACACAGAGAAAAGGTCTCAGGCAAAAATGAAGAGCTGTAGGTACACAGGATGGAGACCAAGTGTGGAGTGGGCAGCCAGGTTCAGTTGAGCTGATTCTCCGTGAGCTGGTGTGCCGAGAATCAGGATGCAGGGTTTGGGGAGGGGACTCAGGCTTGTCCCCAGGAGCTCATGTTATAGCTAAGCTGAAGCCGCTCTAGTGGAACAGGGGCAAATCTGGTTGGATCATGTTTCCAAGTATATTCAGTATATATTTACATATTTCCAAGAATGTAAATATGTGTATATACCTATATTTACATATACACATCCAAAAATATTCTTGCAAGTGCATTTGACAAGGTGGATGGAGGTGTGGAGAATTCAGATGCTAGTCTGGCAAATCCAGACCCCAGCCTATGAGAGATAGCCAGTCATGTGGGGCTTTTGCACAAAGAAGGAACAGAACACAGCACTTTTCAAGAGACCAGTATGTTGTTTACGGACAGGAGAAAGAATGGACCTTGGAAAAGCATGTTGATTGACTAATGAATGTGCTTTGTGTACCCTGTCCATTTCCTTACCAGATTTTGATTCTGTGCCCTGCCACCCATGCTGAGAACTACAGCAAACAGGAGAGGCTCAGCCTTGCCCTCTGGGATCATATATACTGCAGTGTGGAAAATGCATACTAGATCCATGTGGGGTTGAAGGAAATAATCAGAACGGGAAAGCATCCATTAGAGTGCAGGCTTTGTGTGAGAGACAGGGCCTGCCATGCAGAGCAGAGGCACTGGTTGTTCAGTAGAGGGACAGCATGTGCAGATGTCCTGTGGCCCCAAGATGAGAACAGGGAAGAGGTCAGCAGTGTGAAGGATGGGCATGAAGCACCCAGAGCTTGCTAAGTCTTGTTGGCTGCTAGAAAGGCTCTGGCCTGGCTGGAAGTAGTGAGCAGCTGGGCGAGCCTTGGGGCCCAGTGAATCCACTGCTGTGCGTGAGTTGGAGGTAGGCTGGCTAATGGGTGTGGGAGTTCTGTGATCCCTGTGATCCCCTCTGGAGGAGCTCAGGAAACGAGGACCAGGAGTGGGTGAGCATTTGTGAGAAGGAAGAAAGAATAACAACCCAGAAGGTGCTGGGAGGACAGGACAGACACTACAACTGACAGGCGGAGGCCACAGAGTGAGTGTGTCTCAGTGTCAATGCTGCGGGCCTGGTGAGCAGTAGACTCGGGTCTCCTCGTTGCAAATGCTTCCCCAGCGTGGTTTCCTTTGCCTCTTTCTGTTTACTTTCAGCTCAAAACCAGACCCCTTTGGTGGGGAGGGATAAATGGGGTAAATGACGCTGGATGAGCTTTGATTATGTGCTACTCATCAAGAAGGGAACTCATGTTATTGTCTCCTTGTCTTGGGTGAGGAATTTGGAGCTCAGCAAGGCTAATGGTGCCTGAAGATCTCAGTTAAATCCTATTTCAGACTCATGGAAAACGATTGTTCTTAAGCTACATTAGAGTCTCCCTTGACATCCCGACTAGCCTCATGCCTTCCGACTAAGCCGTTGCCTTATGGGTGAGCAGCTATAAAGAGGGTTTTGCTGGAAGCTTTCCCAGGTCTCTGCCCAGGCCTGTGCCTTCTAGCACCTGGTGTCTGGGGAGTCTGGGATCTGCCATCTAGTGGCCACAGTCGTCCTTTTTCTTCTGAGCTTTCAACAGAAAGGAGAGCAGAGTTCCCACGTGGAAGTCAGCTCTGTATATTTATAGCACCACACGCTGTAAACAGGAAGCTTCTCAGCCTCAGTGAAGGAGCCCAGTAATATAAACAGCATATTGCCAACACTCAGTGTCTGCACCCATTCAACTTAAAATTTGGATAAGGGTATATATATATATATATATATATATATATATATATATATACACACACACACACACACACACACCCTAGAATGTCAGGTCATTGGGGCACAAAGTTTTTCTGTCAGTATTGTTTGTGTTGCTCTCTGGTGATCTCAGGAGCCTAGGATGGTGGCATTTGTATAGAGGACATGCAGAAAACGTTTATTGAATGAAACATTGGCATCATCTTGTTTTAACTGGTATATTGTTTCCTAATCTAATGGTGAATTGAGCAATCTGGACTGTAAGGATGCCCATGGTACTTGTATGGAGCCTCAGCATATGTGGTTGGTCTTTCAGACCTTAGAGACTCAAAGTTTAACTGCTGGGATCTACTCTGTGTTGAGGTTTGTGTGTAGACTAGTCACCATTTAGGTAAGTGGTAGAAGTGTGTCTTCTCAAGGAACCCCCAGTCATATTCATACCCATGTTCTGACTCTGGAATAAGGGAGTCCATGACAGAGCAAATCCACAAAGGGCCTGCTACTAGCTAGCTCTGGGCTTTGTGGTGTGCAGAGTTTCCTCAAATCCCAGTGTCCCTCACTGTTTAAAGGAAGGGACTGGGTTAGCATTCTTGCCTTCCCTCCCAACTCCAACATTCTACAGTTTCTGTGACTCCCAGGGAGCTGGATATGAGTGCAACAGAGAGGACCCCTTGTTACTAGGCAACCAGCATCCGCCTCACCCAGTTGCTATGGTGATGATGAAAGTTGGGCTGATGGGATTACCAGCTCCTGCTAATTGCATATGAGCATTCAAGGTCTCTGTCTCTTGCTTGCTTGCTGGCTCACTGGCTTCGACTCTCTTGTGCTTCTAGGAACCGTGGAGAGATCTGTTCTTCATCTGTAGTTTTCCTGTGGCATCCCTGATACTCTAATGGATAGTAACTGGAAATGGAGCCTGGCTGTGCTTCTGAGTGGCTGTGTGACCTTGGGCAGGTTACCTAGCTTCTCTGAGCCTCCATTTCCTAATTTGAAAAATGAAGGGATTGGAATGGGCTAAGGCTCTTCCTAGCTCTTGAATCCTTTGATGCCTAGGGAGCATGTCAGGGGAACAGACCACACTGTTACTAGGCAACCAGTAGGCACCCTGCCCAAGTTGCCTTGGTGACTGGATGCTGGAGGGGAGGGGAATCGCTGCAGCAGCTAATTGCTTAATTATTTATGAATGCCTCAAGTCCTTTCTGTTGTTTTCGTTGCTAGGGGCTGTGGGGTCACCTTCTCTTCCTCTCTCCCGCCACCCCAAGTCATCTGCATTGTGTGTTAAGCAATGGAGCACCTTGGCCTGGACCCCAAGCTACCAACCTTCTAGTTCCGGTTTGTCATGTCCTAGAACTGTGGCCGCAGGTAAGTCAGCTCACCTCTCTGGGGTTCAGTCTCCTCTCTGTATAGTCGTAGATTTGCTTAGGTGTATCCCCAAGTTGTCTTTCTACTCAGAGGTTCTATTTCCTGCCATCCACTTGCAGAGTGGAGAATACAAGGGAAATTTTCCCAATTTGTTCTCTTAGAAGTGTGATTTTGAAGAACTGCTAGCACACTTCTCTTCCTCGTGTCAGAGAGAGTGGAAGTTCTTACCTTAGCTCCACCTCACCTTTCCCTAGACAGGTTGCCCAAACTCTTTGATAAACTTTAAGGTCATTTATATTTTACCTATTATATATCAGCAAGTTTCCAAATAGATTTCAGGACTTCACAGTGTAAGATGCATACATGCAGTTAGGCCATTAAAATTGAAATAAAAATAAATACAAAATTAGTGATGCTTTTTCATTGATTAATATCCATCATGACTGAGCAAAAAATAGGATTTTGAGCCTCTTAGAAGCCAAAGCAAGAAAAAAAAGTGATGTATAATTTCTTTTCAAACTTTCAGACTTCCTGATACTAAATCCTAGAAGGAATTTGTCATGTTGTGCTTTGTTAGGAAGTGCAGATAAAAAAAACTTAAAACTAGTTCTTCCTGGCCCAGTTATTGTTACAGGATATAAAAAAGAATAAAACTTTGACAACTTAACTAGTGGTAATCATTAGAAAGCAAATGCCTTCTTCTCTACCAGTGCCTTAGAATTTTACACAGATAAATGCCACCTAGTAACTATAAATTTTCAGAGTCAGATGCTATTCATAAATCATTTAAACTCATATGCTTATCTCATGCGACTTGGCTATGCATATCAGATTTTTAAATGCAGGCAGCAATTTAATTCTTCTCCACCAAACTGACTCTCTAAAGTGAGCCTATATAGATGAGGAAAGATGTCAATATAAAGACGCCCATGGTGGACTTATTTATAAAAGAAAATGGCTAGAAACTACATGCTGTTGGGGGATTAAAATGATAGTGCTGCTTTACCATGAATTCTGTTCAAGTCCTTGTGGTAAAATAGATCTTTATTTTGATATGAAAAATCTATAAGGACATGTTAAATAAGGTGCAGCATTGGTGTTAAATGCTTCTACTTCTTTTATAAAATTACAGTTTATAAATCTAGATAAATGTATGCACAGATGTGCATTTTTTTTTTCTAGAAGGAAGCTGTTAGTAATGTTTCTTCTGGAAGGAAGAGTGATGGTCTTGGGAGGAAGGGGGCCTCCTACTTCTGACTTATTCCTGCTCTCTGGACCTGTTCGTTTTCTATTCAGACAAGCAATATAAGGCATAGACTCTAGAGTCTGAAGACACGTGTTCAAATCCCTGCTCTGCCATTTCCAAGCTGTGTGACCTTGGAGTTGGGCTACCTTCCCTGTTCCTCATCTGTAAGATGGGTGTATAGTACCTTTCACTTTGGATTATTATAAGGAGCACACCAATCAGAAATGCTTTAACAATACCATACATGTGATGTCTTGAAAAAAATTAAGAGGATTAGACAACAGCAAAAGCTTCTAACCAGTTGGATCCCAGTATGTCAGCAATGGAAGGACTATAAAACGGTCAGTTTCCAACATCTTGTGCTCTATGGGAATTGCATTCCAAGCAGGGATAGAAAGCAGGTGTCTTGTTTTGTCATTCTCTCTGACCTTGGTTACCTGGCGGGGAAGAACCTGCCCTGCCATGACAGCCTGTCTTGACGCTGTGAAGACTCTCATCTCATAGTGGCCTCTAGCACTCCTCCGGCAAGCAAACAGTTAAAGGAATTCGAGGCCAGGTAGAAATTGTGAGATAACCAACTCCACATCCTCACCTGTTAAGGCTAGAAAGGGATGACTGAAAATGCATGCCTTTAATCCCAGCACTTGGGAGGCAGAGGCAGGTGGATCTGTGAGTTCAAGGCCAGCCTGGTCTACAAAGTGAGTTCCAGGACAGACCTTTGGACTACAGGAGGACCTGTCTCAAAAAGACAAAAAAAAAAAAAAGAAAAGAGAAGAGAAAAGAAAAAAGAAACGAAAAGAAAGAAAAGGGTGGGGGTTATGACCGAAAAGTTCAAGTAGACAAGGGTGTAGAGGCCGAAGGGCAGGGCTCCGCGTGGCCTTTCATTAGAAGAGTAGTATCAGCTGCCTCTGGAGGGACGGTACTAGAAGGGTTCCGCACTGACAGGAATCTCAGGTGCAGGCTTGGGCGCAGGCCTGAACTTCGGCTGCCTCAGGGACGTTGTGGAGCACACAGTGACCCCAGAACAGAGCCTTTTCCTAAGTGAGTACATGGTGCCTGGTGGCTCCACAGCCAGCAGGAAGGTGGCACTGGGCCTTTCTGATAAACTGAGTTAGGCAACTTTTTTTCTCACACTAGGCTTGCAAAGCTGACTTGCTTCGATGCGACCTCGCGGCCTGTTAGTGTTCCTGGGTTCTGTCTCTTCTCTCACCAGTGCTTCTGCACTCTCGGGCTTCGGGAGTCTTTATCTGTTCGGCCATTGGTCGCCTCTCCATCTAT
The DNA here is from genome assembly GCA_009823505.1 of Rhizomys pruinosus. Taxonomy (NCBI): domain Eukaryota; kingdom Metazoa; phylum Chordata; class Mammalia; order Rodentia; family Spalacidae; genus Rhizomys; species Rhizomys pruinosus. The sequence goes on from VZQC01005532.1 coordinate 63,795, forward strand.
CTTGTCACGTCCAGCTGGGCTTCCATCTGTCCTTCCATCTCTCGTCCCTCCTCCAGCCATCTGCCAGCCTTCCCGCCCATCCTGCAGACTGCTGGTATGTCCGCGCACCCCTCCCTCCCTCCCTCCCTCCCTCGCACTGCTGGAGGCTGGGCGCCCTCGCCGGTCCTCGGCGGGCTCTCCAGCGGCCTGCCGATCCTTTCCTTCCCCAGCCCCCGGCGCGCACTCAGGTCCTGGGCGGGCAGCGAGCTGAGCTTGCTGCCCAGCTTTGTCGGGCCGGCCCGGGGGCGGGGCGTAGGCGGGGCGCGGCCTGGAGCCTCCTGGCTCCACCGGGCCGCGCGTCCGCTGGACTGGCAGGCGGGGCGGAGAACATGGCGCTGCCCCCGGCCGGCGCGCCCCCTGCCGGGACCCCGGAGCCGCAGCTCGGCCTGCCGCTGTCGGTGCTGCGGCCCGAGCCGGGCGGCGTCCCGCTGCACTCCCCCTGGACCTTCTGGCTGGACAGGTGAGGCCGCTCTGTCCCGCCCGGCCTCGGCGCCCGCGGGCAGCGCGCTTCGCAGCCTCGGGGTCGGCCAGCCCGGGCCGCCGTGGCCGGGAACCCGGAGCCCTGCGGCCGGGCCCGCGCTCCGCCCCGACTCTCCGCCGCTCCCTGGACCCCGCCCAGCAGCCAGGCCGGCGGGCCGCAGCGCCGTCCCGGACGCAGGGCTCGTTCTGGACGTGACCTTCGCGGGGAAGCCGGGGCGGGGTCGCTCCGCGGGTACCTGCGCCCAGCCCGCCCGCCGAAGGTGCGTGCACGCCGCCTCCAGCGCGGCTCAGCGGGGCAGGGGCCGTGGCCACACCTCGGTGGCAGACGCAGCACCTCCCGTGACCTAAGGGCAGCTTTGTTGGTGACAGCTCTGGTGCGCTCTCCTCCGAGAGGCCTCCTGTCTAAATCTGACCCCCACACCATCCTGTAGCTCCATCCTGCCCTGTTCTTTCTTCACAGTATTCACTGTGACCCTGTTCTTCCAGCGTGAACATGTGTCAGTTTGTCCCCAGGTCTTTGATGCCCTGAATTGTGTTCAGAGAGCAGAGACTGGCTTTGGACGTTGGCTGAGCACCTAGAACTGTGACTGAGCGCATATTAGGAGCAGCTTTGATGCATGGATACATGTGTGGCTATCCAGCCCTTTCTTAACACCTTTCATTCCAAACCAAGTGGGAATTTTCATAAAAACTTCTGTCTGACATTGTGTAACAGTTAGGAGGAAACGTATGTGACAATTTCCGGAGAGATTTACTTAGTTGACACTGATGAGGTCTTGTTTATGTGCAGGCAAGAGTTTTTTAAAAAGTGATACTTAGCTTTAAATCGAAGACCAAGTTGTTTCTTTCTTCGTGTTGAGATTAGCACCTGTCTCTAAGAATTGGCACTTGGAGTCAGTTTGTTTTCCCGGGCACCTAAAGATGGGGCGGGAGGGGGGAGTGAGTCGCGTTTTCAAAACATTTTCACTTTCATTATGGGATTCAGAGAGCATTTTACTGTCATGTAACAGGAGCAAATAGAATGAAATACATGTCTTTATTTTCAAAGGTATGCTCTACCTGGGCAGTGGTTAGTTGCAGGCATCTGGGTTAAGGTATGACACCCAGCTGGACCCGTGGTCCAAAGTGTGGACATGCCGAAACGGTATTGAGAAAGCTCCTCTTTGAACAGGTCACAATTTGGTTTACTTAGCTGAACAGCACTTTTTAGGAAAGTTCTAAGATATCAATACTGTATAACAAAATGTACTTAAAAATATCCAGTGTCTTTTAAGGTAAGAATATGTGGGCTGGTGGTATAGCTGAGAGCTAAAGCACCTCTGTAGCAGCAACGAGGCTCTGGGTTCGATTCCCAGCATGGAAGGGAGTGGGGGGGGGCAGCAGTGAGAATAGTAAAGGAATCAACTATATCTTTTTATAGATTTGTAGGGACTCTACTGTATTTATTTAAGGAGGCTCTGCCTACCCCCACCACACTCAGAGTTATGAACACCACAAATTCTAGAAGTTAACTTGTAAGTTTTCTCCCAGAGAAACAGCGTTGTAGACAGTGGTAAGATTCTTCAGAGAGCCCGCAAGGGAGCCCTCACTCATTTTCAGTTCACGCATCCAAAAGACCTCTTGCTACCTAGAGTTTCCTTTGGGGACCTGCCTGGTGGCTGACAGAGAGCAAGTCAACCCACTCCCCAAGAGGGGCTCTCATTGCTTGCTAACTGAGCAAAGCTGTAGGATTTATCATGTAGCTGTGTTTTGAGCCCTGGATCTAAAACACCTAGCAGGTGTCTGAGAAGGAGTGATTAGTAAGTGTCAACTGATGGGGCTAAGAAGCGCACTCAGTTGTTAAATTGCTGCTGAAGCCTGAGGATCTGAGCACCCCCCCCCAAAAAAAAGAGAAAAAAAATGTAAAAAGCCAGACATTGGTGCACTCTGTTAATCCGGGTACTTGGAAGGCTGATGGATCCCTGGGACCCACTCGCTAGCCAGCCTATCCTTACTTGACCTGTGTTCCAGGCCAGTGAGAGATCCTGTCTCAGAAAAGCAAAGTGGACAGCATTCCCGAGGAACTGAGGAATGTCAGAGATTGACCTCTGGCCTCCACACAGCCCTGCACACAGCTCAGCTGTTAACATTTATATCGCTGTACAGCTTTGCCCACCACCAGTTTCTAGCACCACTTATCTTTCTGATCATGGTAGTGGGAGACTAGTATCCTAAGTTCACTTCCCCTGGTTAAATTGGAGAACCCTTCAGCCATTATTTGGATTTTCAGTAATCAACTACAACAAATCCTTCTTGGGTTAACACCAATGGGCTGCATGGCTTAGAATCTCAGCATTTGGGCCTGCAGCACAGGATGACGGGTGTCTTCTCCTTTGCTGGGTAGTAAATCCGTGTCTCCTCTTGCTTCTTGCCTTCCACTCTGGGCTGTGTGTCTGACTACTTCCTGGTCATCATGTGGGAAACCCCTCCTCTATGTTTCTCTCAGGGCCCAGCCTGGGGCCTGTCCCTGCTTCATCACACCGGGGCTGTCATCCAGGAACAAGGGAGGCTTGCAGCTCCAGCTGAAGCTGGTGGCTCCTGAGACTGCACAGGCAGATCCCGCTTGTCCCCTGCCTCAGTGCACGTGTGCCACGCCACTACTTCAGCTGCCCCACACCTGCTCCTGAGCTTACACAGGAGCAGTTGGCAGCATTTCTATCCTTCCAGTTGCTCGGCCCTCAAATCCTGGCTTCATCTGTTTCCAGCCTTGCCTGACGCAGAGGCTGAGTGGGTCTTTGTGCCTTGTCAGTCTCCCACCTGCCCTGGCCTTGCAGCCCTTTGGCGTCTGTACTCTTTCTGCAGTACCGCAAGCCTGGGCCTTTGCTGGTGATGCTGTTGCTGTCTGTACCGCCTTCCCACCTTGTCTGCCGTTTGCCTTTTCTATCCTTCTGGCCTCTGTTTCTGTGCTTTCTTCAGGTGAGACCTTCTCCAACCCCTGGAGAAGGACACACCTGCCTTCACACATGTACCCCAGGCTCCTAACATCTCCACCAATGGCTCGTCTTCTCTCACTGGGCTGTGAACCTCACAGGGGCATAATTCTGATCCCATTTGCTCATTCCTCAACTCTTCAGCCTGGCACAGTATTCAAGGTGTTGTGATGCCGGGCTCTCCGGCAAGTAGGGCAGGGAGGGGAGAGTCTGGCCAGCCTGTCTCTCCTCCAGGGCTGAGCGGGATGGCGAGTGTCGACGACCTGAAAAGAACCACACGATGGTCGGGAGTCTCGTCAAAGCAAGGACTCACTTTATTGCATCAGGCGGCCTCTTATATTTGCTTGGCGGGAGGGGTGGAGAAAAGAAGGCGGGAGAGGAGATACTTAGAGTGGGGGGATAGCTTTGGGCCAGTAGTAATTTGCATCCGGGTAGAGGCGTTTTTAGGTTGGGCAATGCTGAGTCACTCCTATGCGGAAGGGGACCAGCCAAAGACAGGTCGCCAAACTCCAGTCAGGCTCAGGGGATTACATAGGCCGCATTCTCTTCCACGCCATGAGTATGGAGGGCCCACAGGGCCCAACAATTCCCCCTTTTGTTTTTGTAATGCAGGAGGAGAAACATAGCCCCTGATCTATTCTTGCAAACTCAGTCTTACCTGTCTTTGGGATACAAACAGCTAAGGTTTTGGTCCCTGTCTTAGGTTGGCTGAGTGCAGAAAGATCTTACCCATCATCGGGTGCTATGACTCCGGTTTGCTGAAGAGCCTCTCCATGCCCTGTCTTAGGTTGCCCCAGTCTCTCTGGGGTCTTACCTGTCATTGGCCACATGGAAGGCAGGGGTCGGGCGATTGATCGTTTGAAGATGGCCATTCATAAGACTCTGGCTCCTGGTTAGCAAGCCTGTGATAGTGGACCTCGACCTCATGTAACTTTACTGCATCTAGCCTCCCCTGTATAAACTGAGTGATTTAGTTAATCACGCAGGGCCTGAGGGTAAGAATTAGGAAGAGTGTAAGAAGGGGTCCAGGCAGAGGGAGGGGGTAGGGCAGGAAGCCGTGCAAGCTGGTCCACATGGGATTTTCTTGAAGTTCTCTCCTTTTCTTTTTCAGCAGGAGGAGCAGCTTCACTTTCATCCTGGGTCGCTCCTGAGGGAAGAGCAGAGGGGCCATCCTCAGGGGTGAAACACTCCCTGGAGGGGTCATTATCATTGTCTCCCTGTTGGGGGAGATATTCAAGGTCTCTTGCCGGCACCCAGATGGGACTTTTTTTGTTTGGGGGGAAAATACATCCAAATCCTCTCCCCGCTGTGAGGAGCGGGTCTGGTCCCCTCCATGACGCCGTGAGTGGGTCCCTCCATCTGACCCGAATAGAGCTTTGGTGACAGATGAGGACCAGTGCTTCTGGAAGGGAGATACGTGTGGTTCTTCTTTTGAAAAATTTAAAATATTTAGCGTAAAAAGGGCCTTCTTTAATTGATCATAAGGGGGCAGGGATTCCCCCTTTTGTTTTTGTAACTGAGCCTTGAGGGTTTAATTGAACCTTTCAACAACAGCCTGTCCTCAAGGATTATAGGGGATACCAGTAGAATGTGAGATCTTCCATGTTTGAGGAATTCTATAAAAGATTTACTTATGAAGCATGGGCCATTATCTGTTTTAATTTGTTCAGGTGGAGGGCATTGATAAGAGTCTGGAGCTCTTCCTGGCGGCCTGCCTGAAGGGCAGCTGCCATGGCTCACGTCTGATGAGAAGTGGTGCCGACATCCCGGGAGGCCACTATCCACCTGTCCATTGATTGGTTTCTCAGTCCTGCACATGCTAATTTGTGGTCTGTGGTCATTCCGTCCCAGATTAGGGAGCGCACAACTTTTCCCTCAACTCCCCAGCAGGGAACTTTCTCCTCAGGCTCTCTTGGACCCTATCTATAAAAGAAGGAAGGTCCTCTGAGGCCTTCTGAGTGACCCCAGACACAGGGGATTCAGTAGAGCCCTCATCTAACTTCTTCCATGACGCCAGACCAATCACCCTGACTTGATCTTGATAAGGGGCCGGGATGGCAGCCTGTTGGAGGCCAGTGGTATGTTGAGCATCCATGCCCGAGAGCATGCCATAGGTAATGGGAATGGGTGGCTGAGTGTTCGGGTTATGCTCTCCCTGTACCCGACACTCCTCCTGATAGAAGGCAACCCACTTAAGGAACATAGGGCCAGGGAGGACGGCCTTGGCCAACTCGTACCAGTCCTGGGCCACACACGCCTGATGGGCCAACCCTTCAAGGATGGTCTCCGCCCAGGGAGAGTTGGGGCCATGGTCAGTCACCGCCTTCTTGAGGTCCTTTAATTCTTTTTTTTTTTTTTTTTGGTCTTTTTTGAGACAGGGTCTCCCTGTAGCCCTAGCTGTCCTGGAACTCACTCTGTAGACCAGGCTGGCCTTGAACTCACAAAGATCCGCCTGCCTCTGCCTCCCAAGTGCTAGGATTAAAGGCGTGCACCACCACACCCGGCGTAGGCTGGGGGGATAGCGCAGCCGTTAAAGGCTGAGGATAAGAACCCTGCAAAAACAAAACAAAACAAAACAAAAAAAACACGAGGTCCTTTAATTCTTGAGTCTCCCAGGGGTACCAGGCTGCTGGGCGGTTGACATTAACTGGGTAGAGGGCGGCGGTGCTGCCTTCGAGGAGGGCTTCACCATTATAAGGAGGGAGTGCTGACAGGGCCCAAAAGGGGTTGGTCGGCGGGTCAGGTAGCGGTGGATTTTTGTGAAGCCAGGGAGTGCCCCTAAAAGGATCGAGGGGAGGATAAAGGGGTTGGGGTTGACCTGGGTTCTTGCGGGGGGAGGGGTTCCAAGGGCTCGGTAACCCTGTCTGGAGTTTGATTGGATCCAGGGCCCAATATGTCTGTCTCCCTTGGAGGCGGAACTTCTGAGGCCTTTTTTGGAGGCTGAGGGGGGAAGCAACCCTTTGGGCTGAGACAGTGGGGACTGCCCCGAGAGGAGGGATCTCTCCTTTTTCTATCTGGGCCCTTCTGATCAACTTCTCTATCCCAGGTGTCCGAGTCAAAAAGGTTACTCTCAGGAAGCCAGGGTGCAGTCTTGAGCAGACATTCCCAAGCCTGGAGGGCCTGATTATCTGAGAGGTCTAAGCCCCTACTCTTGAGAACTCGGAGGGACTCTAGGGTGGGGTTAGGTTTGGAAGCAGACTTCCCCATAATTTATGGAGGTACACTCACCCGCAGACCGATTGGCCCGTCAGCGAACTTCGCGAAGGAAACCGTCCTCACACGGGGCACCAGCTTTCTGGGTTCTCCGGCAAGTAGGGCAAGGAGGGGAGAGTCAGGCCAGCCTGTCTCTTCTCCGGGGCTGGGCGGGATGGCAAGTGTCAACGACCCGAAAAGAACCACACGGGGGTCGGGAGTTTCATCAAAGCAAGGACTCACTTTATTGCATCAGGAGGCCGCTTATATTTGCTTGGCGGGAGGGGTGGAGAAAAGAAGGCAGGAGAGGAGATATGTAGAGTGGGGAGATAGCTTTGGGCCAATAGTAATTTGCATCCGGGTAGAGGCATTTTTAGGTCGGGCTATGCTGAGTTACTCCTATGCAGAAGTGACCGGCCAAAGACAGGTCCTCAAACTCCAGTCAGGCTCAGGGGATTACAGTAGGCCGCATTCTCTTCCACGCCATGAGTATGGAGGGCCCACAGGGCCCAACATTGTGAATTCTCCACACAGCAATTGCACTATCTCAGCAGTGGCTTATTTTACTCAGATGGTCACTTTCAGATGTCTGTCTATAACCCTCAGCTCTCTTCTGAAGTCATGAGCCAGGAGTCACAGTCTGAATGCTATCCTGATTATTCTAAAACGGAATTGATTTCTCACCCCTCTCTTCCTTTTCTCCCCATCCATCTTTGTTCTTCACATGCCCACCGTACTGCCAGCATTCAAAGCTGTCATTTCTATCTGACCCTTTCATCATCTTTTCCAGGTTCCCTGCTCCATCCATTTCTATGCTTTGTACTCTTAGTGACCCTTAGCAAACTTGATATAATTCGGTCATCCCGTCCTCCCTGTCATTCCCTCTTACTGTGCAAGCTGTGATCCGCTGTAGCCCCAGGGCACAGCAGCTTGCCTGTCTCTCTGCCGGCTCCCAAGCTCTTCCCTTTCCAGGCACCCTCTGTCTGTGAGCTAACCCACCTGAACATACACCTGGACCGGCCATCTGCCTTCTTTCAACTTCTTTCTCAACACACAACAGTTTACTTTATGTCTCCATTACCCAGATGTGTTCCTGCTGAGGGGTGGGCTCCCAGGCTCTACCCATACTTTTACCAGAGAAACTTCAAATAGTGATGAAGGGATGGATTGTCTTTAGACACCAGCCATGATGATTATGTTTCATTGTGGTTTCTAAGGCAGGGTCTCACCATGTAACTCAGGGTGGCTTTGAACTCATGATCCTCCTGCCTGACACTCTGGACTGTGGAGATTGATTCAGGTGTGTGCCATCTCACACACCTGTCATATTTTCAGGAAAAAGAATCCATGGACTTATATTTTATCAGTTTGTTTTGTTACTTTAAATATAAAACCCTCCTTTCTAAAGCACTGCCGTTTGTCCTTTGTTTCCCTCAGTAGCAGCAAGCCTCTGACCCTTTTCTTGGATGGACCATGAACTTGGTAGCTAGTGAACTCTGTCTTGTGAGGCTCCTGCTGCTCAGCACACAGGATGTCTGCTTGCCTGCCTTCCCGGCCCCACGAGTGTCCTGCTGCTCAGGCACGGTGCTTGTGGCCTTTGCTCTCCCTTTCATTCCTCACAGCATTTTGTTATGGATAGTTGATTCTTTCCCTGTCTCTTACTCTTGGCAGTGAGCCATTGATGTCTCTATGTCTGTGACTTCTTGGAGTGTACATGGCAGTGCCCAGCATGTAAGGCATATGATATGTGCTCCCTGGGTATTTGTCAAGGACTTCTGTTTTGATCACAAAAGTGGACCATCATCTATGTTTGCCACCGACTGTATACTGTCCAGTTTAGTTCCAATCAGAAAGTGTGGTCCTTTGTCTCTTACATCAGAATCACCAGACTGTACATGTTAAAATACAGGCTCCCGCCCTGCTCAAGACCCACTCAGTAAGACCTCTGGGTACAGGAGATGGATTTGTCACAAATGCCTCATGTGTGTGATTGTGAATGTCACTGACATATGTACTGATCCTATGACCTGGACATACTGAATCGCGTCACTGATGAGCAGGGTGAGAATGTAACCATGGTGTCAGTGTGGGCCTCCCACAGGGGTGTCCTCACTGCCGTGAGCTTCAGGAGCACCAGTGCAAAATCAGAGAGGAATGGGGCTCTGAGGGTCTCCCTACCAGGCGCGATGCTTCCCAATGCAGTCCCTTAGTGTGCTCCAACGTAACAAATAGGACACAGAGAAGTGGGGCCAGGCTTGAAAAATATATCAAATTTCTTGACAGAATGGCCTACATGGATGAGGTCAGCAGAGGAGGCCCTGTGAAGGGCCACGGCTGGCAGTGAGGGAGCTGCTGGCATTGCCATCCTGTCCGTCACTCCGCTTCTTCTCCCTTGTATTTCCACAGACTCTCCGTGGCTGAAGGTTTTTCTTATTATTTTTGTTTAAGGGCTCTGTATTGGTCTGTCTGGGAGTACAGGCACTTCCCTGGGGGATGCACAGCCTTTCCAACTGTGGGCCAGTGATCACTCCTTACAGAATGGCCCAGGGCCTTCAACATGCTCACTCAGGAAAGTTACTCATCCTTCACTAGTGCTAACTAGTCAAAATAAAAATCTATTTTCTTGCTTTTCATATTGCAGACACTACTGGCTTACTCTTAAACCAGAGGCAGTGGCCTGAGGATGCTTTAGAAGTTGGTCTTAGTGGAGCCTGTGAACTTTAACACTGCTGCACCTCTCCCCACCCCCCCAACTTCTGACACTGAAGGACTGATTGTAAGTGAAGACGAAAAGAGCCCAATTATTACTGTCAAGAAACTACATGATAGGATAGGAGGGGCAGTGGATGGAAGCAGGGGGAAGGCAGACAGATAAACACACAGAACAGTTAGATTGTGTGGACAGCTTCCACAGATGCATCATTAACTGTCAATAACAGGCTCAGACCCTTTCTGTATGTGACTCTCAAACAGGAAACTAGTGTAGCCACAAGCCACAGATCTATCTAAAAGTGATTAAAATGAAATCATCTTTAATGGGGTGAGTGATGTACGAGGGCATACTTAATCATGGAACCAGGCCCGTGTGCATTTTCCCTCTGACAGCTGAGCCCCGTGTTGATGTAAATTGCTTGGGAAGGCTGGGTTTCTGGAGCCATATCCCTGGCTTTGAAATCTCTCCCATTCAGGTTTGTTCTCTTGGCCAAAATGAAATCATCTCCTGTACGAGGTGGAATATTGTCATCATTCATTTTTTCACAAAGTGCATGTGTACTGAGCGTATAATTGGAGACACTGTACTATACAAAGCTATAAATTGTTTTTTTTTCACATCTTAGCCTGTTAATATGATAAACACGTTTCTCCTATGTGTTTCTGAAATACAGAATCATGTACAAAGTCCTCATGATATTGACATAGGATGCTCCAGTAACTTTACAGATGGAAACATTAAAGCCAGAGAAGTGCCCTGTCTGAGGACACACAGCAGTGCAGAGAGGCAGGATTTGAATAGAGGACTGTGCAACCACAAGCTCTGATGACCACAAGCTCCTGAACACAGCTTCCCTGTTAAAAGGGACCATGGATAGGACTTAATTCTCTCATGTTTCCTATCCTGCAGTGGACTGGACTTAGAGGTAATCTCTTAATTTTCAGCCACTTCACAGATGGAGAAACTGGGGCTAGGTTTCATGGGAGATGATTTACCCAAGGACCCCCTGCTTTAAAATATGCAGAGATAGCTGATGAGAGGACTCTGGATCAAATGGTTGTTGTGCAAGCATAAGGACCCAAGTTCAAATTCTCAGAACCCCCATAAAGCTGGGCATGATCTTGGGTCTGTGATCCCAGTGTTCCTGCAGGAAAATGGGAAGCAGAGACAAGAGAATCCTCAGAGGCCTGAGTGTAATTAGCCTGGTGTTGGCAGCAGCTAATGAGGCCCTGCTTCAAAGTGGAAGGTGAGGACCCAACACCCAAGGTGATCCTCAGAACTCTACATGTGTGCAGTGGCATAGGTGTGCCCATACAGCCACACAGATCATACAAATGCAAACACATATCTCACACACATGTATACAGAGAGAGAGAAGGAGAGGGAGAGACAGAGAAAAAGAGAGACAGAGATTGATTTTTAATTGCGGAGAAAAAAAAAAAGAGAATCCTTCCTGAAACCCCACAGCGAAGTCCTGGACAAGACTGCCGTTAATATTCAGTGACAGTGTTGTGATACTGTTACCTAGGTGATATCTTTGGGTGGTATGAGGGCTACTATGGGAACAGTGGTTTTCCATTTTGCTTATGATGCTGTCACTTGCTGGACTTTACCTTGCAAGGTGCTTTGCATTTCTTGTGGTAACTACGTTCAGGTGATGTAGGGCCAACATGACTCAAAGGAGTATAGGATTCCTGAGGGACTTAGCAGGTCTGGGGCCTGTAGACTGTCTCTAACAAGCTCCCTGGGGATGCTGCCTGTGAACTGATCGTGTCTCGAGTGACCAAGGTACAGGCAATGTGTGAAACCTCTTTAGCATCTTTGCTCTGTTGGAAGTCTTCACCAAGCACCCAGTTAGCTGGGGAGCAGTGCAGTGGCCCCAAGATCATCAACTCAGGGGATACAAAGCTTCTGCCTCCAAACCTCGGTCTGTCTGCAGCACTGTATCGTTAAAGGAGTGGTAATAGATAGAAGCCATGGGCCATCATACAACCTTAATGGAGTTGAGGGTGACAAGGTGTGTCCTTTAGGTCTGTGTTCAGTGCAGGGAGTATTGGTAACTCTCAGTGCTGCCTCTACAGTGTATGCTTCTTCCTGGTTCATCACTAGCGCAAGATGTCAGCCAACCTTGCCTCAGGTCCCAGCTGTGTTATTGGCCAGCTGTGCATCTTTCAGTGAATTCCTGTACCATCTCAGCTTCATTGTCCTTATCTGCAAAGTAAGCATGAAATGTATAATCAATGCATGTATATATGACATGTAAATTGTCACTTATTTTTAAATTATTTTTATTTTATGTGTTTTGAGTGTTTTGCCTGCATGTATATAAAGTGCAGTATGTGCACGCAGTTCCCATGGAGGCCACAAGAGGGTGTTGGATCCTCTAGAATTGGAGTTATGGACTGTGGTTATCTGCCATGTGAGTGCTGGGAACCGAACCTTGTCCTTTGAAAGAGCAGCCTCTGCTCTTCACCTCTGAACCAGCTCTCCAGTTCCATAATTTTGTCATTTTTTGGAACTTGGTATTTCCTAAAGAAAAAAAAAGTACATTTCAAACATTGCAGACTTCAGTTCAAGGAAGAGAGTTTAGTCCTCTGAAGATTCTTAGGGACCTATTTTAATAAGTAGATAAACATTTGTAAATAGAATATGAAAATTTCTGCATGCAAATTGTGCTTTGGAGCCTGGAAACCATTTAAGTAGAACAGTTGATCCAGTATTACTGGATTTCCTGCCTCCAAATGAAAACAGTTTTCACCAGTTTTATAAAGAGAATCTTAAGATGCATTTTGCATTATCCTGTTAAGTTACAGACACAGGAGTAATATAAAATGTGAGCTGGGAGCATAAAAACCTCCCTGACATCTTCACATTAATAATTGATCTGGCAGGCCCTGGGACCCTTCTGCCTTAACCGGCAGTTTCGGAATTAACCAAGTTCACATGGGAATGGCCTCTGCCATGGCCGTGTGTGGCCTTAGGCCCAGGGAGTTGGGGATTGGGGTCTCCTCTCTGCAGCTGGACAGAGGACACGGCAGCTATTTGTGTGGTTTTTAGACTCTGCTCCTTGGTTGGTGTCTCAGTGTGGATGGCTCTCTCCTCGGTGTCCTGTTCAGTCTCTCTCATTCTGCTGAGGATGACATCAGTAACCAATGCTTATTAGATGTGTTTAGATGTGCTGTGTGAGAGCCTTCTCCGTAGCATTAGCCCTTGTAGTCCAGGCTCCAAAGCACTGGGGTAGAGGCTGTGTTTCTGGAGGGGAAAAGCAGAGGGGTAAGCTAGTGGCAGAGCTGGAACTTGACCTGGGAGCTGTTGATTCTAGAAGGCATTCTCTCAGTCCTGGAGCCTTCGTGCTACAGCCCATCTTTATTTGCTGTGTTATCTTCTGCTTCTCAATGGCGATCTAGAACTTTGCTCTTCCTTTTAAATTGTGCTGTTTGTCTTGCCAGGGATTGCAGTCCTCCCCCGTACCTCTGTCTCTGTGGCTCCCACAGTTAGGAAAAGGGAAGGAGGACAGGCAAGCTAGTGAGTGGACCCTAGGAGGGAGCTAGAGAGGGAGAAGACAGGGGCTTGCCATGAGACCTATTCGCTGGACCACCCATGCTGACCGTGATGGCTCCCTTTTCATTGGCAAGTAGCTTAGTCCTGGGGGGGGGCGATCAGGAAGGCCACAGCATCAGAGGCAGGCATTTGTGGAAGCACCCAGATCTGCTGCTTTGAAACAAGCTTGTTGAGCCTCTGTCTGTGTATTTGTGGAGTGGAGGTGATACCAATGCAGCAGGATTTCTTCAGGCCTCGGAGGGAATACATGCTCAGTAAAAAGAGGCCATGGCTACATTCAGCTCCTAATAGAGCAGTTTGGAATCTGGACCTGGTGCATCAGGGGCATTTACCTCTCCATCGCTGTGTTCTTAGCCCCAGCAGTATGATGTGAGCCAGTGGCATAGGATCCTGAGAACGGGAACACAGACCTGTTTCTAGGTCGAGTGTGGCCCACAACTGGGGTCCTGTCATCTCCTGGGAATGGTTATAATCTGCATGCACACTCCACTCCCAGTTTTCTTTCTCACCCCCTTCTCTTCCAGACAAGTGAAAGAGGTCTAAACTTTGTGTCCCTGCCTCCAAGAGCTTGGAAGAATTCAGGAAGCAGTGGTGTCACTTGTATAACATAAACTTGATGGACACATGGACCTTGTCTAGAATGGGCATCATTGTGACCCAAGCTTCCAAAGGAGGTAGCACTGAGCCTGTGTGGTATAATTAAGTATTAAATCCTCAGAGACTCCTCCACGCCTCCACCAGAGCATTCCACCTCAGCACTGTGGATGTGAGACAGAAGCTTCTGTGCGATAGGGCGTCACGTCTTTGCATTATGGGAGGGTGATGCTCTCACACGTGGCAACCCAAAATGCCTCCCAGTATTGCTGAGTCTTCTTGTGGGGCACTGTTACCCAAGATGAGCAACCTGGTCTGCAGACATGGGGTCCCGATTAGGATTCTGTAGAGCGAATAAGATTGGTAACATTAATAAAGTCAAAAGATATTATAATTATAGAAGAGTATATCATATATGTGGTTTTAGTAAGAACGTTTTTAAAACCTGTTCTAAATTTCCTTCTGTTCAAGGACAGCCTGGGGAACTTAATGAGATGTTGCATCAAAATAAAACATACAAAAAATGCTGAGGGTGTAGCTCAGAGATAGAGGGCTTGCATAGTGTGCATGAGGCCTTGGGTTCGGTCCCCAGTACTGAAAAAAGAGTAGTTTCTATAGATGGCAGTAGATGATTCAGCTTCTGGTTCAATGCTGAATCAGTAAATCCACTGGAACCTAGCCTGTTTACAAGATAGGTCATTTAAAACGTTGGCTTGTTTGTCTGCTAGAGTGTGCTCTGTGGCTGTGGGCACAGATCTGGAAGTTTGGACGTGAGTTTGCAGTGTATCCACTTCTCAGATCCCCAACACCTGGGTACTAGCCAGCATGGTAGCATGAGCTCGTGGCTCCAGCACTGAGGGATGGAGACAGGAGAATCCTGGCTCCAGCACTAGGGATTTGCTGGGCAATACCCTAGTAACTAAGTCCATGTTAAGTGAGAGACCCTGTCTCAAAAACATAAAAAGTGAAAAGGTAGAGAGTGATAGAGGACCCAACCAACGTCCACCTCCCCGCTCCCCACATATGCACAAAGGTCTTATTTGGGTTGGACAGATTGCTTGATTGTATAGTGCTTGGTAAACAAGAGTAAGGACCTGAGTTCTGATTCCTGTCACTCTTGTAAAAATCCAGATATGACAGCCATACCTATAATCCCAGTGCCGGCAGACAGGATAGAAGACCCTCACCAGGGCTTGCCGGGCACTTAGCCTACCCAGTTGGTGAACTCCAGCTTCAGTGAGAGAAGCTGTCTACAAAAGTAAGGTAGAGGGTGACAGATAAAGATTCCCTGACCTCTAGCCTTCAGAGGTAAACATATGGTGTATGCACAGCTGTACACATATGTACACACAAGTGCACAGCACATGCACAGTGATGACAATGTGGGGTTGAGTGTAAGTCAGTGGTAGAGCACGTGCTCAGCATGTATCAGGCCTTGGTTTTGTTCCCAGTATCAAAATATATTCTGTGTGACTTGACTGAACAGCTCTGTGGTGTGGAGTAAAGAGCAGGATATTACAGACAGGTCACCTGCATTCATATCAAATGTTTGTGCCCTTGGGAAAGTTCCCAGGCCTCTTTTAGCTCCAGCTTTAGAATGGTCACAAGCGTCACTGCCGGCTTTCAGGGCCTCTTAGGGCTCTGTGTCACTCAGTACACTGGCAGGAGTCAGCATCTACACACTGGCTGCTGATTCTGCTGTCCTATACTGCCGAGCACTTCCTGGTTTCTTTCCAGATACTTTCCCTGAGCTCTTGGAAGCTCAGTGTTTTCAAACATGTAGGCAGTGAAACGGATACCTAAATGGCTTATGTGATTGATTGCTCCTACTCTGGAGTACCAGCAACAGACCGAACTAGAAACAGAAGCCTTACAAGAGGCACAGAGAACGAATGTTCATTAGTGACTTTTTAAAAGTTAAATGGCAGCATCCATCTTGTTGTGTTTGTATTAACTGGCATGATAATGTATGAGGTGTTTATATTATACTAAGTTACTATAAATTGAAGAGTAGCTATAAGAATTAGTGGTAGAGCCGGGCATGGTGGCACATGCCTTTAATCCCAGCATTCAGGAGGCACAGGTGGATCTCTGTGAGTTCAAGGCCAGCCTGGTCTACAGAGTAAGCTCTCCAGACCAGCTGGGACTTAAAGGGAGACCCTGTCTTGAAAATACCAAAAAGAATTAGTGGAAAAATTCAAACATGTAATTTTAAAGAAAAAACTGCAAAATGTACTCCCTCCCTATCTGGGGTGCTCCTTGTCCCCTTTCCTGTGTCTGGTTTAGGAAGGAAACCTGTCTAAATGTACGTGTAGGATCCAGGAATATATTTGCTGGGCATATTTGGTAGAGCAGTTAGCCAGACTTTACAAAGTAGGAAAAATTAGTATTAGAATAAATGGTAGTAGATTTGTATGCAAAAGCAGTAGACTTTTTCATCTGTTTTTTAAAAGAGCAACATTTTAAAAGTTTTGTTGCCTGATATTTTAAATTTTTATTTTATGTGTGTGTTGCCTGCATGTATGTGAGTGTACTGTAGGCATGAAAGGCTCACAGAGGCCAAAAGAGGGTGTCAGATCTTCTAGAATGGGATTAGGGATGGCTGTTAGCTGCCATGTGACTACTGGGAGCTGAACCTGAGTGTTGTGCACGAGCAGTCAGTGCTCACAAGCATTGAGCTGTCTCTTTAGCCCCTGGATCACTATTTTTATAATTGAAACAAGGTACAAAATCCTACTTTAAGTATCACATTCTTCTTTGTCCAAGTTGGTGCTTTAGTAACTATTTCCTGGTGGATTTCGTTTGGGGCCAGGCACCTGTCGTCGTCCTCAGAGTGTTGCTTCCCTACACCTCTGTCCCCACTGTACTACGTGTTCAGTAAGTCAGCTTGGACAAGAAACGCAGCTGTGGTTGTGCTTGTGGTTTTTCACTTTAAAAATAAAAGTCAAAGATATACAAACAGCTAGAAAGCAGTCATAAATGCGTGCCATAGAGTACCTACTCATCAGGATGTACCTGCCTAGTGGCAGATAAACATCTTTGCCCACAAGCTCGTCCATAATTGCTTCCTTACTGACCCCAAGTCCAAGGGAGCTATGTTCAAAATGCCGTTTTGATGTTTGATTTGTGCGTGCAGGGTACGCATGTGTGTGCTAGGGAGCACGTGTGTCCACTGTGCATATGTGGAGCTCAGAGGCTGATACTGCCTGTCTCCCTCTCTTGGTCTCTACCTTACTTTTCAAGATGGGATAGTCTCTCACTAAACCTGGAACTTGCCATGGTGGTGAGACGGGCCTGCCTGCTGGCCCCTGGGTCCACCTGTGTCCTCTCCCCAGCACTGGGGTGACGGCAGTGTTTCACTATGTCTAGCTTTTATGTGGATACTGAGGGTGTGAACTTGGGTCCCCATTGCTTGCGCAGGAGGCACTTTACCCTGTGAGCTATTTCCCCAGCCCTGATATTTTTGGTTTTGAGTTTTCGTTGGTCCATGGTTCCAGGATGTGGGCAGTGGAGCCCTGATTCCCTGGGCCTTTGCCATCTCATCACCTTTGCTTCGGAGCTTAATTGGATTTTCTGCACATCTCTAGGGTGCAGGGGTTAACTGTCCTCTAGAAAGCACCTCATGTTCATGAGCCCTGCAGACTGGGTCTTTCTTGGGATTGGTGGCTGGTAAAGAATGTCTTTTATAGATTCTAGGTAATAATGGGTTTACTGTGAGCAGGTGCTTTCCTTTCTTAGTAAACCTCTGACCTGTCCCCCACAGCCGAGAATTGGCTTTTGAGCACTGTTTGTGTGCTGGAGTGTTCTTGGGCCTGATATTAAGAATCCCACACTACTGAGTGAAAACTTCTAAGTCAGTAGGGAGAGAGAGAAACAGTGACAGGAACTAGGATTTACAAGACTATGTTGTTTACCCTCAGTCCCAGGAAATGGTACTTGGTAAGGCCAGTCAAAATGCATGGGTTTTCAGGAGCATAAACCTGTAGTATGTTGCCACCTAGTGGAACATAGAGCAAACTAGCTACTAATGCTTTCTGACCATAGGTTGAGGGGAGCTAATCGCTTGAGCTGGAGAAAACTACTGAAAATATTTTTTTAAGGCAATAATTTGAGAAGCACATGTAAATTAAGGGGAACCCAAGACTGACTTTAGCAATATTTTCTTTTTTTTCAATTTTTAACTTATTTTTCTCTATGCATATGTACTGTCTGCATGCAAGTCTGTGCACCCGTGTATTGCAATGCAGCAGAAGTCAGAAGAGGGTGTCAGATTCCCCTGGAACTGGAGTTCTTCTGGAATTGGAGTTTCAGACGGTTCTCAGCCGCCATGTGGGTGCTAGGGATCGAACCCGGGTCTTCTGCAAGAGCAGTCGGCGCTGTTAACCACTAGGCCATCTCTCCAGCCCGAGCAATATTTTCAAGAGTAGTGGAATGATCCTTCCGTTTCTAAGGGGAGTGTGGATATTTATCACCAGGGAGTTAACAAGTTTTAAGCACATCACCTGAAAGAAGAGGTTTTATTTTCTTTCTCATATGGCAAGAGTTTTTTTTTTTTCTAAAGTCCTAGAACAATCCTTGCTTGTTATTTTTTAAAACATTTTTATTGAAGTTATGTGCATTTCATACATTGTTTCTCAGTCCAGTCTAGATTCATCTCCCCTTCCATGCCCTGACCCCATCTGAGTTCATGCATCCTGCCGTTCCTGCCCTGTATCTTTTTTTATTCTTTTCAAAGCTTTTCAAAGCAGAGGATCATTGTCCTTGAGGGAACTTTACTTAGTTCTAGTTTTAGTTGGCTTCCTGTCCCTGTTCCTCTGCTGTTGTAGTTCCTCCAATCTGTATTACTTCAACACATGCACATACATACATCACACCTATACTGTCAATGTTTTTAGTATATATGATTTTAAAGTTTCCTGGGCCTTTCTTACATACTTTACCTTTTTCTGTTCAATTTCCACAGAATAAATATGGTAACTATTAGAAGTAAACACATGCCTCACAAAGTCTAACCAGCGTCCCCCACTCTCCAGTTTTGTGGCTTTAGACCTGTTTGTTATAGAAAACTACAGAGTTAACATTGTGCAGTGTCTTAGTAGCACTGACTGATTATGTCTGCTTCTTTGTTATTGGCTGGTGTTAGATCCCTTCCTGGTGCCACGGCAGCTGAGTGTGCCTCCAATCTGAAGAAAATCTACACGGTGCAGACAGTGCAGGTAAGACAGAGAAGAGAGCATGCCGGGTGAGTGTGACACATCCTAGACAACCACCCACCCTGAGAACTGCTGCTGATTGGGCAGCCCCTGCTCAGGGCTCTGGCTTGGGACCAGTTCAGTCTATTAGACCCTCGTAGCTGCCCTTGAACCCATCTACCCAAAAGGTTGACCTTCTCTCCACTCTAGCTGAAACTCAGTCACCAAAATCTTTCATTGACCTGCAGGAGAGGTAGGGTAATGTGTACTTAGGAGTGAAGGTTGCACAGAAATTGATCTGTGTCCCTTTTTAACTTCTGTGTGGTCAACCATACTCTGCCTGTCTATGTGAGGCAGGGGTACTCACCCTGCAGATCATGCACAGTTTAGAAGTCACATAGGAGAGCAGGGTGGTGCTGAGCATGGAAGTGCTTCATCTTCTGTTTCTACCACATGAAATTAGGATGCAGCAACTCTTTGTGTTTCTGTATAGCTGGTGTAACAATGGCCTCTACCTCCAGGGTGGAGGACTGATTTTGATCATGTTTACACTATACTTGCCAGGATACCTGATATATGACAGGTTCCCATTAAGTCTAAGTCTGTAGTAGTTCTTCCTGGTCTTCCCTCCCTCCCTTTCTCCATCCTTCCTCCCACCCTCCCTGTTTCTGTAAGGGGTACCCCATGCACATGTGTGCATGCATGCAGAGGTCAGAGGAAAGTCTTGGGTGCCATTCCTTAGACACTTCTGCCTTTTGTTTGCTAGAGTCTCTCGTTGGCCTGGAACTTTGTCAAGTAGGCTAAGCCATCTGGGCAGCGAGCTTCTAGGGATCTGCTCATCTACTTCCCGTCTCACTCTTGCTGGGATAGAGAGGTGAACCTGACGTTTTCACAGGGGTGCTGGGGATCAAACTCAGGGGCTCACATTTGTAAAGCAGATACTTCATTGACTGAGCTACCTCCCCAACTCTGCTCTTTGTTTTTCTTACTCTGAAGACAAACCGTTTTCAAAGACTGATTTACTTAGTTAATCCCATTCCTAGCTTCTTCCCAAGCAAACTAGCAGGTGTCGCTCCCATCCTGGTACTTTGTAGCTGCAGAAACAATAAGGCTTTTTTTCTATTACTTCTTTATGTTTTTTCATTTTTTAACAATATGTAATAATTTATGAGTACAAGCATCCTTCATGTAAAACCAATTTGCAAGCAGTTGTGCCCAAACCCACACAGCCCAAGGGTCCCACCATCCAGCTGGGAGGGGCTTATATGTTCAGTCAAGTTGATCAAATAAGTGTCCAGACTATATTGCTGTAGTTTCACCATTCACCCCAATCACACACAGCCCTTACATTCTACCACGCCCCCTCTTCCGCAGATTGTTCCCTAGGCTTAGAAAAGGGCCACAGGTGGACGAGAAGCAAAACAGTCTACTTTCTCTGGAGCTGTTGTTTTGGACAGCCAGAATTGACAAGGCTTTTGAAACTGTGTTGAGGTCCTGCTGCCTCCATGTCAGGTTTTCTAGAAGGCACAGACTATGAGCATTTCCCTTTGTGCTCCTAAATCTTAGTAGTCCTGTTAGATGGGCATCTACATTGTGTCCCTTAGCCTCTCCCACACAGAACCAGCACAGACATCTGTTTTTAAGACCCTGCTGCCAACATCTGGTTGAACAAATGTACTTCCATACTTATACAGCCCCAGGAACCTGATGGTAAGGTATGATGGGTGGCCACCTAACACAGCCAGCTAGAGTAAGGACAGGGTCCCAGCCACAGGCCAGGTCTCTTCTAGTCAAGAAAATGACATGAAGGTATAGAGGAGGATCACAGTGTTGCTCCAAATGACCATTCAGAGCTAAGCGCAGGTATGTCCCACAGGGTTAGAGAGTCTGGGCGAAGCTTCCCCCGGCCTTTCCTCTTTGGTGAACTTGCAGGCTTTTGTTCTTCTCGGGAGCCACTTTATAAACCTCAAAGCACTTGATTTTAAGGCTTGTCTGCCTGAGGAAGCTCTCAGGCCCAGCTGGGCTTTTGAAGGACTCCTCATTTCTCCACAGTCATGACAGGGAATCTGAGAGCAGGGTGTGGGATTCTGGGGCAGAGGCTGGGAGACATGAAGGAATGGCTGGCCTTCCTGCCCCAGCAGGGAGAGACATAGACATGATGGGGTTTGATCCAGCAGTGTGCTAGGATGCTTAAGGACAGTGTAATGTCCCAGGATGATACACAGCAGGAAAGACTTTTCTTTATTGTACTTTATTGGGATATAACTTATATAAATGCAGGTTTTTCATGTATAGACAATATTTACAAAAGTAGACCTGCTTGTACCCCTCACACTGAATTTATTCACTCCCTCTTCCCATCAGATCCCTCTTTCAGTTGTAGCAAACATTCCAGCTTCTGTTGGCATATATGCTTCCATCTGTGATGAACTTAGACAGATGGAATCTCATGGTAACCGTGCTCTGCTACAGCTGACCTCTTCTTACCCAGTGAATATTGAACAATTAATAAGTGGCAAATGAATGAATGCACCACTTTTCTCCACCACAGTGGACTATTCTCTAAAGCTGTGTTCAGTGCTGGACCACACATTCTCAGTGAGGCAAAATTTGTTTCTTGGGAGGTCAGTGATCAGATCTTACTCTTTTTGTATATGAAGCATATATTTGTAGCCTATAGACAGATAGGGTTCCCTGTGGTTTGGAAATTTAACGAGGGTAATTAGGAAAGAGCTCCTTCAAGATGGTGGGAGAGGGCAACAGTAAGAAAGAGGTTGTGAAACACTTCAAGTTCCTTATTTGTAAAACTAACAAGATAATTGCTCCTACTGTACAGGGTCGAGATGGGGTAAGTAAGATTATATGCAGTTCTTGGTGGGGCTCGCTTGTATAAGGTGTTACTAGTGTTGCTGGAACCGGCCCCTTTGACTCACAATTGACTGGCTAGCGTGTGGGGTGGGATGTAGGGTAGGTACTGAGTAGATAAGACATGTTTTTAAAAGTTTCTCTGTATCTCAGTTTACTCATCTACAAAGTAAGAGCAGTCAGGATCGTGGTTTATCATGCTGAGGCAAGGTCAGCAGGGTTCAGGGAAGTAAAAGTGCAGGGCAGGTGGCCAGTGCCACCTCGCCTCTCTCTGTGCTGAGGCTTCATTGTGCACATCCCTGTGTCACGATACAGATAAGAGCACTGTCTGCTGCTGCTTCAGAATTACTTATTTCCTGGGGTTGGAAAGATGGCTCAGCAGTTAAGAGCACTGACTGCTCTTGCAGAGGACCCAAGTTTGATTCCCAGCACCCACACGGTGCTAACAACTGTCAATAGCTTCAGTTCCAGGGGATCCAATGTCCTCTTCTGCACTCCATGACGTTGCATGACATAGGTGCACTTACACGCATGTAAGCAATACACTCATATGCATAAAATAAAATTTATTTTTAATATATTATTTTCATTTTATGTGTATATGTATGTAAGTGCACCCATGCTGTACAGTGCCCACAGAGGACAAAAGAGGGCCTTGGATTCCCCTGGAGTTACAGACAGTTGTTAGTTGCAATGTGGGTGCTGGGAATGGAACCCGGGTGTTTTGCAAGAGCAGCCAGTGCTCTTAACCGCTGAACCATCTCTCCAGCCCCAAATTTTTAAAAGTTATTTACTTCAAGCTACTGTCCCCCAGATTACACTGCTAATACTCTCATTTATGAAAACATATCTGACTGCCCATAACCATTGGGAGCTCAGCTGAGATCATCTTTAACGCCTTGGGAATGGTCCATAGTGCTTAAGAACTAGCGGGGTGAGAGCTGTCAGGCCATCCGAGGATATGCTTTGGTCCTGCTGTCTTTCATTCTGGGACTGTATGCTGATGGTAGCTAACTCACTCTGCTACCACAAGTGTTTATTTAAAGGACTAATAGTGTCTTTCTCCCATGTATGTTTGGTGACGTATAAGAATCATATGCTCTGAACAATGGTTTAATGTGAAACATAATTTCTTTTATTACTGAGGTCTTTCTGAAAATCCAGGTATCATGGCGTTGGGGAATGGGGAATTGTTATTCCCACTATTAACTAGGAAAATGGGCTGGGTGGTAAGTGGCCCAGACTTGGCACTGGAAACAGCCGATCTTGTCCTCTCCAGGGCTGGAAGTTCCTTCACTTGTGAGTCATTCTATTTAACTCCCTCTGTGTGAGGAGTGGAGCAGGCGAGGCCACCCCAGGTTCCCAAGAGCTCTGTTGGGGACACACAGCAGCTACGGTAATCCTCTACCAGAGTTAAATTTATCTGTGACTTTCCATCTGCCTTGGATCGCCACTTTCCACTTCAGCGAGCTTTCCAGATGAGCAGCCACTCTTCCCACTCGTTCCGACATGTACCAGTTCCTCACTCTTCTCCTGTGTCCCTGCATCCTCAGTGGGTGGAATACAGACCTGGATATGGCCTCCCAGCTTGCCCAGTCTGCCCTGAGGGAGAACCAGGACCCACGGGTCCAGCGTGATTTGCAAGAGGACTGGTTTTTACTCATTTTCTTCAAACACGTCTTCTTCATTGTTGCCTACCACCAGACTTAAAATCCACTTCTCAAAACACAGTCCTTTACAGAATTTCGTGCCAGGCCTTAGGGGTTGCTATTAGCACCCTCCAGTTTGGTCTCTCTGGTCCCACTTCTCCTGTGTTCTACCCAGAACTTCCCATAAACTGACTTATTGTTGAAATGTGCAGAGAACAGAAACTTCATGTTTCTTGTGAGTAGAATTTCTATATCATTCCTCAACCCAGAATGTTTTCAATAAACAGTACACATAATCAATTAAAGTTGAAAGAGTACGATCATCCTGTGTACCACGATAGTAGCAGGAGGTGGGCTGGTGAAATGGCTCAGCAGGTCAAGGTATTTGCCACCAAGCCTGATGACCTGAGTTTGGGCTCCCGAATCTATAAACATGGTAGTAGGAGAGAGCTTACTGCTACAAGTTGTCCTCTAACTTCTGCATGTGTACACACACACACACACACACACACACACACACGCACTAAAAGAAAACCTGACCTGAAGGTCAGGCCACTGATTGTGCTGTGTTGTTCTAGGCCCTGAAGTTAGGACAGCAGATTGCTTTCCAAAGCCTGAAGAACAAGGTCCATTCCCTTAGAAGGAGAGGTTTCACAGGTCAGAGCTGGCAGGGATGATAGCGGCATGGATTCACAGTACTCACTACTCTGGGCATAGCAGCACAGTGGCAGCTGGCATCCTGTCACAGAGGATGTAGAGCCCCCTGGGGGGCACAAGAGAAAAACTAACAGGGAAAATGGGACAAAGGGGACTGGAAGCCAGTTCTGCCTATAGTGTTGTCCATACAGACTTACTATCATAAGGAGCAGAATTTTTTCACCCAACATTTATACATTATATATGTATATATATATATATGTATATATATATATGTATGTATATATAATGTATGTATATATTGATGTCAGCATCTATAGTCATGAGCCAGTTATGCAGAAATAAAACTATGTCAGATTGCTTGTGCTCATGACACTGGAGGCTGTACTGTCTGTTGTTAGGTCAGGGAGTGGGAGGTGACTCGGATCTAATCTTACAAACTAAAAATAATCTAGTCACTTCTGATGCAAAGCTTGGTCTCTTCCAGTGTTAAATCTTCATGGGGACTCATTTTTGCCTTCTAACCTTTTACCCAATGCACCAGATTATGTAGAAGCATGTCTGGTAGGTGTCAGATGTCTACCACCTTTGGTCCTGCCATGGTATCCCACTGTGTGCCATGATAGCCTCTACTAGGTACACCCACATCCAGACTTGATCCCACCACACATACACTTTCCATAAATTTCATGCTCCAGAGGGGTTCAGAATATTGGTTGCCTTCACCGTACCCTACCAAAGAAAGAAGAGCCTTGAGGCTGTGATAGGCCCTGCTGGGGGAACACTGCCCCCACCCCAAACTATTCCTAAGCTGCCCTGGTAGCTTGTGCCTTCTGTGGTAACAGCAACCTGTGGGCTGTGTCCAGGAAGCAGGTAGACATTGCTCAGCTCAGGATTTCTTCCAACTTTTCTCAGGGAGAGACTCTCCCTCCCCTTCTCAAGATTAGGACTCTCCTCTCTTGGCTACAGTGTCTCAATTCCAAGTAAGGAGGGCTGTCTCTGTGAGGAGTACCTTTGCAAATCAACAACTCTTATCTTTCAGCCTTGGGTCTGCTGCCATTTAAAAACATCCAGTCAAAGAGGCTTCTGGTTTCTTTCTGATCTCAATTCCATCCCCACAAGTACCACTGATTCAGTTGATGGGAAGCCCTGGCACTAGACACTTACTATGAGATCTCTTTGTTCAGTGTCTCATCGATCCTCTCCTCTACTCATGTAGGAACACTGAAGGAAAAGCAACTGACTCCCTCCCTCCCACCCTTCTCCCCTCCCCTCCCTTCTCTCCCTCCTTTCTCTCCCCTTCCCTCCCCTTCCCTTCCCCTCCCTTCCCTTCTCGCCCCTCCCTTTCCCCTCCCTTCCCTTTCTTTCCCTCCCCTTCCCTCTCTTCCTTCCCCTCCCTTCCCCTCCCTTCCCCTCCCCTTCCCTCCCCCTCCCTTTCCTCCCCTCCCCTCCTTGCCTTCCCCCTCCCCTTCCCCTCCCCTCCCTCCCTGTTCCTTCCCTTTCCCTTCACCCTCACCCCCACCTCCCATGTCCCTCCCACCCTCCCCCTCTCTCCACCCTCCCCCTCCCTCCCCCTCCCCCTCCTTCTGTGAAACTGTTACTATATCACCGAGTGGCTTAGCCATGTCATACTCAGGGGGCAACTTGGTGTTCAAGGACTATGTGGCCTATAGGGTTGTCCTGAGAACTGGAGCCTGATGTCCAGGTGCTAGATTCCATCTGTCAAGGGTCTCAGTTGCTCAAGGAGCAGAGCCAGCAGGATACTGAGAACTATAAGCAGTGACTGGGCCCTCTGCTCATAACTGTCCCTCCACATTCACTTAGTTCCCCATCACAGTGTCCTGAATGCTGTTCAAGGACTCTTCTAGCCCTTGGGTAATCGTTGAGGGTTTGGGGTGGGGAGCACTTAGCCATCGTTAATAAACATTGTGCTTAGTTTTACTTTTACTTCAGTGCTCTGTTGCAATCCAAAGGGAAATAATAATAAGCCTTCTGAAATCTATTGCCAAGTTGGATCTCTAGTAAAATAAATGTGTTTCATCGTGAATCCTTAAGCTTGCACTGCTTCACCCCTCTACCTCCCTGGGATGGGGGTGTCATTCCAGGAGTGTGGAGGTCCTCCTAAACCGTCAGCCATACTAACAAGTAGACCTCAGAGTAGATGAGGTATGCAACAAGGAGATGGTTATGTAGTTCATGTGCTATATAGATGGGATCCTTTTTATTGATGCACCGTGATCTTTTGCTCCATTTTTAATTGATCTTTTTTATTGATGCACCATGATCTTTTGCTCCTTTTGTGTGTTCAAGCACAAACACGTACAATGTGCTATAATAAATAGCTTTTGAGTTTAGTCTATTATTTCATCTGGTTGGACCATCGTCTCTTCCTGCCAGATTTGCCAAGGTCAGCAAGCTCAGACTCTGCTTTGTTTTTATGCTTCCAAAGCTACAAAGTCTCAACAGGATCCTTAGGCTTTTTCTTAAGTTTGTAATGAAAGAAACATTTGTATGTGTATGTGTCTCTCAGTGTACTTCAGATACTACACAGAAAGTCAGGGCTAGAGAACACTGGAGGGCACATAAGGGTAGAAGCTATGAAGGCATGACTTTCAGAGTTGAAGATTCCTGTCACCAGAGTCCTCTTGGTGCTCCCTTAGGCAGGGATGTTCATTTTATCATCCTTTGGTCCATGGACTCCCAGAAACCACTGCCACATTGTAGCAGGAGCCATGGTCTAGAGTTAAGATAGTCATTAGCCTCAGTGGACTGTCCCTCCAGCTAAGACTCCATGCATCACCTTGTCTGTGATTTCTAAGACTGGAGAAAGACATATATAAAACATACAGTAGTATCATTAAAGAAAATAGCTTAGCAGTTAAAACAGAACAGGAGTTTTAGAATCATGTGGGAGCTTCTCTTGTTATGAACAGGTACAGTATGGTCCTGCTAAGGGAAGGGGCCACAGTGCCTGCCTGCGGCCACTGTAGGGAGCTGACCCCTCAGCACAGAGGTCAGTCTGTTTCTTCCGTAACCCAACCTGAGAGGTACTTCCAACTCAGGTGCCCTGAGGGTTGCTCACTAAGAACTAGCCCCTAATTCAAACTGGATCTTCCCACATAATCATAGTGCCTAGATTCAAATACAGGGCTACCTAGTCACAGTAACAGCACAGATAGAAGCTGAAGTGTTGGAAAGATCTTCCTGTTTATAGTGCTTATAGCACCAGTCTCTCCCTAGGGGCACCCACTTGTCTGAGGATCTGCTGTTCATCTATGTGACTTTTAGCAGTTGTCTGCTCAGCGCCATTTCAGTAGATGGATCTAAGGTGGATTCTTTGCTGCTAAGTCTACCAATGCATTCTTTATACCCTTTGATTTTCTTACAATTCAGCATTTCTATCTTTTTAGTTTTCAGCTGTGTGTGTGCATGTGTGCACATGCTTATGGTGTGGAAGCTGTAAGGCAACCTTGGCAAGGATACAGACTTGAAGCCCATGTACCATGCATCTTGAGTTGTTCTGGCACTCTTGTAGGAATAGAAAGGAAGAGGAACGGAGCCTAATGTGGTTCATCTCTGCTTCCATTCTTCCTTCAGCCTCAAGCAAAAGTAGCACAGATTCCTTCCTGTCAGAGTCCAAGGAAATACAGTTTAGCACATATTAAAGACTTAATTAAATACCACACAGAATATCTGTTTGTTTTAGAACAGGACTTCTGAAAATTTTTCTACTCTTGAACCTTTTCATAGAGAGAAAAATTTAAAAACATTTAAATGTTTTTATGTGTTTGTGTGTAAGTCCACCCCATGTATGCATTTCCTATGGAGGCCAGTGCTCTTAACCACTGAGCCATCTCTCCAGCTCTTATCTGAGTAATTTTTACATGATTCTGTGTATGTAAGAATATAAACTAGGAATACAAATCAAACATTTACTGGTAATAAATAATAAATTTATCTCAAAACATTTCTTTGCTAGGCATATAATTTTCCCTTTATTAAAGACAAAAGCAAATTTGCATGCTTATAAATGAATCCTGGCTGGATATTGCAGGACATAGATAATCTTCCATATGTTTCAAAGTTGGTCAGTATTTTATAATCTTATAATTATTGGTGCTGAAAATGTTATTTTGCATAAATGTGTAGTGCAAAATGGCAAAAGTCTTCTTAGGAGCATTTCAGAAGTCGCTGGAAATTCTGTCTTAATCTCAAGCCAAACTTTATTTAATAAATTTTTGTGAAACTCAAGTCAGCAACTTAAACATCAATGTTTAAAATCAAACATTCTCACTCAATACAACCCAAAGATATACTAATTTGATACTTACATGCTGAGGAGTGGTAGGAAGTGCACATGTTGTGTGCTTAGAATCAAGACCATAGTGAAGTCACACGATCTGCCAAAACTGCCTCAGATTCGTCACACATTAAATTTCGAATTACTTTTTGGTTATTGTCTTTCAGAAACCTTGTACTGTTGCCAATTTTCTGTGACCCATATGACACAGCCACAGTTTTAAGAGGCTGTTTTACAAGGTCAGTTTATTTATAATGAGACTCCATTGAGAAGCTAGAAGTCATGAGGATCTTTATATAAGAGTATTGGAATGCGAAATACAAAACATGTTCGTTCTGTAATTTTTCTAATCAAATCTTCAAAAATATAAAAGATCTAATTTCCATATAAATTAAGGTTAACCAGATAGACTGAATTCATTTACACATTTTTCCCAGTGTCAACTTATAATTTCTTGTTTTAAAATACATATTATTATATGCAAGGCTTATGGCATTATGTTATGAGATATTATAGTGAAGTAAATTAACCTGCCCATCTCATATGGTTAATTTTTTGTGACAAGGGTGGCTAAAATCTACATATTTAACAAACATACCTAATGCAAAACAATTTTATTAACTTCAGCCCTAGCATTGTACATTACCTTTCTGGTTTTATGTGTAGATGTGCTTAGAGGAATACTTGCTTCATAGCAATACTTTCCTGAAAAATAGAACCTTACTGAACATCTAGAAGGAACAATTTTTTAATGTTAAATGTCAAAAATTTTGAAGAGCTACTGAGATAAACTCACACAGAATGGCTAAGAATGAATGAGAATCAATTTTTTTTTGTTAGAAGTTCTCTTTATAATGTACCAGCATAGTCAATACTGGGTCTATTAAACACAGTTTTTTTCTTTTAAAGATATTCTGGAGTGTGTACAACAATATCCCTCCTGTGACCAGCCTGCCTTTGAGATGTAGTTATCACTTAATGAGAGGAGAGAGGCGACCACTTTGGTAAGTGTGCATGGTACAACTGGAGATCAAGGTGGGAAGGAGATGACCATGAATGTCACGAGAGATCTTTCCACCTGTAGTTTCCACAGTGGCGTGCTGTAGTGATGAGATGTTGGACAGAAAGTTAACTTGCCTAGGCTGGAGCTTCAGAATAGCCATAAACTGCTATATCCTTCAAACCTTCAGGTTTTTACTCTCAAGTCAGATGTAGTTGGGTCTCAGCTCATATAATAGCAGATAATAGGAGCCTAAACTGAACAAAAAGTAGGATTTGGTTGGATCCTGTACCTGAGAAGTCCACAGGTAGGGCTGCTCTCCACCTGTTTCCTTTGCTTTCTCTGACTTGTGTTTTCAGGCAGGCTTTTGTGTTTGTGGGAAAACAGACCTCTTATGCTCTTAACCACCACCTCCTCACTTTTCTTTTTCAATACTGAGAATTGAACCTAAAGCCTTGCATTACACTCTAGGCAACACCCTACCATTGAGCTATATCACCACCCTCCCCCTTGTTTTGAGAATGTTTCACTGAGTTGCCCAGCTGGCTATGAACTCTGTAGCCATGGCAGGCCATGTACTTGCTTGCCATCCTGTTGCCTTGGCCTTCTGAGTGGCTAGGATCACAGGCCTGTGCCATTAGACCCAACTAGGTGCATTCCTATACCCTGCAAGTTTACCAGGCTCCCATTCTCCAGCCACAATACAGTCTGGGCCTCACTGCCATTGAGTTACTGCAGATCACCTCTGTCCATCCCTGACCAGTCATGAGGACAAGAGGTAGTATTCTCATAGCCAAACCCTGGTTTCAAGCCTGTCTTTAGGATGTGGTGTTGACCCTATGAGAGTAGGTCTGATTTAAGTAGGGAAGAGATGATTCCTTACAGGGAAATTGAAATGTTTTTCCTAGGCAAAAAGTAGATACTAAGCCAGTGGCCACCAAAGGAGCACCTGCTAGGCCCGAAATCCCAAGATGCTCTGCAAATTAAATGAGATTGGGTCATGAATATGGTTTGGAATGTAAAGGTCTTCACACCTGCACAGCAGTTGCATCAGCTGTCCATCCCTGACTCTGCAGAGTGCACTACCTGGTTGGGTCATGACACCCTCACTCCATCCCCATTACAGCCAATTCAATTTCTCTCTCTCTCTCTCTCTCTCTCTCTCTCTCTCTCTCTCTCTCTCTTTTTCTCTCTCTCTCTCATCTGTATTCCTTTCCTTTTTCATTTCAGTCATAGGGCTAGGGAGATTTTACTGAAACATGCCTTTTCCATTTTATTTCTGAGGTCAACTAATGCAAAGCTTAATGCAAAGAGAAACACTTACTAGAGCTAGTCACCCGGCTTAATTCCAAATGTTGCTCTTGATGCAGGGAGGAAGAGAGTAATGCGAAGGGTGGTGTGTGGAAGATGAAAGTCCCCAAGGACAGCACGGTAGGTCTCTGCTACGTTTCCTAGGACTGCCTTAGCCTTGGGTTGTCACGTCCTGCATGTGATGAGATGAGCATGTTGTCCTTTTCACAAAGCCTGCCCAGAAGTCTCCCCGCAGGCCTGGGTTGAACGATTTGTCTACATTGTCACCTTGAAAATTGTGAGTTGAGAGAAATGGTGTGGTGATGTCCCTATATCACATAGCCATCAAAGGCTAGATCCTATAAACCGAGGGTCTTCATAGTAGACATTTTTTTCGCCAGGTGTGCCTGACACATGCAAGCTGGTCTTCCATAGGAGAGTAGGGTCCCTCCTACTGGAGACAAAAGCACCTCCAGAGGGATCATGGTACAGAGAGTGGAGAGATTTAGGGGCTCCCCATTTTGGGGGGTTCATGGAAAGGTAGACAAGCCTCAGAAGCTGAAACTCCCTGGGATTGGGCTGTTACACATCACACTAACTTAAAATAATCACTCTTTTGAAAGTAGACAGAAGGAGCTGGATATCCAGTTGTGTCCTTGTAATCTCAGGAGTTGGAAGTGGAGACAGGAGGGTCATGAGTTCAAGTCCAACCACGCTAAGCAGGGAGACTGTCTGTAAACAACAGAACAGGGGCCGGGGAATGGGCTCAGCTGGTAAACTGCTCGCTGTACAAGCATAAGGGCCTGAATTTAGATCTCTGGGTCCAGATGTAAGCAGACTGAGCACAGCCATAAGCACCTGAATCCATAAGCAGGGCTGGGGTGTCAGGGACAGGGGATCCCTGACTAGCCAAATTAGTGAACTCTGGGTTCAGTGAGAGACCCTATCTCAAAAATAAGGTGATGAAGCGTCTGAGGAAGGTGCCCAGTGCTAACCTCTGGCCCCCATATGCACCTGCATGCACGCATACGCTCGCACACACACACATACACATACACACACACACACACACACACACACACACACACACACACATATATATCAATAAATAAGTATATAAGATAAATAAAAACAAGTGGACAGAAGGGCAGAGGCTACCTGGTCTCACTTGTTTTTTTTTGCGAATTTGCTCTAAGAACTGAAATGTCTCCAGGAAGCCACACATGTGGGCAGGAGTCATTTCTTTGTGAGATCATTCCTAAAGATATGAGCAGATTCATTCAGCAGAGCTGCAAACCCTTACACGAGGCATGCAGCCCCAGGGCTGTGGTTGCGACTTGGCAGACATGAAAAATACCAGAGGGGCAAACCATGAACCAGGCAAGGTCTATCAAACTTTCTGCTCCCCTGAAAATGAGGGCAGAGACTAGAAAAGAATGAGGGAATGGTAGGTTTTTGTCTTTCATGAAAACTCTTCTTAAATAATTAACCTGCTTTTCCCCCTCTCCTGTGCTTCCTGTCATTTCATTTCATTTTGAGTTGCTAGGAAACTGCATGGGCTCAGTTGTTCGTGTGCCTGGACGTGGATCTCCACTGGCCACGAGCACATCCATTCAGAAGTGGCTTAAGGTGCCTCACTACCTCACCTGGCACAAACACACGTTCTTGTCTGCACAGGTGCCCAGGCTCTTACATCTCAGGCCCCCAGTAGAAGTCTGGAAGGCCAGGGTCACTGTATTCATAACAGGAGCATCAAGTCCCTCGTGCCCTAACATCTTTTCCTACCACCAATTTAATCACCAACAGAGTTCAAGATCAAAGTTGGACAGACAGCAAATAAAAGTGATGCTTCCTAGCCAGAAGCTGAGAAGGGGAGGGTCCCTGGGAGTGAGAGTTCAGCTTTCAGCTCTTAGTGAAATGATGTTACCTTGGTTAAAAGACAAGTAGCTTCTACAAGCCCATTAGAACGCAGTAATAAGCATTGTTATTAGAGTTAATGTGTACTGAGTGCCTGGCATATGGCATGCAGCTATTTATGAGGTGATCTTAATTCTGGAGCCCTCTTGTTGAGATTATTGTGCAAATCCTTTTGAATCATTCATCAATGAATGCCATATTTGCAACAACCCTGTGAGGTAAGCACATCATTATTCCTTTGTCCTCATCAGGAGACTGAAACTCAGAATGGTGATGTCTCACCAAGGTCACACACAGTAAAGTCAGCAACTCCTCAGAATTCAGATCAGGGTCTTCCAGGCCTTGCAGCTTACAGAGCATGGCAAAGGGGAGCCTAGAACTTTCCAAGGGAGGACCTGGGAGAACCACTGAGCTTCCTGTGAGCAAATTCTGGTTGTTTATCTGAGGCATCCATCCATACACATCCTGTAGAAAGGGACCCGGTGTCTCTCACTGGCGGGAGACAGGTAGAGTGTGAGGTAATCGTTACTTCCAGGGAAGCTGTGTACAATTGTACATAAATTTACTACTTAGTGTATTTAAATACCCTATCAGCAGTGAATGGAATTGTGCAAGTCTCTAGCTTTCAGTAAACAGAAATATTCCTTAAAGTTCTTTGCCTGGGTAGCATGTTAAGTCCCTTATCAGCTACAAGAAAGAAAAGCTTTTCCTAATAGCACTCAAATGTAATCAGTTGATACTGTGAATCAGTGAGAGGTGAGGACTTCGGAAAATGAAGTGAATTGAATGAATCCTGCCCCCGCTTCCCTGCAGTCCGTCAGAGGCTTCACTGGCAATTATCTTCTTTGAAGATTCTGGACCATTGATATCTGCATGGATGAAGTTATGTGCAGACCACAGCCACATGCACGACTACACGTTTACTCACATGATTTAGGGGCATCTACTGTGGGTGTGGGGCATATGTTTCCTCAGGACCTGGTGGCAATTACCTAAACATTGTTTTTATTTTTGTTCTTTTCTCATGTCAGTACACAGTTTGGAAAGAATTGTTGTTAGCAACCATTGGGGAGCAGTTCACAGACTGTGCAGCAGCAGGTAGGAAACCCACGGCCCACTTGGCCACACCCCCGAGCCTTAGCTCCCAGTTGTTACTCAAACCTTTGTTTTTGTGTGTTAGGCCTTCTGCTTGCCTGAAATATTTTGATTTCATAATTTTGAAGTCATTTAGACTGTTTCCTGTGGTTGTAATGTTTGGTGTGAGATCTATGTATGTGTGCACATTGATATATTTGTACAGTTGGCCCTTCTAATCCTTAGTCCACAGATTCTACTAATCACAGATCCAAACTAGCAGAAAGCATAAATAACATCTGAACTAAGCACATAGGTACATTCTCCCTTTTATTATCAATCGGTGGGTTTTTCACCAGCTCGTAGCTGCTTCCTTCTTCAGGACCAGGACAGTGCCTCCATGCCTAGCGGAGTCTGTTGGAGAGAGGCACAGTTCCTTCTGTCTCTCTGTTCCCTCCTTCTGTCCTGGTGCTGTTTGGAGACTGAGTGCAGGGCTGCCTTGCTGTTCCTGCTGTGACCTCTGAGCTGAGGGTGAAACAGAAGCTTTGGGACTTGCCTTTGGAGACCACTTTGTGATATAGAGTGGATTTTACAATGTAGTTTGGCTTTTTGTGTGTCTGTCTCTTGTTTTGTGTGTGTGCTGAGGCTGAATGAAACTCAGGACTTGTGTGTCTAGGCCTGAGCTATACCATGGAGTCACACCTTTGTGATCTTTTTTTGTTTGCTTTGTGTATATTCCAAAACCATCTTGGAAGAAGTTGATTGCTTAGGTATAAGGGTCTTTTTTCTTCCTGGGGGCACGCCTTCTCAAAGCCACTGAGGACACACTTAGAATAACACGTGGGGCCGGGGCTGGAGAGATGGCCTAGCGGTTAAGAGCGCCGACCGCTCTTACTGAGGACCCGGGTTCGATCCCCAGCACCCACATGGCGGCCAAGAACCATCTGAAACTCCAATTCCAGGAGAACTCCAGTTCCAGGGGAATCCGACACCCTCTTCTGACCTCCGCGGCATTGCACGACACGGGTGCACAGACTTGCATGCAGACAGTACATTGATACACATACAGAAATAAATAAATGCTGGGCATGGTGGCCACGCCTTTAATCCTAGCACTTGGGAGGCAGAGGCACTCGGATCTCTGTGAGTCCGAGGCCAGCCTGGTCTACAGAGTAAGTTCCAGGACAGCCAGAGCTACAGGGAGACCCTGACTCAAAAAAAAAAGACAAAAAAAGAATAACACGTGGGGTTTTTTTTGTTTGTTTGTTTTTGTTTTCTTTTGGTGCCACTTTGGTTAAAGATCTTATCTACTTTGATTTGTTTCTTTGTTACTATTTTGTGTGTGAACGTGTGTGTGTATGTGTGTGTGTGTGTGTGTGTGTGTGGTGTGTGTGTGTGAGAGAGAGAGAGAGAGAGTTGGCATGGAGCGGTCTGCCCCCACGCTTTGGTAGGGCTACCTCTAAGAGCCCCTGTCACCTTGCCAGCCCCATGGCCACTTTCAAGTCCACTTCCCTAGCGGCTCTGCCTCTCTGCTCTTGAGGTTCCTCCTCTCTCTCTGCTCTTGTTATATTGCTGTTGTACACCATGTTAATTCATCTAAGGCAAGGCCTAGGTTAAGATGAAATTGTCTTAAGGTAAAGATCCCTTTCTGTTCTAGTGAGGAAAAGCCAGCAACTTTATAATACAAAGCCCCAAATGAACCCTTTGTATAGTTATAAACACATAAGTCCTGGGAAGAGTGTGCTTGTTTCCAGAACCAGAGAAAATAATTGATAAATAATAGTAAGTACCCAGTATTGAGTAAAGAAGGCCAATTGTCCTGTGGGTGACTTAGAAAGGAGGGCACTATTAACTATTAACTTTCAGTTCTTCCATTAACTAGCTCTGAAGCAGGCTGGCTGATCTTTCTGGGCCTAGCTTCTGTCATTTTTAAACAGTGGCTCTGTCTGGCCCTGTTTTCTTCTATTGCCAGGGCTTTTCCATAGTTCAGCTTTTGGTGGTTGATTCTCTGTGTGCAGATTGTGTGTTTCCCCATGAACCTGGCTTCACATAAAAGCTTTAGCCATCTGAGTACATACAATTTCAGCCATCTTATATTTGACAAGGGGGCCAAGAAGCCACAATGAGAAAAAAACAACATCTTCAGCAAGTAGTGTTGGAAAATCGGATGTCACCACTTGTAGAAGAATGAAATTCAAACCCCTACCTCTCGCCCTTAAAAAATTGAACTCCAGATGGCATTAAAGACCTCAACGTGAAACCCTCAAACTCTGAAGTGTGATAGAAGAAACAGTGTGCAATGGCAGACCTATCAACATAATAAGCGTCAAAAGATAAAAAAAAAAAATTCCAGTCAGACAGCAGCTGTCAACAAGAGTAGGCGAAATTATGACAAATGGGACCTCATTAAACTCAAAAGCTTTCTGTACATCAAAAGAAACAACATCAAGGTAAGTGAAGAGAAATCCCACAGATGGGAGGAAACCTCACTGGCAGATACATCTGACAAAGCATTGATTTCCAGATATATAAACACTCAAAAAACAAACGAAAAAAAAACACAAATGACCCACTCAATAGTGGAGCAAAAGAACTGACCAGAGACTTCCCACAAAAAGTGAGGAATTAGAGATGTCTGAGAAACACCCCTCAAGAAGTGTTTCAACATCACAATCATAGAAAGAGAAATGCAAATTCAAAAACCCACTTTAAGGTATCATCTTACTCCATAAGACTGGCTAGGATCAAGAAAACAATGATACCAAGTCTGGAGAGGTGTGGGGAAGGGGAAACACTCATCCACTACTGGGGGAATGTAAGCATGTACAAGCCACTATAGTGTGGGAAGAACCCTTGGAATGACTTGGAAATTATAAACTTGCCACCCAACCTAGCACTACCACCCTGGGCAGTACCCTCAAAGACTCACACCACCATAGAGGATTACATAGCACAGGCTATGTTTTATTGCAGCTCTCTTCAACAATAGCTAAGGGCTGGAACCAACCTAAAGTGCCCCTCAAACTGACGAAGTGGATAAGAGAAAATGTAGGTACATCTAACAATGGAGTTCTATGGCAGCAGTTAAACCAAGACGACATCCGAGCTTTGCAGGAAAATGGCTATGACGCTAGAAGACATCATGCTGAGTGAGTAAAACACAGTCCCAAGAAAAAACAAACCGACGAATGGATCCCTCATGTCGTGGATGCTAGTTCCAATTACCCTAGTTTGTAAGTACTTTCTTGTAGCGGCCCCCTGACGCTTTGTCCACAGCAGTTGGGCATAATGCACTATGGCCAAACAACAACAACAACAACCAACAGAACGGACTGCATCAAAAACTGACTGAAACAGTGAACTTCTGCTCCAAAACAGTTCAATCTTCCTCCATGGCGGAATATGAAGGAAAGGACTGAGAAATGAGTGAAACAGTATGTTTGCAGAATGCATTGAAGCTCTGGCGGTGGGGGACATGGGCGGGGAACAGGGGTCTAGATTTGTTAAAAAATAAAAATAAATTTATGTGAAAAAAAAAAAAGCTTTAGCCTTTTTCCCATGTGTTTACAGCTACAATGTTGCCAAACAAAAAAAACAAAAAAACAAACAGCCAAGGCCATAACTAAAAGTGCCACTCCGCCTGTTTGCATCGCTTGGGACCTTGTCCACTGCTAGTGCTGTAAGAAAGGACAGTTGTAAAGAACCACAGCATGTCCATGTTTCCCCCCAGATGGAGCTCAGAACATCATAGCCCTTCTTAAAAGTGGAACTGGCTGCCTTCTTCTTTATATGATGATTTTATTTTCACATAAAATTGATCATTGAGCTCTAGCAACTGGTATTTTTTCAGTATAAATGACGAAATACAGCACCAGTACCCGAAACATCTTCTGGTGAGGTTCGAAGTTTCTGAGCTTGGGTCATGAGCAGATGCAGTCTTGATTTTGTTTTGTTTTCATTTGTGTTTGAATGTGTGCAGAAAATCCCCACATCATTGGTGTAGAACTGAGAATCCACAAAGAAGTCTCTAATGTACAAGTCAGGAGTGGGCACTAGCACACACCCTGCGCCCTCCAATCTCCCCTGTCTTTGTTTCCTTCAAAGGTGCCACCAATTCAGCTTCCAACCTATGGTCTAACTTTGCCAAGTTTTAAACATTGATATAAGTGGGGTCACACAGTGTCAAGTTATGTAACCATAGCAAAGATCAGATTCATTCACAGAGGAAAGCAGGCAGGGGCGAGGGGAGACAGAGAGAAGGGCAAGTATCCCACAAAGAAAGTTTTTTTAAAAAACTTTTTGGGGTTTTTATTTTGGGCTGGAGAGGTGCCTAGCCGGTAACACGGCCAACTCCTCTGCAGAGGACTGGTGTCAATCCCCAGCACCCACATGGCGGGAGAGAACCATTCTGAAACTCTAATTCCAGGAGAACTCCAGCTTCCAAGGGGAATCCGACACCCTCTTCTGACCTCCGCGGCATTGCATGACACGGGTGCACAAACCTACTTTCAGACAGTACATTCATACACCCTTACAGAAATATAATATATAAATATATATATATATATATTATATATTATATTATGGGCTGGAGAGATTGGCTCATCAGTTAAGAGCACCAACTGCTTTGCAGAGGACCCGGGTTCAATTCCCAGCACCCACATGGTGGTTAAGAACGTTCTTTAAGCTGGGTGTGGTGGTGCACACCTTTAATCCCAGCACTCAGGAGGCAGGAGGATCTCTGTGAGTTCAAGGACAGCCTGGTCTACATAGCGAGTTCCAGGACAGCTGGGACTACAGGAGGACCATCTTGAAAAGACAAAAAACTTTTATTTATAATTTTTTATATGTATGAGTATTTTGCCTGCACGTACGTAAGTGCACTGGTGCCATGCAGTGCCCACAGAGGCCAGAAAAAGGCGTTGAATCCCCTGGAACTGGAGTAACAGATGGTTGTTAGCCACCACGTAGGTGCTGGGAATTGAACCTGGGTCCTCTGAAGGAGCAGCCAGTGCTCTCAACCACTGAGCCAGCTTTCAGCCTCCAAGACAGTTTTTTTTTTTTTTTAGTAGACAGGGTGTGTCACTGTTTAAATCATACTTAAATTTCCACATATTCAAATGTCTGTGAAAACTGATGGGATGAAGATTTTGATTTATAGGGGCTAGAGAATTAGGCAGCACATGTCAGCTAACACAGAATTTCCCAATTTTGGTAATGGTTCTCTTTCATGTGTTTTTTATCAGCATAGAATATTCAAGTTCTGTTGATGCTGTTTCATGAATGTGTCATGAACATGTGAAAATCTTTCCCCCATCAATTTTGCTGAGTGTGAACAAGGGCACTACACAGGAGCATGCAACAGTACAGTAGGCTTGCTATCCAGCCACCATTTGCAAGTACCTCCATGCTCATTGAGCTCTAGCAACTGGTATTTTTCAGTATAAATAACAAAATAAAGCACCAGACCAGAACCTGAAATATATTCCCCTGGTGAGGTTCGAAGTTTCTGAGCTTGGGTCATGAGCAAATACGGTCTTGATTTTTTTTTCTTGTGTTTGAATGTGCCATGTGTGCGGAAAATTCCCACATTATTGGGGATTTCTCTTCCCTTTCTCCCTGTGTCTCCCCAGCTCCCTTCCTCCTGTTGTCCCCAGACATTTCCATCACTGCACTGGAAAAGCCTGTTTTAGTCAGCGTGGGTTGATGTATAATGACCATCCACTGAAGGACTAAACAGTCAGGCCTCACTCAGAAGATGCTTGCTCTTCCTCCACACACAGTGCTAACAAGCACCCTTGGTTCTTGTATTAGTCACTTTTCTGTTGCTGTGATAAAACCACCATGACCAAGGGAACTTATAACAGGAAGAGTTTATTTGTGCTTACTATTGACGGTTCCTGGGAATTAGAGTCCAATATGGTGGGGAGGCATAGTGGCTGGGGCTGGAGCAGAAAGCCAAGGTTCACATCCTCCAATGAGCACAGGAAGTAGAGAGAGAGAGACAGGAGACTGAAAAGCTTGTTAAACTCACTTAAGCCTGCCCCCAATGACATACTTCCTCTAGCATGGCCACACCTTTTAAGATTCCAGGAGAACTCCAGTTCCAGGGGAATCTGACACCCTCTTCTGACCTCTGCGGCATTGCACGACGTGGGTGCACAGACCTGCATGCAGACAGTACATTCATACACAGAAATAAATAAAACAAAATAAAATTAAATTAAATTAAAAAAAGACCTCCCTGAACAGTGCCACCAGCTGGGCACAAAATGTCTGAATACTTAAAGCCTATGGGGGACACTCTCACTCAAACCACCACATTCTACTCCCTGGCCCCCCATAGACTCATGACCATATAAAATGCAAAATGTATTTAGTCCAACCTTAAAAGTCCCATAGTCTTTACCAGTTTCAATGCCATTCAAAAGTCTACAGTCCAAAGTCTCTTCTGAGACTCAGGCCAATCTCTTAACTGTAAGCTCCTGTAAAATCAAAAGACAAATTACACACTCCCAACATACAGTGGAACCGAATACACATTCCCATTCCAAAAGGGAGGAATAGAGGCATAGTGAGGAAATACTGGACCAAGACAAGACCAAAAACCAGCAGGGCGAACACCAAGTCCTGTAGCTCCATTTTCAATTTCTGGGACTTCACTTCCAAAGGGTTGAGCTGGCTCAGCTCTTCCAGCTTTGCTTGCAACATACATCTCTTCCTTAGGCTGGTACAACTCCCTGTATGCAGCTCTCCTTGGCAAATATTTCACAGCTCTGGCATCTCGAATGTCTTCTTGGGGTCTCCGTTGCCAACCAGGCTTCACATTCACAGCTTCACACAATGGCCTATCAGGGCCTTCTTTATTCAGGGACACCCCTGCCACACTCTGCCTGGGCTCTGAAACTGCAGAGGAAGAACTGATGACCCCATTCACTCTTGCATCCTTCATGCCTCTAAAGCTAGCGCCATGTGAATGAAACTGCCGAGTTTGGCTGCAAGTTCAGGATGGACTCTGTCCTGCTTCAACCACATTCGAAACTTTTCTCTGCCCTTTCAGTATTTTCCTTTCAAAAGCTGGAGGCTTAGCTGGGTGTGGTCTTGCCTTGAAGGTACTGTTTCTGTTGTTTACTTGTAAATCTTGAGGCCCCTCCTTAATCACTTTAATCTCATTTTTTCCATTGTTTACTTGCAAATATCTAGGCCTCTCCTTAGTCACTTTAATCTCCTTATCAAAGGGAGCCTCTCCTTCAGGACATGCCTTAGCTCCACCATTAATCTCCCTAGTGCACTTTGCAGATCCAAACTGTACATTCTGCATTTCTTTCTGCCCCATCTGCTCTTTTTCACTGTAGATCTGCACAATATTCACCATTAATAGCCATGCCACCATTTCTACATTAGGCTGTCTTGAAATATCCTCTGCCAAAGATGTTAGTCCATTGCTTTGCAACTTAGCATCAGGCAAGCATTTGGGTTGTGGGCAAACTGCGGCCAGGCTCTTTGCCAAAATATCCCAGTTGCTGCCTAAGTCTTTATTTTCCTCTGGAACTACATTTTTTGCAGCAATGTTTTCTTCCAGACTTCTACTAGAATGGCCTGTTAAGCTCTGCTTACAGTAGTCAACAGCTTTTCTAGCCCAAAGTTCCAAAGTCTTCCACATCTCTCCAAACACCCACATGGTCAGGTTCTTCACAGCCAACAGCCCACTCTCTGGTACCAAATAACTGTATTAGTCACTTTTTTGTTGCTGTGATAAAACCACCACGACCAAGGGAACTTATAACAGGAAGAGTTTATTTGAGCTCTCTATTGACAGTTTCAGGGAATGAAGAGTTCAATGTGGTGGAGATGCTTGGTGGCTGGAGCTGGAGCAGAAAGCCAAGGTTCGCATCCTCCAATGAGCACAGGATGTGGAGAGAGAGAGAGAGACTGGAGACAGCAAGGCTTGTCAAACTCACTAAGCCTGCCCCCAATGACGTACTTCCTCCAGCATGACCACACCTTTTAAGATCTCCCGGAACAGTGCCACCAACTGGGCACGAAATGTCTGAATACTTAATGCCTATGGGGGACACTCCCATTCAAACCTCCACAGTTCTTCAGCCTGTAGTTTACCACAGCTGAAGGCTGATGTCCAGAAGGAGGCACCAGAGGGCAGGAGCAATAGGGAAAGAGCAGGCCCGAAAACTACAGGAAGCATTGGAGCTACTGGACACACACTCTTTTTAGTCCAGGAGTTTGGGGTGAATAGGGCTAACTGTCCCAAGGTCCCCAAAGCTTGGCAGAAAGTCAAAGAAACTTTTGCTGTTCTTAACAGAGACAGCTAGGCTTCAAGCAAAAGTTCATTTAAGTTCACTTGGCTTTCAGAGGGCAGGGAATTATGCAACCCATTTTAGAAAAAGTCTCATCAAAACAGAAATTGACAGAAAGCTTTGGGTAACATGTTAAAAAGGGTAAAATTACTTATCTGGAAATGCATTTGGTTGGAACACTCTGTTTATCTGAGTTCCTGGCTAGATGTGAGCAGCTCTCGCAGTGTTTGTGCACCGAGGTGACTCCCCAACAAATTTCGCTCCCCATAAAAGCAATCACTGATTACTAGCTTCCATCTTACCCAAGACTCACAGATGAAGGGAGCAGGTGCTTAAACAGGATTACACTGGACTGCTACTGTTCTTCATTTCCTCTTTTCTCCTCATCTTTCCCCCAGATGACGAAGTCATAGGAGTCAGTGTGAGTGTTCGAGACCGAGAAGACGTCATCCAGGTCTGGAACGTCAATGCCTCATTAGTGGGCGAAGCCACCGTGCTAGAAAAGATCTATGAACTTCTGCCCCACATAGCTTTTAAAGCAGTATTTTATAAACGTAAGTGCTTCATTTCCAATTATTACTTTTGAGCTTCTGTCATACTTTTAAAGATAGAAACAGCAATGCAAATGAGGTGAAGATAGAATCACATGAAACTCTATTAACTCAGAAAATAATTCAACAAAACACTTTTAGGTGTTTTTTTTTTCCAAATCAAGTTTAGTCTGAGAAATTAAAGGGAGATTTTATTCTTGCCTAACTCTGTGAATCCTAAAAGTGAATACACTTGTAGTTGTATTCGTTACTTCAAAAATTTAAACCTGAACTTGAATTTGTCATGCTCAGAGAAAATTATATTCTATTGAAAATAACAATAACCAAAAAAATGCCATTCAGTGAGCCGGCAGGTAGACATTCAATCATCCCTTCCTACACAGGAATTTATAATGTCTAACAACCATATTTGTCAGGAAACTCACTCAGAACCCAGGCATGATTGAATATTCTACTAAACCACTTCCTCATTACGGGTGACTGTGGAAGAGAGTTGCAAGAATTCACACATGGTGGTGCAACGCACGCAGTGTGAACAGTGTGTGGACCCAATTCTCTCCGTTGTGATTCATGTCTGTTGCTTTTGTGTGCTCTTTTGAAGAGGTCATCTTTTCATAATGAAAACATCTTAGCACTGTTAAACCGGCCTTTGGTAGATCAAACTTTAGGTTACACTTTTCCCAGTGAGTTGGAGGAAAGGATTCACATTTCTGAAACATTTTCTATGTCCCAAACTATTCCTGGAGTCACTGACCCATTAAAAAATTCATTGTTTGTCGGGCGTGGTGGCGCACGCCTTTAATCCTAGCACTTGGGAGGCAGAAACAGGCGGATCTTTGTGAGTTCAAGGCCAGCCTGGTCTACAGAGTGAGTTCCAGGACAGCTGGGGCTACAGGGAGACCCTGTCTCGAAAAGACAAAAAAAAAAAAAATTGTT
The DNA here is from genome assembly GCA_009823505.1 of Rhizomys pruinosus. NCBI lineage: Eukaryota > Metazoa > Chordata > Mammalia > Rodentia > Spalacidae > Rhizomys > Rhizomys pruinosus. The sequence goes on from VZQC01005532.1 coordinate 107,089, forward strand.
CTTCATTGACTCTGTGCTACTCTTGATCATGACATGCCCTCTTATTGTTTACTACCAAGAAAGAAAAAATAAAAGATTCCCAATTAACCCATGATACATTATTGATTCCAGAAGTCTTCATAAATGCAGGCACAAGCAGGGGGCATCTTAGAATCCCCAAAATAGCCGAGCGTCGTGGCGCACGCCTTTAATCCTAGCACTTGGGAGGCAGAGGCAGGCGGATCTTTGCGAGTTCAAGGCCAGCCTGGTCTACAGAGTGAGTTCCAGGACAGCTGGGGCTACAGGGAGACCCTGTCTCAAAAAGACAAAAAAAAAAAAAAAAAGAATCCCCAAAATAACAGTAAGACTGGTCTTACTCTTACCAATCCTCGTCAAAAGGCCAAGCAAAATCAAACTTTGAGATTGTACTTATATTATAGATATGAAAATTCGGGCCTCCCCATGAGGAACCCCAGGAGACTGGTCCCACAGGCGGTATGCTTAGGAGCTGAGCCTCTGACTTTTAATAGAAATTTTAAAACTAAAGAAAAAGGACAGAAAAGCCACACTGCGGAAGGTGCTGTGGGGTGGGAGCCATCTGCTCCCTCAGGGCACATCAATTATATCTTACCCACATACCGAAAGTTCTCCCAGGGTTTTTTTCTGGCTTTTAATCTATAAGAGTAACTAACAGAAACTACAAATGGAAGTGTGAGTCACTGCCTACACACCTTAGTCTGCTCCACACTCATTCAACAGAGGAGAAAAGTAGTTTGGCATCACGAGTCAGGCCCTTAGGATTTTTAGGTGTGACTCAGAGCAGCCGGAGCTGCCTGTTTGTGCTTTGTCACCCAGTGTCGAGGAGGTTGGTCTCAGAGGATCTCCAAGGTTCCTTCTACTTCACAATTCTATAAGCTGATTGTCAGTAATGCTCTGGCTCACAGCAGCTACCCCCGTCAGTAATGCACTGGCTCACAGCAGCTACCCCCGTCAGTAATGCACTGGCTCACAGCAGCACCCCTGTCAGTAATGCACTGGCTCACAGCAGCACCCCTGTCAGTAATGCACTGGCTCACAGCAGCAAAGTCATAAACAAGGAAGAATAACGAAGGGCAGGGTGATTCACTGCTTAGTTCTTCGGGGGGGGGTGGGGGTGGAGGGAGATACCCAGCAAGGGAAAAGGAATTTGTACCCAGGCCAGCTGAATCAAGCTGAACAGATACCCCGAAGGTAAGCTGCCGTCTTCAGATCCGTGAGTGAGGCAGAACTGGCTGCAGGTCTCAGCGGAAAGCTGTCTTTTAATGGCACACGTGAAAATTTAAAAGTCAAAGATTGTACAAGTAAAAATTAAAATTTGATAGAGAACAAGTCATTCTCTGTATGGTCTATCAAGAAGGCAGTCCTCTACTCTGCAGGGTTGCAGAGCAAGTGTTATAGAGGTGACTTAGAAAATGAGGTCTAGCCGGGTGTCGTAGCTCACGCCTTTAATCCTAGCACTTGGGAAGCAGAGGCAGGCAGATCTTTGTAAGTTCAAGACTAGCCTGGTCTACAGAGCGAGTTCCAGGACAGCTGGGGCTACAGGGAGACCCTGTCTCGAAAAGACCAAGAAAAAAAAAGAAAATGAGGTCTGACCAGAAACCTGGTTCACAGGGTGAACAGTCCTGGGTGAGCTAGGCTGCAAGTGGCCAGTTTGTGCCCCTCTGTCTTACAAGCAGGATCCTGGTCCTTAGGAGTTTATAGAAGCTAGATGGGTAGGTGACTGCTGTGCATGAACAGCCCCAGCATATCCAGTCCTGGCCTCCAGTGGGTAGACGAGGATCTGGATGTTGACATTCAAATGTGATCTCCATCCAGATTGATGATTTGAGTGAAAAACTCAGAGTACATCCACCCACTTCCCCAGCTCTATTAAGTTCCTCAGAGAAAGCCGAAGGACAAAGGCTTTTATCTGATGTATTCTTTAGAGCAGGTGTTGGCAAACCAGGACCCTGAAGCCAGGCTAGCTCCCTCTCACCTCACCTGTTTCTGTGAAGATGCAGCAGAGAACAGATTCTACATTTTCATATGATGGGAAAACTCAAAATCAAAGCTATGTTTTGTGGCCTTTTTAAATTCTGTCAGAATCAAATTTCTAAACCCATTGTATTGGCACATGGAAACACTTATTTGTGTTCACGTTTTCTGTGCTGTTTCAGTAATTGAAGAAGTGCTTGACTTACTACCAGAAAGTTTTTTGACTCCTAAATTAGAGAGCAGTCCACTAATCCTTCAGCTGCTCCAAGGGTGACGGATTGCCCCCAGTGCCCAGACACAGTTCTGTATGTTCCCACTATCCCATTGACCACAGATACTGCAGTGTTCAGCTGCAGCTGCCTGGACTACCCCCTCAAACCTAGATAAGGAAATCTTTGCAAAGTTACTGTCTCTGGACTTTTAACTTGCAAATCAGCATTACTGCTGTTCTGTGGTTCCTCAGCTTGACCTCGAAATGTAGTACACTTCATTGCAGACTGGACTGTTTTACTTAGTGTCTACCCTAAAGCATCTTTCTTAAAAATATACATTATAGGGCTAGAGAAATAGACTAGTTGGTAAAGTGCTTGCTTTGCAAGCATGTGGACCTGAGTTTGATCCCTAGAATCCATATTAAAAAACTGACTTGGGGGGGCGGGTGAAGAGATGGCTCAGCAGTTAAGAACAGTGGCTGCTCTTACAGAGGACCCAGGTTCTATTCTCGGCACCCACATGGTTGCTAATAACCATCTGTAACTCCATTTCCAGGGAATCAGACACTCTCTTCTGACCTCTGAGGACACTGCTTGCCATGGGTGCACTTACCTACATGAAGGCAATACACTCATACACATAAAAATGAAAATGATAATAAATAAAATATTTTTAATGATTAGGGCTGGAGAGATTGCTCAGTGGTAAGAGAGTTTGCTGTGCAGGCACGAGGACCCGAGTTCTGATCACGGGTACTATAAACCCAGTGCTCTGGGGAGGAGACAGGAGGGTCCCTGGGACTTGCTGACCACTAGCCTATCCCAGGTTCAATGAGAGACCCTGTCTCAAAGGAATAAGGCAGAGAGTAATAGAGCAGGACACCAGCATCCTCCTCTGACCTCTGCATTTAGGAGCTCAGGTATATAGCATATTGAGGTGAACATATAGTGCACACACTTACACCTCATTCACACATATACATACACAGAAATAACTGTACACAAAACAGCATGGTGGCATCCACTTGTAGCTCAGTGCTGGGGAGGGTGGGATAGGTGGTTCTCTGGGGCTTGCAAGCTGGCCAGGCCTACATAGCAAGTTCCAGGCCAGCGAGAGATCCTGTCTCAATAAAACAAGATGGGAAGTATCTGAGAAATGACTACTAAGGTTACTCTCTGGCCTCCCCAGGAGCTTGTACATGCATCCACGTGCATGCAGCACGTGCACACACACCCAGAAAGTACCTGCATTTGCACAGACATGTGCAAATAAATAAATAAAATGTTAAATATTTACAAAGTTAGAGCTGTGAGAAATGTTCTATTAAATAAGTGCAGATTTCAGGCCACTCTTAGGGATCCGACCAATCCTCGTCATTTTGAGAGTTAGAAGGTGCATCTTTCCCAATGTTTTATCCAAATTAATTGCTGGTTGGAGTAAATATCCAAGATGATCTTAAAGGACAGCTGGTCCTGTCCTCCTCCTCTTTAGAAGCCTCCATTACAAACAAAGGAGCCGGAGGCGTTGTGAAGATGGGGTGGCCAGCTCGGCGGTCTCTGGGTTGCCTTTGCTGCTGGTGGAGGGAGGAGGAGCTGAAGCACTCAGGGCGGAGAACCAGCCCTGATTGTACAGCCTGTGAGGATGGGCACACACCTCCAGTTCAGGAATAGAATTGTTTTCAAATTAGAGCACATGGGATATATCCCATAGGTCTCCTGTTTCTTGTCTTCCACTTTAAAAAAATGTTAAGTCTTTGAAACTATTTTTGAAAACATAAATTTTTATGGTCAAATTCTTAATTATAATTAGAAATTCCACAAAACAAATGATAGTCTTAAAAATCTCTGATGTGGGCTGGGAGAGATAACGGATCCTTCAGTTTGCAGAAGTTCATTCCCACAGCCTGTGTTGAGAAGCAGAGGCATAATGTGATTCCTATCCTCCTCTGTGGTTCTTTGTTTTACTTTGTGTTATTTTATTCTTGAAGGTAGGCTTGTGAATGACTCTGTCTTAGGTGACAAGTCCCCTTCCCATGCATTTTTTGTGGACCACATTTTCCCTTGAAGCGTTTGCCTGGAGCCCAACATATTCCCTTCATCAGCTCGCAGGGATGAGTCATCCCCCGAGGCACAGCAAGAAGAAACAGGCAGCATGCCCATTGCTTGTTTATTCCTTGTTTTAATTTTCATTATTACGTTTCTCAGGAAATGCACGCCTTAGCTAACAGTTACTGGCAAAAAAAAAAAGGTATTTGAATTCTTGGCAACATTTGGGGAAGCTGAATGAGACGCCTAGAGGAGGTTGGCCCGTCCTTTGCTTAAAGTTTTCTTTCCTTTTTTTCTTTTTTGTTTTTTTCTGTCCTTTAGCCCATGAAGAGCATCATGCTTTTGAAGGTGGACGTGGAAAACACTAATTGCACTCTGTAAAGAATTCTTTGTCCTTTGCTGATTGGTTTTGGAAACGGTCTTAACAGGAGGGAGAGTGAAGAGAAGACTTGCCGAAGCCCGATGCTGGTCCATTTAGAGTGGTTTTCTGTCCTGGCAGACTGGGCAATTAGGACTCAAAGTGGCAGGTGGGGTGGGGAGAGTGGGGGGGTTTCCTACCATCATATCACTTGCTTTTGAAAAAAAGAAAACTATTTTTTTAGCTTGTTCAGGCTAATTACTGTTTTCTGCACTCCCTTTCCTTGAGGCACAACCAGGTTTCCCCTTCAGCAGCTCTGCTGTACCTTGTTAAGGAGACTGCATATACCACATCACTGCCTGTGAAGCCACACGGTGCCAGCAGGAACCCTAGCCTGCACAACCTTTTTTCTGACCAATGATTGGACACTTCCTATATACCATGAGCCTTACATTGTTTCTTTTGTGTGTGTCCCAGAGAGAGAAACCCTACTCACTGATGGCACACACATGTTAAAACTTTTAAAAAAGCAGAATCAGGAGAATAATAGTCAGTTTATCTAATGTGAAAACTTTAACCACAGTTGAGAATCAGGTTAAGAATCAGACCCTAGATCTTTGGGCCCATTATGTAAATATTTCTAACCAGAAACTCAATCTGCCCTTTTCATTGAAAAGTTTGGGATTTATCCTGGAAGAAAACCTGGTATTTCTGATTTAAAGAAGAGGCTACATTTGTTAATTATATGGAATGGAGTGTGTTTAGGTAGGACTTTACACTCAATTCTAGCACTTTTTGTTAGAAGACCCTACTGTGCTGCCCATGTCAGTGTGGTTTCTGGAAATCAAGGCCCTCCCTGGGCATCCTTCTCTGTCATTTGCACAGTATTGCAGGAAGCCACGTCTCATTTCCAAGATACACTGAACACTCACGCCGTTGAACTTTGAGTACAACCTGTTCCTATTAGCTGTGGGGATTATTGTTAGATACTCTGCTACCAAAGACATCCTAGTTTCCATAGAAGAAAACTTGAGGGAAAACCCTCCAAACATCCAGTTTCCCTCTCTTAACTTTGCCCAGCCTTCTGGTACTTTTATTTGAGAAAGCATAGGCAGTTTGACAGTGCTTCTTCCTACCGACTTGGGTTTAGAGCCCCAGCAACTAGCCAGCTTGCACACTTCTCAAGGGCAGTGCACTGGGGACTCTCCCCCGGGATTTCTCATTCTGCAGCGTTGGCCAGCAGAAATGGGGCTACTAAACCTCCCACATGTGTTTGTAAATAAATTCCCCACTCAGATATTTAAATGGCTCTCATTAACAGCTGTTCACAAGAGTCATGACCTCCACTTGCATTGCTGAGCACATCAACCATATTAATGATCAATCATAGCTTCAGTGATACTTTTTCTGAACTTAGGTCTCCAGCAGTTTCACAAATCAAGATATACCATTTTTCTAAACAGTCTCTAAAGTTGCTTTAAAACTACTCCTCAAGGATTTAAAAATAATTCTGGACATGAGTTGAAAATCCCCTTTTATGAGACAAGTATTTTTTCTGAAAGATTTTTTTAAAAGGATATAATTGACTTCATTATAATTGTGATAAATATATTTCCATAAGTAAATTTTGAGGAATTTTTATTTTTGAACTTTATTTAAAGCATTTGTGATGACATGTTTAAGTTTTGCATGTATGTACCCTTTGAAGTACAAATAAAATAGGCTCATGTTAATGTTTTTGAGTTTCTATTATTTATGATCACAAAACATGACAAGCATACAATGTAGGTTTTTGTCCCACTGAACTTCTGCACCTGTTCTGACTCAGAAAAATACCAACCATGAGAAGGATTTAACTTGCTTAATGTTTAGAACATATCATCTAAATTACTTTGAGTGGATTCTGTCAGATTTTGCTTTGGAAATTGTTTTAATTGAATATTTAGTCATAACAGACTGTGCGAACTAAGCTGATTTAATCAGTTTAAAAACCTTTCATTACCTCCTTAGATTAAAGAAGTTGATACTCTGTTGAGATAGAAGGAAATATTTGGGGCATGTGACTGTGTCAAAGCAGTTCTCCCGTCATGGCCAATGCTGGGGAAGCGTCAGCCTCAGTAGACTCTGCCTCTTCAGCCACATCCTGCAGGTGCAGCCTGTTTTCTTTGCTAAGTGCCACACAGAAACCAAGGGGCCTGCTTGCTTACAGTTCTTTAGTCTGTTAGGCAGAGCCAGGAACTCTGATTGAAACCAATACATATTTTCTCCCCTTCCCATTATCTAGATTGTCATGTCACAGGCTGTTGCTTTACATTGGGAAAGTTGCACCCACTAAAGAAAAACAAATAGTACCTACGAAATCTTGTCCTTGAAGTTTTTCCAGTGACCTTTGTAAACACTTCCTGAATGCTGGCTTACTCAATTTTAAGATTTCCTCTTTTACCCCAACTATCTCCTAGCTCTGAAATACCATTAGAGTACACAGCAAATGCACAATGCTGCTATTTAATTTATGGTTCCCTTGATGGAGAACAAACATGATAAAGAAAACATGACTCCAGGAAACCCTAAGGTTAGGTTCATCAGAACCTTGTCAGCTCTCTCCTTGGATTTAGCTCATGTCTACACTGTACATATAGTCATGAGACTGCCATTGTAAGGAACTGTAGATAGAGTTGTGTCCAGTTACACAGTAGGCAGTGTCCCAGCTGTGCCTCAACTGAACTTGTCCCTCATTGAAGACAGAGATCTAGCTAGAAGGACAGCTGGACATTGAAGTCTGTGAGCTGCATCGCATGCAGGCTACCACTGTAGGGAAGGACCTCTGTGTCTGTCAACATAGTCCCCCTGCCAAGTCACTGTGGTAGCACTGAGCCTCTGACCTGCTCTGGCTACAGAAGAATACATACTGAGACATCATCTCTGTCAACAGCTGCCCATTTTTTCCCACTCTTCTGATTGAGGCCATTAGGTTTGGGGTCTAGAGATCACTGGACTGTGATAGGAGGTGGCCTCTGCTGTCAGAGGCTTCACTCCCAGAAGAGGATTCCATCTTTTCTGCTCACACAAGAATGACAACAGTTGCAGTGATCACATGGTGGCGCTGCCTTCCAGCCGACAGCTCTGGACCAGCACAGAATGCATCCTGCTAGGCTTGTGAGATTATTTCAAGATCCTGCTGCATTCTGCTCATAGGGTTTTGAAAAACTTTGATTAGAAAGTATAAAGACCATATTCAGCAATAGACATTTGATTCTCACCCACTTAATTAATTAAAAAAATGGGTCTTAATTAACTTAATTAAAAAAAAATAGGTCAAAGACAAAACTCTCCAGACATGCTTTTTTAAAATCTCAAACAAATCATAGGCTCTTATTGGCCATTTAAGTAGTTGTAAAGAGAAAGAATAAAGATATGAAAGACAGGAAATATGTTATCAATATTTGCTTAGGATGGCTAAAGATGATACAAACTAAGATTTCTTTTTAGCTGATTGTAGAACCGCTTAAAATAGTAAATCTGCCATTTTCCTTCCCTGTATAAGAGTAGAGGACTGCCTACCAATTATTTCCGAACATTGAGATCAGTCATCTTATTGTAGCAGTTGGTGGCTAGGACTGACAAGCCTGGATAAGTGACTCAGGAGTCAGGAAGAGTCACGAGGTAAAGAGAGAAAAGAACCAGTCCAGAGAAAAGTCCCTTGGAACCTGAGCTGGGCAGTTAGATGGCTTCCTCCAACTGAATCACTCTAGCAATATGGAAAAACCCCAGTAGATTCTTTACACTACTGACTGGGCTCGCAGGGTTTGTTTTCTATTTACCTTTTTATATATGAATGAAAATCAAGCCAGTTTCTTGCTCAGTTAACCTGCTGAGGCCTCAAGTCACCATCCTTCATGGGGCTACAACTAGACATTTAAAAGAACACTCAAACACTCAAAGACATAGAATTCGAGAGTGGAAGGGACCTTCGGGATCATCTGTCAGTGCTTCTCAGTGCTTAGCCTGCAGAAAGACCACTGGGGTGCTGGCGTATCAGGCAGATTTCCCCAGCTGCACCATGGAGCTCTGGCCATCTCATGTTGAGCTAGCTAGCATCCTGTGATTCTAAGGCTAGTGGTCTTCTGACCTTGCTTTGAGAACCTCTGATCATATCCAACCTCTGCATATGACAGGTGAGGAATGACCCCACCTCTGAGCTCCTCCAGATACCGACTGGAGGGTGTAACACAAACAGTCTTAAGAAAGCTAGGGGAGACCATTATTAATATAACTTGAGTGGCAATGACTCGTAAATAAGAACTTTATGGTCAGGACCACCACAGTGATAAGTAGCCCATCTCTGGAAGTCCATATTATAAACCTTTAATACAGAGCCATGGCTCTTTTTTTTTTTTTTATAAATACCATTTCAGCCTGTTAAGAGAAGAGAAATTAATGTTCAGAAAAAAGTAGTTACCCCATATGTGCAGTAACTACTTTTCTATAATGTCTTATGGCATCTGGGGTTCAGCATCATTGAACAAGATTAAATGAATGTTATAGAGCTATAAAAGTGCATGTAAAATAACGCAAAACTGTTCAGATGACTATCAAAGTAGCCTGGGAATGAGTTTCCACTAAAATTAATTGTCACTTTCTAAACGTAGCTTAGCCAAGCTGTTACTAAACTGGAGGGAGTCTTTAATACATAGAAGTGTCAAAATAAAAAAAAAAAAAAAGAAAGAAAAGAAAAAAAGAAAGAAATAGGCATTTGCCCAAACCACGTGCCTGGCGAGAAGTCATCCTGAATGAGTGCTTTCTTGTTCACCATTGCTGAAGTTTAGAGTCTCATCATATTTGTGTGTCAAATGTGCTTATTAGAATATCCAATAAACTGGACTTTGGATATTCTATGCCCTGTGTCCTTCAGAAATCAACCCCAGGAATGTCGTCTGTTCAATGTTTTTGTTTTGGTTGCTACCTGAAAAATAAATTGACCAATTCATTTGTGATACACAGTATTTTCAATTTCAACTTCTGATATTCAAGTCAGACCATTCTGCTTGAATTTTTTATTTGGGATTTGTTTTTAAACTGGCAAGTTTGCATTTTGTAAATGAGCATGAAGTGAATATGTTACTAAGTTTCCTATAGGAAATTAATAGTCAATTGTCTTTTAACCCACAAAGAAACAATTTCTTACTGAAAGTATAAAACAGTTAAAATTTAGTTTTATCATTTCACATAATGAACGGAGGACTATGAAAGCTTCGAGGTGCTGTAATACACATGCAACTTTCTGTTTTCACGGTGGAGCTATTCTGTGAGCATGCATTAAATTCTCTTAAAATTTCTCAGACCTCAATCAGGCAATGGGATTTTAAATCATTGTGTGTGTTTTTATTTTATCTTTTCTCATTCTTTTGATTTTATATTACTCTAAAATATGCATACATACCCTCCACCCATATACCAAAAATTCCAAAGTCTGAAAATAAATGGTAAGTTAATTTTAGAACCTGTTAAGGGATTCACAATATAAGAGCACAGTTGTTTCAGATCACAAGGATTATAACATTAACATTGCTGAGTTGTGTGTGTTTTTTTAAATAACAATGGTCCTGCCTCTTTAGTATTATACCAAGTCACTATGACCTCACATCTATCCTCTGAGAACACTTACTCTCTTTGAATTATTACACAAAAGAGTTCTGAATTTAAACTTTGTGTGCATACTTAAGCTTGAGACATCTAGTTTAAAATCTTATCAGTTGGCTTGAAAGCTCCTTGTTTTGTCGAGCAGTCGTACCTGCATAAATTGAACCAGGTTCACTTGCCGTATGTTTTGGATCTGCTTGTACTCTCTCCTAAACCCCCACCAGCCCATTTTATACCATCTGTGCCCTGTGCAGTCTGAGACTCCTTCTTCACATCTGGCTGCAAGCTGCTGTAGTGTCCTTCCTTTGATCTAGTTTCATCTAGTGATTTGCTCAGTATTTTTAAGGTCAGACTGAAAACTTTTCTGTTCTAGTTATTTTGGATTTTATGCTGTGTATTGTGTTTGATGTTCAGATACACGTGAAAGTTGCTTCTATAAGTTAGTGGTTTTTATTCCAGCCTTTTGCAGCCATCAGGTAAGGTGAGTGTGTTCTCTTCTTTCTTGAACATGCAGTGATTTGTATGTTTGGTGCAAATGTTTCTTCATACCAAAGTCCTTGCTGTTTTTGAATTGAGGACTTTGTTGCTCTGAATCTATATTCCTTCTTTTTTCAGTGTGCTGAAGAGTTATTGGTATGTGAGACTTGATTTTGAGACCCTTTTTTAATCCATTGCCACTAATTTTCACTCTGGATTTGGCTTCATGTCATGTAGAAATGTCCTTGTAATCTTCCAGGTTTCAGTTCATGCAATTGTATTAGCCGTAATTCATAATCTTAATCTTAATTAGGGTCCAAATTTATGTGCGATGATTATCATAATCTTGCTTATTCTAGCACAGGGCATACTAGAACCTTGTACCAGAAGGCTCTAGTAGGCATGGGCTCCTGTGCTGCCTGGCGTGGAGCAGGGTCTCGGTGGCTTGCTCTATTTTATAGAATGTAGTTGGTCATAAGACACATCATGGCCTCGAAAAAAAGATACCTTGCATATTCAAATCCTTTTTCTTTCCCTTTCATTCAGAACAGCTTCGTATTACATTGTCAATTACTCTTTCTGTTTTGATGCTATAGTTTGTCTGTATGATTTAGTTGAGCCCTAGTGAATTGTTCTTCCTTTCTGGTTATATAATATATCCCCTTCAGAGCAAACAAAAACACCCCAGCTCTTATGTCTTCCATTCATCTGCTCAGTTTTCTGTCTGTCAATGTAAGAGTAAGCAATTCAAGATTGTGTATATGGTGCCCACTTAATTTAACAGAGCAAATTTAATGAAATCTATGCAGAGCACAACACAGGGAAGGCTTTAAAATTTCAGAATGCCTCCCTCTCACATTTGAGACTGATTACTAGTGTCCTGCATTCTCTGTGGCTGTTGTTCTCAGTAGGCATGGATACTGCCTTTGCATTCTCTGTGGATGTTGTTCTCGGTGGGCATGGATACAGTCTTTGCATTCTCTGTGGCTGTTGTTCGGGGTGGGCACAGATACAGTCTTTGCATTCTCTGTGGCTGTTGTTCTGGGTGGGCACGGATACAGTCTTTGCATTCTCTGTGGCTGTTGATCTCGGTGGGCACAGATACAGTCTTTGCATTCTCTGTGAATGTTGTTCTCGGTGGGCACGGATACAGTCTTTGCATTCTCTGTGGATGTTGTTCTCAGTGGGCATGGATAGAGTCTTTGCATTCTCTGTGGATGTTGTTCTCAGTGGGCATGGATAGAGTCTTTGCATTCTCTGTGGATGTTGTTCTCAGTGGGCATGGATACAGTCTTTGCATTCTCTGTGGATGTTGTTCTTGGTGGGCATGGATATAGTCTTTGCATTCTCTGTGGCTGCTGTTCTGGGTGGGCACGGATACAGTCTTTGCATTCTTTGTGACTGTTGTTCTGGGTGGGCATGGATACAGTCTTTGCATTCTCTGTGGATGTTGTTCTGGGTGGGCATGTATACAGTCTTTGTATTCTCTGTGGATGTTCTCAGTGGGCACAGATACAGTCTTTGCATTCTCTGTGGATATTGTTCTGGGTGGGCATGGATACAGTCTTTGCATTCTCTGTGGCTGTTGTTCTGGGTGGGCACAGATACAGTCTTTACATTCTCTGTGGATGTTGTTCTCGGTGGGCATGGATACAGTCTTTGCATTCTCTGTGGATGTTGTTCTGGGTGGGCACAGATACAGTCTTTGCATTCTCTGTGGATATTGTTCTCGGTGGGCATGGATACAATCTTTGCATTCTCTGTGGATGTTGTTCTTGGTGGGCATGGATACAGTCTTTGTATTCTCTGTGGCTGTTGTTCTCAGTGGGCACGGATACAGTCTTTGCATTCTCTGTGGCTGTTGTTCTGGGTGGGCACAGATACAGTCTTTGCATTCTCTGTGGCTGTTGTTCTGGGTGGGCACGGATACAGTCTTTGCATTCTCTGTGGCTGTTGTGGTGGGCATGGATACAGTCTTTGCATTCTCTGTGGATGTTGTTCTGGGTGGGCACAGATACAGTCTTTGCATTCTCTGTGGATGTTATTCTTGGTGGGCACGGATACAGTCTTTGCATTCTCTGTGGATGTTCTCACTGGGCATGGATACAGTCTTTGCATTCTCTGTGGCTGTTGTTCTCACTGGGCATGGATACAGTCTTTGCATTCTCTGTGGCTGTTGTTCTCAGTGGGCATGGATACAGTCTTTGCATTTTCTGTAGCTGTTGTTCTCAGTGGGCATGGATACAGTCTTTGCATTCTCTGTGGCTGTTGTGCTGGGTGGGCACGGATATAGTCTTTGCATTCTCTGTGGTTGTTGTTCTCAGTGGGCATGGATACAGTCTTTGCATTTTCTGTAACTGTTGTTCTCAGTGGGCATGGATACAGTCTTTGCATTCTCTGTGGCTGTTGTGCTGGGTGGGCATGGATATAGTCTTTGCATTCTCTGTGGTTGTTGTTCTGGGTGGGCACGGATACAGTCTTTGCATTCTCTGTGGCTTTTGTTTTCGGTGGGCACGGATACAGTCTGCATTCTCTGTAGATGTTCTCAGTGGGCACGTATACAGTCTTTGCATTCTCTGTGGTTGTTGTTCTCGGTGGGCATGAATACAGTCTGCATTTCCTGTGGATGTTGTTCTCATTGGGCATGGATAATACAGTCTTTGGAGCACACACTTGCTTGTGTCATTAGCACAGGCTCTGCCTTCCTACCTTACATACCAACCTCTGGAGGCAAAAACTGTGTATGCCTTCCCATTCTCACTGAGTCTTGCTAAGAAAACAAAACAAAAGAAAAGAAACTTTTAAACTGCTTTCACTAATGAATGCATTTTTTTAAAAAAGCTCTGGAATCCTAAAGGGTGATAGGTCTTTTGTTATAGGAAGAAAAGAAAACAGTAGCATTTACAAGGCTCAGCAAGTTCAAATATATAACACTGAAATACATTTCTACCCATCATCTGGCTAGGCTACGGTGCTGACTAGCTTATTTCTTGCCAGAAAAAATACGTTTAAATCATAAGCATATTTAACTAGCAAGCATAAATCATAAGCCTTTATAATCACAAGCATGTTGAACTCTATGCCGTTTATACAGATGGTGTGGCTGACTGTGTGCCCCTCCCCATGGTAAAGATGTGGGCAAGCTCCTACTCTCCAATTTCCTGTGCAGCTCAGGAAACTGCAATCATTTGTTTTATTGCACGTATAGGATTCTATGAAGTATGGACCTAGTACAAGGTTTCAGGTCTTAGGAAGTCTTTAGCTCCTCTGAGTCTCTTCCTGTTGGAGAATGATGGACTCCCTTTTGAAGGTACTTCACAAAGACAGCCAAGTTATAAAGGACATGATGTCAGTTTTCTGAATGTATCTTCTTAAAACGCTGAAGTCCTGGGATCAAAATGCTACGAGGCTTATGGGTTTCACAGAGTAATCTCTAAAAGGTTGGCTCAACACTAACGCTTTCAGGCACTGCAGACAAAATTCTTCCTGTAGAATATTTTGGAAAAGTTTGTTTAAAAATTCAGTGTGGCCGGGCATGGTGGTGCACGCCTTTAATCCTAGCACTCGGGAGGCAGAGGCAGGTGGATCTTTGTGAGTTCAAGGCCAGCCTGGTCTACAAAGTGAGTTCCAGGCCAGCTGGAGCTACAGGGAGACCCTGTCTCAAAAAGACCAAAAAAAAAAAAAAAATTCAGTGTGTAGTCAGACTCTCAGTGGTGTACTCTGACTGATGTATATTTCATGGCAAAATTTTATTATCTTTGAACCCAGTAAACCCAATTTACACACTCATTGATCTTTTTAAAAAAATTTTTAAAGTTTTTATTAAATTTATTTCTGTATGTGTATGAATGTACTGTCTGCATGCAAGTCTGTGCACCCGTGTCATGCAATGCCGCGGAGGTCAGAACAGGGTGTCGGATTTCCCTGGAACTAGAGTTCTGGAATTGGACTTTCAGACAGTTCTCAGCTGCCATGTGGGTGCTGGGGATCGAACCCAGGTCCTCTCTAAGAGCTGTTGGTGCTCTTAACCACTAGGCCATCTCTCCAGCCCCATGATTTTATGAAACATCATAAAAAAAAAAAACTGTCATTGAAAAATAAGTGTACATTCCAGGCATGGTGGTGCATGCCTTTAATCCCAGCACTCAGGAGGCACAGGCAGGTGGATCTCTGTGAGTTCAAGGCCAGCCTGGTCTATATAGCGAGCTCCAGGCCAGCTGAGACTAAAGCAAGACTCTGTCTCAAAAAGACAAAAAAAAAAAAGAAAAAAAGAAAAAAAAATAATGGTACATGAAACAAATATCTTGTAACTTAGCAAATTGTTAATAAGAGGTCAAGAAATGGAACTTGCCATTTATCCTAGAAGTCCGTCCACCTCTCATGCCCCCCCCCCTTAGGCATATAACCATCATCCTGGTCATTGGGACCCTTCACTTCCCTTTTGGTCTTCTATGTATGGTCATCATCTGTTTTGCCATTATATCTGTTTGACTTCTAGAAGCCCCACAGCTTATCACTGGGTTTATAAGAGTTGACAGTCTTTCAAGTAACTTGTATAAAATGGCACACTGTAAGCCTATAAACCTGTGACTGCCCAAAGTTCAAAATGCTTTGGCTATAGTGTGGCTCTATTCATATGGTCATAATTATAAAATCAGCAATGATAATAGTAACATGTGTTGCGTGACATGCCATCTAAGCATATAGATTACGACACCTGCACAGTGCTAGCATTCCATCTTCCAGATGTGGAAACTGAGACTAAGAGCAGTGAAAGACTTTTCCCAAGGTCACACAAACCCAGCACAGAGATGAGGCAGGACTGTATACCTCTCCTGAGTTACTATAGCTCCAGCTTGTTCTAATGCTAGACCGCCTTGACAGAAATGGAAGATTCCAAAAGACAAGAAGTTGGAGATTCCTTAGGCAAAAGATTGGTAGCTTTAAGGAAAGAATGGAAAAGTTGCTGGCTTCATGCAACATACTCAATTTACAGATGAGACAATAACCCAGAGGCATAAAGCATTTGTTTAAAGTCACCAAACAGTTTCAGGAAGAGTGGCAACCAGATCCCCAAACCTCTTGACAGAAAATTGTTGTCACATCGTACACTGGAAAAGCACACATTTTCTAGCCTGCTTCTTGCAGCAGCCCCTGGTAGCTAGTCTTGAAAATAGTTTCCATCTAGGACCCCCTCCACGAACTTGCTTATTTTCTCAAGGTTTTAACAGGGAATTAAAAACACTTATATTTGAAGCTTGCTTTTCTGTCTCACTTATTGAGTGCCCAATCTGAAGACACACATGCCTAACACTCTTCTTTGAAGAATGTACAAGAATAACACATTTGACTGGTGTGGATGGCAGGTGAAAAAGAATTACTGGTGTAGTGTGTAGGCCCTAAACATATTCACGGCCAACTCTGGATTATCCCAGCACAGATGGATTGTGCAAAAAATCCCTCCTCTTCTTACTGGTGACCTTTAACTATTTGTGTTTGTGAATGCTTCTAGTAGAGATGAAAAGAAGAGTAGAGCAGAGCAGAGCAGAGCAGACAGGACTTCATTTCTTGACCAGAGTATTAGTGTCCTGATAAAATTTTGGGTCGTTTTACCACTTCAGGCAACAGGAAGATTGGCTTTGTCTCTCTAAATTGAATCCACCCAGAATGTCCAACTTGTCCTTGGTTGTGAACAATCAGAAAGCAAACTGATTGTAATGCAGAGAGCTTATTACTGGGGTGAAATCCTATTAGCAGGTGCCTAGAGCAAGTTACTCAACTTCTCTGAGTCATGGTCTCCTCACCTTTAGAGAAAGAAGTCAGAGTTGCTTCAAACAAACAGTGCTAGCTTGCAGCTCGGCACTTTGCATGCGGTAGAGAATTAGCAGACTGTGCTTCTCCAGGTTCATCCCTGTGGCCAAGAGAGATGCTCCTACAAGCAAACTTGCTCACTTGACACTTGAGGTGTTGACCCAGCTTGCTTTGTTTGGGGTACCATGAATCTTTGGGGTGCCATGAATCTTTGCGGTACCATGAATCTTTTCTGGCACTACTCTGGCCAAACCTACAGGTGTCCTAACTGCTTATCTGTTATTCTCTGTGCTTTTCATGCCACACTGGGAAAAACAAATTGTCCCCTTCATTGAATTTTGTGTATCTGCCTTCTGAGTCAATCGGTCATGAGCCAATTTAAAAACCTAAATAAGTTTACAGTTAATCATTTCCCAACAATATTATTGGCATCATTTCTTGGGAATACAAGAAGAAGTTCAGCTAATGAAAATGTTTCTCCAGGCTGAACGAATTCTTGGTGAAGCCCAATTGTCCCATATTGTCCACGGTGGATTGTAGATACCTAAACTTGTCACTGGGAGATAATTATTGGAAGCCCTCAAGAGTTCTTTGTATTGCATGTACATTGCTGTCATCGTCATTATGTGTGGGTATGCATGTACATGTGTATTTGGAAGCTGGAGAATGCCCTGGGTGTGGTCCACCTTGTTTTTTGAGACACGGGCTCTCACTGGGACCTGGGGCCTGTCATTAGGCCAAGCCATCTGACCAGTGGGTGCCAGGGACTTGCCTATGGCCTCTCCACAACTAGGCTTAGAAGCATGCCCTCCCATAACTGGCTGGGCAGTGATCAAACACAAGGTCCTGATGCTCAGATAGCAATACATTACTGACTGAGCCATCTCCTACATGCATATTATTTTAATTATTTTGATCATTGATACAGGAAAGCTGACAGACACTTCTGTAGCTGAGATTATATGCTATATTGATTTATTGATTCATCATGTGTTCATTGATCCACTATTATATGTCAGGACCTGGAGATGCAAACAGAAACAGACCCCTTCTCTACTTGACACAGAGTCGAGAAATATTAAAATGGAGCCACTGGACCCTAAGTAGGGCAAGAAATCAATCTCAGACATCTTTGAGTCCCACATACCTGGCGCACAGTGCAGACTCTTATTGAAATGAAGCAATGCTTAAATATTGTCATAAGCAGAGTTTTGTTTTGTGTTTAATTCAAAATATCCGTAGATTTCTAAAGCTTGAGTGTTTTCACAAATCTCATTATTATTTCAAAATTCTCTAATAATTGTTTAGACACTGGATTCAGTAACCACAAAGGCTGTTGATAATTTGTTGGCACTCTCCAGACCTCTTTAAAAGCCAAGCAAGCCCCTGCCTTCTGCTTCTTAATTCACTGTCTTTATGTGTACACCTGAGGGGTAACAATCATTAAAGGCCCTGTGCGCCAGCATGCTAACTATGGGTTTCTTACACCATGGAATGTATTGAGATTGCTTACTCTGTAATTTTTAAAAGCCCTGTAACTCTTTAAAGCACATACAGCATCTGAACAAGAAATACGACACTAAGTCTAGGATTAAAGAATATCTCGGGGCCACCACCTTATGCATCTTCAGCAGTTCGGGAACTCTGCAAAGTGCAGGCTGACAAGACCAGAGCATCAGAAATGAGCACCTGCCCTGTGACCCTGACGGAGACCCCTTCCACATCCGTCTGGAAAGGGGCTGACACTGGGTTCAGCCCTCCACCTTTCCCACTCCCTGCCATCTTTGAAGATTGGCAGGAGGGCACCTCCCTTCACCCCACTACTTCGTGGAGTGGCTCAGTGTTTGCCTGGCCTTCCTTGCTCTGTAGCCCTGTAGAGTCTATTTGAACAATTAAAGAAAACAAAAGGGGCTCTTGTCAGGGAAGAGCCCACTCGGCACACTTGTGTGGAAAGGCTTTTAAAAAAGTAAAAAACTGTTCTGAGTGAGAGCAGGCAGTTCTATGGAGAAGAGCTTGTTCCATGGGCGCCACTGCTGATTGGGCTCCTGACCTGGGCTCCCCAGCCCACCTTCATCCTAGCACTTCAAAGGCTTGGCTTTGAGCAGATCGCACATTTTCCTTGATGACAAATTAATCAAACTTGATTTCTTGGATGAGATAGATACAAAAGAACTACAACTCCCCAAAGGCCCGAAAGTCAATACAGCCCTTCTGGCTCTGATTAGAGTAACAAAAGGATATCTAAGAACCATCTTCCTTCCTGCTTGGGCTGAGGCTGGAGCTGAAAGCCAGCCGGCTTGTAAAGGAGAAGGGCCTTATTAAAACACATTTCAGCTGTGGCCAAGTGCAGGGAGAGCCCTCCTGACGACGTTGAGAGATGCCCACCTTTTCTAAAGAGCAACGTTTCTGCTTCGACCAATCTAGAGGAAGCAGTATGTTACACATCTGAAATGTTTATAGGTCTCCCCCTTTTATGTTCCTGCTGTAAAGATGGATTTTAAAAAGAAAAGAAACCAGCCTGTGAGGTCTGGCAAATGTTAGAGATAGACCAAGTTTGGATAACTTCGGGGAATTATTTATGTACCTGTGAAGGCAGGCCTAGAACAAGGTGAAGTGGTAAGCCTCAGAATGCATCCGCTCTGGGTCTGCGGCACAGCCCACTCGTGTGAGAGAGCCAGAGTGAGCCTTCTGCTAAATCGGGGAGCTCAAGATTTCAGCACAAACCCTCTTAGCAGCTTTGTCATCCGCCTGCTCTGTGGAGCATCCAAGGACGTCTCCTGCATCCTTCTTGTGATTGCTCTGTGTTCTATATTTAGAATTGCTGCTCCGTAAAATATGGTCCCCTGACTGTTGGGGGCGGTGACACCCTTCCTCTGAAGACTTCCAAAAAAGGGGTTCCTACCTGTATAATGCAAGTTTGTGGTGAAGGTTTAGGAGCATTTCTGTTAATAAGCTGACAGAATATACAGGTGGGTTCCTATCCCATAGGGCCGTCTTGGTGGCCACATGCTGCCCAGCACACGTGGACCACAGGGAAGGCAGGAGGGAAGGGTGACAACCCTGCAGAGGGCAGCGCGGTTCCAAGGATCCGGTGCCTCTCATTTCTGACACTTGGAAGATCTCCCCCCAACTGTCTTTCTGCGCCTCACAGGCAGTATTCAAAATGTTTGTGCCATTCTAGGACGCTTAATAACTTAAAGCTGTGTTTTTAGATTCAAGCAATGAACAAAATACGTGGACCTCTGCCTCCGTCCCCCTGCGAACTCCCCTTGCACCATCTTGCCTGGTTCTCTGACACATGTCTATGTTGTGGACTCCCCGTGTCTCTGTGGAGTCCTGGCCTGGATCCCTACCTGCATGCCCGTAAGGAAGCCCTGGGGAGAGCCAAGAGCCCTCCTACATGAAGCCTGTTCTGAACTCTCAGAGGAGGTGGCCTTCCTTTCTTGCAATACAGGGAGCTTGGATTTTCCTGTGACCTGGCCTGTGGCCCTGGACTTCTTCTACATAATGTGTGTGACCATTTGTAAGTGTGGCACTAAGCGGATAGTTCCCAGAGCCTGTCACACTCTTGCCTCCCAAAGCCAACTGGTAGTAAGCAGAGGAGCAAGCTTTCTCCCAGGCTTCCCTAGAGGTCTGCCCTAGGAAACCCATTCCCCACTTGCTGGGGCAGCAGGAGCCGTGAGTTCTGATTGAGGAGACCAGCCCCCCCCCCGTCTTGTTAGATCTGTGTCCTACAGGAGCCGTGAGTTCTGATTGAGGAGACCAGCCCCCCCCCGTCTTGTTAGATCTGTGTCCTACAGTGTGCTCTCTGGCTTCCTGAACATCTGCTTGCCCCTGCAGTATAACAGGAACAAGGAAACTTTCCTCTTTTCACATATTTTTTTAATTAAAAAATTTTTATTTTATGTGTACGAGTATTATGCTTACATGTATGTAAGTATACCTGTGTCATTCCGTGACCATGGACAACAAAAGATGGTGTTGAATCCTCTGGAACTGGAGTTACAGATGGTTGTTAGCTGGAATGTGGGTACTGGGATTCGAACCCAGGTCTTCCGTAAGAGCAGCCAGTGCTCTTAACTGCTGAGCCATCTTTCCAGCCTGTAAATTCTGTTCTTTTAAAAAATCTCATTTATTATTCTTATTTTATGTGCATGAGTGTACTATCTGCATGTGTGTAAACGCACCTGTTTTGTGCAATGTCCACAGAGGTCAGTAGAGGGCATCAGGTCCCCTGGAATTGAAGTTATGGTTGTTAGCTGCCAGCCATGTAGGTGCTGGGAATCAAACTTGGGTCTCCTTCAAAGGCAACTGGTGCTCCTAACCACTGAGCCATCTTTCTAGCCCATATATTCTGACAAAAGTATTACATATTTATTCTAGCAAATACAAACAATAACCACACCTTTTTTCTTCTTTGTTCCCCAAAATACTTTTTGATTTTAAATTTTTATTTATTTTTATTATATGTATACAAGTGTTTTGCCTGCATGAATCTAAGTGTACTGCATGTGTTCAGTGCCCATGGGAGGGGTGGGGACAGAAGAGGGCATTGGATCTCCTGGCACTGGATGCCTATTAAATGCCATGTGGATAACCAAACCTGAGGCTTCTACAAGAGCAGTCAGTGCTCTTAACTGCTGAGCCATCTTTGCCGGACCCATTTCCAAATATTTGAAAACAACTTTTGATCTGTTGTGATATACAGACCTGGAATCCCAGCATGCAGGAGCCTGAGGCAGGACTATAGAAAGTTTAAAGGCAGTCTGGGCTACATAGGGGGGTGATGTCTCATGAACTAAAATAAAGAACTTGCCAGGTGTGGTGGCGCGCACCTTTAATCCTAGCATTCTGGAGGCAGAGGCAGGCAGATCTTTGTGAGTTCAAGGCCAGCCTGGTTTACAGAGTGAGTTTCAGGACAGCTGGGGCTATAGGGGGACCCTGTCTCGAAAAGACAAAAAAAAAAAGCATTTTTTAATTCAAAATAACATGCATAGAGGTAATAACATCCATAAATATGTAAGGACTGGAAGTAAGTTAAGCTTACTTTTGCCAGGATGAGGCAAGACTCAGGAGGGAAGAAACACTAAAGATAAAAAGATGTGTGTAGTGGGAGGGGATAAGCGGAGGTGATGCCTGATCCCAGCGAGAATGCAGAAATCATCTATTAGCAATGCCTGTCTCCTCTCCTCATTGAAGAAGTCCTTGATCAGAAAAGCAGCCCCCATGTTTCCTGTGGGGAAGTGGGGTATCTCTCCCACACATGTAGGCTTTTTGGGGTCTGCATGCTAAGATGAGGGGTCACTGAGAGTTAAAGCTCCCTGTGAGTCATGAAGTCACATATCACTGGTGGAGAAATTCTCATCTTCCTACACAGGGGCACAAACCTACTGGTTCCTAAGAACTTCAGTGGAGGCTGGTGGATTTCAAGCTGGGCTTCTTGGCCCTGGTCCGCTTGGTCCTCCTGGTTGGCCTCTGCATCTGTGTTTGGGCAGCACGACTGTATACCATGGAGAGGTTTTGCTGGAGTCTGGCTTGCTTTTCACTATGTGTCAGGTGTCAAGAGTATAAAAACGGGAGCTAATGACTTTGATTTTCCTCCTTGTCTGTTCTGCTAGATAATCTGTTGTGTCTCTTTGCTCATGGGCTAGGGAGGAGGCACAGCGCCCTAGAATGTCAATCAAAATGAAAGAACAAAGATTGACATGTGTCAGAATTCTGAGTCGGTGGGAGTGTTCTCTGGCTTTACCCGAGTTCGTAACTTCTGACTGTGCCATGTCCTGGCTATGTCGTATTTCATTTTAAACACCGTTTAAAATCTCATGCATTGCAGACAAAAACACCTAATTAGTTAAAAGATTGAACTGTTGGAGAACAGAACGTATTTATCTGTGACAATACAGGTTTTAAAAAGCAGATCCTGTTAGAAGTGACAGATTTCCTATCTCTGATTCTTCTGACTTTCATTGTAAGAAGTTCACAATAGGTGAAAGGTGGCTATTTTTAGCAGCTCTGGCAATGCTCAGCCTCCTTTTTAGCAGAGTAGGTAAATAAAGTGCTCAGAACATCAGGTTCCTTGCCAGTCGCCTCTGTGGCGTTCTGTCAGTGTCTGCTCAGGTGACCTCATCTGCACTGTGAGTGAGGGTCACTGGGGCTTCCATCTAGTACACTGGCCTGCACAGCACCCACACCAGGACCAGCCAAGCCCTGACATTCTGTGACAGCTGAGTGAGTTGAGGAGCACCTCTCTCTGGCTGTCAGCTGGGGCCCCTCTCATTCTCTCTCTGCCACCTTCTCCTGGATAGACCGTGACAGATCCAGCTGAAGCCGGGCCTTTGGAGTGTGTGTGTTTCATGATTCTTAGGCCAGGCCCAGGGACATGCGTCTCGTGGAACCTCTGCCCCTCTGGGATAACCTTCCACTCATCTTTATGCTGGGCTTTCTCACCCTACCACTCCCCTTTGAATTATTCAGGTGCAGCTGAGGGCTAGAAAAAGGACGCTGGATCAGGGTCACGGAGCTAGATAGGTCCAGGGCAGCAGTCACTTCATCTTTCCTCATTCACCTCTCTTCTCCCCACACAGCTACAATTTCACCATTGCCTAAGAAACACATCTCTGTGCTGTTCTCAGCTTTTATTTTCAGGGCTCAGTGTATTCTATGGTTGAAATTTACACTAGGATTTTCTTTTAATATGAGAATTTAGCAAATCATGAATCAATTTTACTGTATAACACTAGGAGTAAAGTAAGGGCTAGTCACTGTGAGCACTATGACACTACTTTGTTACAAGTGACAAAAAGGAGGAACCAAGACTCTCATAAGAAAAACAAAGTTTTGGGGCTGGAGAGATAGCTCAGTGGTTAAAAGCGCCTACTGCTCTTGCAGAAGATCCGGGTTCGATCCCCAGCACCCACATGGCAGCTAAGAACCGTCTGAAACTCCAATTCCAGGAGAACTCCAGTTCCAGAGGAATCCAACACCCTCTTCTGACCTCCGCGGCATTGCACAACATGGGTGCACAGACTTACATGCAGACAGTACATTCGTACACATATAAATAAAAATAAATAAATAAATAAATATAGAATGGTTGGTTGCCCCCACGATATTTAAAAAATTTTTAAAAGAGAAAAAGTTTTGGGGCTGGAGAGATAGCTCAGCAGTTAAGAGCACTGACTGCTCTTGAAGAGGACCCAGGTTCTATTCCCAGCACCCACATGATGGCTAAGAACCATTCCAGGGGAATCCGATGCCCTCTTCTGATGTCCACAGCATTGCACGACACAGGTACACCTACCTACATGCAAGCAGTACACTCATACATATAAGAAGTTAAACTAAAAAAAGAAAAGAAAAACAAAGTTTTGTGACTCTTCCTCTATGGGTGCCCCTGGGGTCAGCACCCCTCCGCCCCCAAGTTGAGGCTCCTGCTTTACATTTCCTCTTTCTAATCCCTAAGGAAATGGTGGACCCAGGGACCATCCTCACCACTGGAAAAATTTCTAAGGCCCTGCATTTGGGGCATGCTTCACCAGCCCCCCAGATTCCTGACCCTCCGTGATTGTTTTGGGGCAGTGCACTTTGTGTGTATGTGTCTTTTGGGGACAGGGTCTTCTTGTAGCCCCAGCTGGCCTGGAACTAACTCACTACGCAAACCAGGCTGGCCTCCATCTCACAGAGATCTGCCTACCTCTGCCTTTGGACAATGCACTTTTATAATAAATTCCTTATTTTGAAAGGACAGGATGATTCTTGATTCAGATAATCAGGATTTTAATCCATAAATGAACTTTCCTGAAAGCGAGGATTTGCCTTCTGTGTTTGCACTTGTAAACAACTCAGGTAAATATCCCTGACTACACCTTTAAGGAAATTGCTCTGAGAAGAGCATCAAACGTGTATCAGAGGAGCTGTAGAGATGGCTCAGTGGTTAAGAGCACCAGCTGTTCTTGCAGAAAGTGGGGGTTCAGCTCCCACCATCCGCAGGCCAGCCAACAACCATCCTTAACTCCAGCTCCAGGGGATCCAGCGCCTACTTCTGGCCTCCAGAGGCACTGCATGCATGTGGTGTACTTACATACATGCAGTCAGAACATTCATACACATAAAATAATAAAAATAAATAAAAATTTTTTAAAATTTATAAGTAAAATTAAAAAAAAATTTATAAGAAACACAAGTTTGGAAATCGGATGCTTGGCTCACCTGGTTTATGTCAGCCCCTCCCCATGTAAGAACAGGCCTTGTTCATTTTTGTAAAGAGAGA
Organism: Rhizomys pruinosus; assembly: GCA_009823505.1. Classification (NCBI taxonomy): domain Eukaryota; kingdom Metazoa; phylum Chordata; class Mammalia; order Rodentia; family Spalacidae; genus Rhizomys; species Rhizomys pruinosus. Next base: position 131,894 of record VZQC01005532.1, read on the forward strand.
ACAGCTATCCCGGAAGTCTTGGCAACAAACAGCAGAGTCTCATATGATTTGATGTAGTCTTTTTTGGTTTTGACAACTCACAGGCAAGAACTCAATCGCTACTGCCTTAGTGGAGGGGGATAAAGACTTAGATCCCAGAAGGAACAAGTGCTTAGCCCCTGGGAGCTAAAGACTAGGTCACTGCTCCTGTCCACTCAGCTGTCAAGCCCTGTGCCCCACTTTCTGATCCCCACTTTGCTTCCACTGGACTGGCCTCTCACTGGAGGCTTTCACATGTGTTTGCTGGAGGGAAATCACAAGGGAGACATCTGCAAGGGTCGCCAGGCTTTGAAGTGTCCACAGGAAACAGCAGCGAAGAGGAATCCAGCGTTTCTCTGAGTTGCTTTGGTCAGTGCCTACATTGTTTGTTTGGTTTAGCTTTACGGCAGCTGTAGAACCACCGGGACCCATGGACTGGCACCGGAAATTAAAAGTGCCTTCGTTTTTTTTTCTCCTACCTGAGACAAGGGCTTTTAAAATGTTTTTCCTGCGATTCAGAGCAAAGAAAAATAGAAGGTTGCATGGGAAGAAGTGTCCCATTCTCCCATGTTCATATGAAAATGCAAGTCTTTGTATGCTTTTCAAATGTACATGTATGTTCTGAACTGACAGCACTCCCCCCACACACACACACAAACATACACATACAGCCCTGAAGAGCCCACAAAGCATAGATCCTGTGGTCTTTGTAACAAATTTGGTTTTTGCTTATTTGAATGTGGATGTCCCTCACAAGTTCATGTGTTTGACCCTTGAGCCCAGTTGTTGGTGCTGTTTTGGGAGCTCCTAGACCCTTCTGGGTAAGGTGCAGGCTTGGCAGAGGTGAGTTACTAGGGCACAGTACAGCCTCACATACCACCAGAGCTTTTTTATTCTGAGCTATAAAGACGTGAGCAGCTCCTGTGGCCAGCTCCTGCCGTCATCCCCATCTCCCCTCCTCCTCCCCTAGACTGAATCCCCTGAACTTCGAAGTTGCTTCTGTCAGTATGTTCTCACTGGGATGAAGAAAGGAACCCACTACTGTTTTGCAGGCTGGGTGAAAGGTGAAAGTAACAGTTTCCTGGATCATGGCGCCCAGGAGTGGGGGATCACCACACTCTGGCTTCAGAGGCAAGCTCTCTAGCCAGGAGATAACTTCTTCCAATTTTCTGGGGGCCAAGTAGCCTGTACTGAGCCAATCTCCACCCCCACCCCTCACAGTGTGGAGTAATTCTTGTATTGCTTCAGGGTGTAGGCTGTTGTTTGTAGTTAACAGGACAAATAGAAGCAAAGAATTATGCAATGATCAAAATACAATTAATAATAACTTAGTCTTGTTATGACCTACATGCATTAACCTGTTTAATCCTCGTAGGAAGGAGCCTTACTTAGTCAGTGAGGTGAAGCGACTTGTCCAAGGTAACTTGGCTGGGAAGTGCTGAGACAGGACTCAACCCAGACATCCTGACCCCAGGCTCCTCCTTTTATCCCATCCTTGGTTACTTCCGGAGCACCACCTGATGCCAGATACTATCCACTGTCTCACTGAATCATTGCTTATTACAGTCTTAGAGATGAAGAAATAGGCTCAGTGTGACTCAGTGACCTATGCAAAGCAGCAGGACATAGAGAGAAGTGGAGTCAAAGTCTGACCCAGGCTGCCCATCTCTCTTCCATGGCTATGCCAAAATGGGCCATTTATATTGCCATGCGTAAAACTGCATCAAATTGCATAAGAGTCCACTGGGGACTGGAACTGTGGTGCTCAGTAGGGAAAGGCTTTGGAAAGACGCCCTGTGTGTGCTTAGAGCTGGTCCCAAGAGCCAAGCAGTCCTTTCTTTTTTTAAAAAAATTTTTATTTATTTTTGTATGTGTATGAATGTACTGTCTGCATGTAGGTTTGTGCACCCGTGTCGTGCAATGTCGCGGAGGTCAGAAGAGGATCTCGGTTTCCCCTGGAACTGGAGTTCTCCTGGAATTGGAGTTACAGACGGTTCTTAGCCGCCATGTGGGTGCTGGGGATCAAACCTGGGTCCTCTGCAAGAGCAGTCGGTGCTCTTAACCGCTAGGCCATCTCTCCAGTCCTCAAGTAGTCCTTTCTACACCAGTTCTCTCTTGGGTATCTTCAGCTCTCGAGTTCTGGGGGGGGGCGGGCAAGTGACTTATACAAAATCATGTGTATTACCCAGGAACAGCACCATGATCTGAACAGTGCTTTGCACTTAGGACCTGACCTCTAGATAGCGATAGATCTGAGGTGACACTGAGGCTCGCTGGAGAGAACAGGGGTCTCACTCTGTTATTTTGAGGTCAGCCCCCATTACCTCAGTCCCTTTGGCCTCTTTTTCTAACCTCTCTTTCAGACACCTAGAGAAACTGCCACCCACCATCTTCACAGGAATTTTTAAAAGATTAATTGGATAATTTCAGAACAGTTCTTTGAGCTGCTTGGAGGAGAGGTGCCATCCAGAAGAACAAAGGAGAATAACCATAATAATTATTATATTTTAAAGTATTTATGAAAATCTCTGTGGAGACAATTAAGAGGAGGCCAGCTCGTACTTGTGGAAAACTCACAAGTTGAAGAGGCACCCATCATGCTCCACTGGGCGACTGGTGGGGTGACGGTGGTGGGACGCCGGAAGGAGGAGCAGGGCTGTGGGCCTGGGGCTCTAGAAGCTGTGAGCTCGAGCCTCCCTCTGGCCTGCACTAAGCAGCCTAAAGGGGCCAGCAGCTGCCACACTGGGGCTGTTCATTCCCAGGCACTCAGGTAGCAGTTTCCAAACACTGTGGCTCCCAGCCTCCCTTGGCATCTGACCCGTAATTAATTGCTGCCCATTTATCCCAGGGACAGACAATCCCTACTCCATTCTCATCTATCTACGTAGAGGCCTGGGTCTGTGTCCAATGGTATATGAAGAGTCTGGATGCCACTGAGCTGTTGAGGTGAGGCTCTGCTAGGCGCGGTCCCTGACTGGTGGCTCTGGTCTACTCTCTGGAGGCTGCCCTCTCCCACCCAGAGGCCTCGGCTGTTCTCTCCAACAATCCACTTGCCTTTGACCTTCCGAATGGCCTTTCCTGCACTGTCACCTGCTACACTCTGCCCGCCACATCCAGACAGTGCTGCTCTCTATCTTTCCTTGTTCCTTTCTTTTTAATTCTTTCTTTTCTCCCTTTCCTCGCTCCCTCCTTTTTTCGAACTTCACTTTCTGCCTGCAGATGGCAATCATGCTGTGTACAACTGCAGCCTCAGTGTGTGTGTGTGTTTGCGGGGGGCGGGGTGTCCATCTTCTGAGCACAGGGATTTATTCTGGTTGTTTTGTGCCCCCCACCTCCAACCATGTCAGACAGGATAACCTTGTAGGAAAATTCTTAGGTGCCTTCCCAACTCTTACAGCTTCATTTTCTTCTCACACCACTTTTAACCAGCTCCTACCCACAGAGTTTGAGCAGAGCCCGGCTCCCCACAGCAGGGCTTTGCCCGTAACAGGATGCGCTTATGAATCGCCTGGCTATCTAGTTGAAATACAGGATCTGATCCTAAGGACCAAGTGAACCCCAGAATCTGATTTCTGACAAGCTATGTACAGTGCTGATGTTGGCCTGCGAGCCACACACTGAATGCTAAGCTCTGGGCTGTCATTGGGATTATCTGTGCTCTGGGCTATCTTTGGAATTATCTGTGCTCTGGCTTCCCTAGTAAGGTCTCTATCTCTTCTCAGTTCTCTTAAAAAACCGTCATTACCTCTACTCCTGTGAAAGCCTATAGAAGTCCTTCCTTGCCTTCAGGTGACTAATTCATACAGAAGTGTTAAAAAGTGATAAAGAAAAAGTTTGTAGAATCCAAGGACTGTCTTGAAGGGTAGGGCATAGGATCTGTGTTGCGGTCACAACGTGAGAATCACCATTTTAGTGGTTGGACTGTTCTGTTTTTCATATATCCTGGCAGTGTTCTGCCTTAATAAGAGATTGTGTGTGTGTGTGTGTGTGTGTGTGTGTGTGTGTGTTTGCACATACATTCACAGGTAGACATCCAGTATCTTCCTTGATTGCTATCTTATTATGTGAAACAGGGTCTCTTATGAAACCTCGATCTCATCAATTTGTGAGGCTGGCTGGCCACAAGCTCCAGGGATCTGCCTGCTGGTGCCTTCCCATCCGCAGCTATAGGTACAGGACATTGTCCCTAGCTTTTACTGTGGGTACTGGGGTCCTCATGATTGCACCGAAGCACTTTACCGACCAGGCTTACTCCCAGTCTCTACTTTGTAAAAAAAATATATTTTTTATGGGGCTGGATTGTTCAGCAGTTAAGATCACTGGCTGCTTTTGCAGAGGACCTGGGTTCAATTTCCAGCACCCACATGAAGGCTAACAACCATCCTTATATATCTATTTCCAGAGGATCCAATGCTGTCTTTATGGGCCTTGCACAGCCTGGGTGCACTCACACGCATGCAGGCGACACACTCATATACATAAAATAAAATAATAAATAAAATATTTTAAAAACTTTTTTTACATTTATTTATTTATTTTGTGTGGGTGTGAACATGCCAACATATCAATATAGTGGCCACAGGACACTTGGAGTTGGTTTTATCCATCTACTGTGTAGGTTCCAGGGATCAATTCAGGTTCCATGAGTTCCAGGCCAGCTGAGGCTACACGAAACCCTGTCTCAAAAAGATTTTTAAAAAAAAGATTTATTTTTTTCTTTTATGTGTATGAGTATTTTCCCTGCATGTATGTACATGCACCAGATATGTGCAATGCCTATGGAGGCCAGAAGACGGGTCAGACTCATTGGAACTGGAGTTATAGATGGTTGTTAGCTGCCATGTGGGTGCTGGGAACTAAACCTGGATCCTCTGCAAGAGCAGCCAGTGCTTTTAACCACCCAGCCAACTCTCTAGGCCTTGATTAGAGATTTTGAAGAAACAATGCTAGCAATGTTGAACTCATTACTGAATCTTTTCCCCTGCCCTCAGAGTTCACAGAGGTACAACTCACTGTTCAGAGTCCCAGGCCCAAGAACCGCATAGTGGCAGCTTGAATTCGGGAGGGTGAGCTGTATTTCTGTCCTGCACTAGATCCTGCAGCTGAATCCAGACATTTAGAAGTGAGAAAAGCCATTTCTATATTATAGCTCTGATGACATAATTAAAACCTCTCTATCCACCACTGGGCCATGCTTGCCTCTTAAGGAAACCTCAAAGGTAGCCTTCAAGCTGAGCCCTGACATCTGACATCTGTGTAATGGAAATGCATGCTGTGGGCGGGAAGCTGTTTTATGCTGTTGCTAAACAGGCTCTTGTGATTTCTCCTTGAAACATCCTGTTGGAATCCAGGATACTCAGATCCATATCCTGGTCCCATAACATGGCTTCTCCTCTGTTATTTAACTTTGGGTGGCCTCACTTTACCTACCTGTAGAATGGGAGTACTACAGTTATTCATTTGGGACCTAACACATAGTAGGCTTTCTAGAATACTCTTCTGTGCACATAATAGCCCCATAAAGCTGTCATCCAGCCTCCTAGAAGTAGCTGCATTGGTAGGTTCCTACCAAAGACAGTACTACAGCTCTTGCTCTGGATACATCCTTGGGGCTCCTTTGTGCCAGTTTCCTTTGTGATCCTCAATCATGGTGTGTTTACAGGTATGTGAGGCTTCTCGGGAGCTAGGTCTGCTGGAACAGCAGGAGGGGTCTATGGTCAGGTCTCAGCAGCACCTGTTCCTACATGAGCTATAAAAAAATTGCTTTGGGGTGGATTTTTTTCATCTTTAAAAAAAACACTTTTATTACATTTATTTAGGGTGTATGTGTGCAGGAGAGTGTATGCTAGCATGTGTGCATGGAGCTCAGAGGACAAATTGAAAAATTCAGTTCTCTCTCTCTACCTTGTGGGTCCTGGAGATAGAACACAGATCACCAGGCTTGGCACCAAGTGCCTTTGACTACTGAGCCATCTTGCCAGCCCTGTCTTGGTTCTTTGTTTGGTCGCTTGCTTTGTTTTGTGTCCTGTTTCTGATGCAGAAATTTCTTCATGTATCTCCAGATGGCTTTGATTTTGCAATCCTCCTGCCTCAGTCTTCTAAATGCTAGAATTACAGGCATGTGCCATTGCACCCAGCCCGTAGGATTTTAGTATTTTAACTGGTATATCCCTACGTGGCTAATGAAAATACCAAGAGTAAGCAAATTACCCAAGCTGACCAAGAAGTGGCTGGTGGAGTCCGGATGTGCCACACGCCAGACTGGGTGGCAGGAACCACTGAGCCATCTGGTGTACCTAGGGAGATTGCATGTGACTATGTGAAAGCACTGGCCTGGGAGTGCTGGGTACTCGGTAGATCAACAACATCTTCCTTCCTCCATACTTGCCTCATAAGCAGTTTCTCTTGGAGGTCATCACTGTCCCCTAGAAGCAGTAGATGGGTAGCTAAGGCCCAAGGACCTGACCTCCTCGGGACCCAGCAGGCCCCACTACACAGAGACTCATGGATGCCCCAACCCCCCTGCACCCATGCTATTGCACTTGGGAGTTTTCTAGCTACAGGTTGGTAAAGGCTTCCAGGGCAGGATGTTTACAACCCTGGGAGGAATGGGCACAAAATCAAGCAGCGTTTGCTTGGCAACCCACACTGTTCTCTGCAGTACGAGATGCCCTGCCAAACCAGCTTAGAAGGGGGGAAGGCAGAACATGTGCTGACATGCTTCCATTTTACATGGAACATAATAAAAGTTTGTAGGTGATTGATTTTCCTAAACAAGAAAATACAGTGGACTCCATCCATCCCCACGTGCTGCTGCTCAGCTCTGCTGTCTGGTCCAGGATGATCTTAGGTGTTTAGGGGAAGTACAAAGGCCAGACGGAGAGCACCCACTCGCATGGCTCTAGGGCACTGCAAGGATGGAGAGAGCAGCTTGTGACCTAAGAACATTTAAAACTCAGAGAAAAGATTATGTTTCCACTCATGCATCTGTCCAAAGAACATCAAAACGGGCTTACTTAATTTTGGGTGATTGGAAAACAAGCCTCATGGGAAGTAAATATTGATAACTCAGGAGCCAGTTTGTTCTGACTTATTATTATTTTTCTCTGTGAGTGCGGTGGCATTTGCATGTGGGTGCAACTATGTGTTGAAGTTAGAGGTCAGCCTTAGTGTCTTTCTTCAGGAGCTGTCTGCCTTATTTTCCCAGACAGGTCACTCACTGAGACCTGGGGCTAACTGATTTAGCAAGGCTGACTGGCCAATGAGTCCCAGAGACTTTCCTGTCTGTTTCTCAGGGGCTGAGATTACAAGCACGTGACCATCATTCCCAGTTTTTTAAGTGGATTCTGGGGCTTGTGCTGTGCCATAGTAAGCCATCTCCCCAGACTCAGGGTATTATAATTTTTACAAAGTTTATTTCTTCTAACTGACTTAGATGGTATCAAGCTCTCTGTGCATGGCCTCGTGAACACCTACATGGGTCTCGGAACCCTTGGGTGACCTGGAATCCCAGTGTTCCCCTCTCACTGGAAAACTATTTGAATACTTTATTTCCCTGAGAAATACAGTGAACCAGGAAATTGTCAGCTTGTTTTGATTCTAGGCATGTTTGAGAGAGTAGCAAAAAATGCACTTTCTCATTTCTAGGTAGGGAATAAATGCTCATTAAAGCTATTTATTTCCAAAATGGTTAGTGATAATATATCTGTTCAAGTGGACACCAATTTTTAAAAACCAGCATTGGGGCTGGGCTCAGCAGTCAAGAGCCAGAGGACCTGGATTCAGTTCTCAGCACCCATATGGCAGCTAACGACCATCTATAACTCCAATTCCAGGGGATCTAATGTTCATGGGCACTGCATGACATGGGTGCACTTACATATATGCAGACAGAGTACTCATATACATTAAAATATATATGCAAAAGTAAAAAAGCTAGCATCATAACTCAAATGTTGATGATACCAATTTTACATTTTTTTTTTTTTTTTGTATTTTTGAGACAGGGTCTCCCTTTAGTCCCAGCTGGCCTGGAGCTCACTCTGTAGACCAGGCTGGCCTTGAACTCACAGACATTCGCCTGCCTCTGCCTCCCAAGTGCTAGGATTAAAGGCATGCACCAACACGCCTGTCTAAATTCTTTTTAAAAAGCTGGGCATGACCTGAACACAATGTCCCCAGAACACAATAATCTCAGCACTGAGGAGGCAAAAGCAGGTGGATCCCTGTGAGTTCCAGGCCAGCCTGGTCTATATAGCATGTTCTAGGCAGGCCAGGGATTTATAGTTAGATCCTGTCTCAAAGGAAAAACAATTTAGGCTGAAGATATAGCTCAGTGGTAAAGCTGTTGCCTAGCATGTACCTAGCATGTACCTAGCATGTAGCTACTATGTACCTAGCATGTACCCTAGTATGTACTCTAGTACTACAAAACAAGCAAACAAAAATGTTCCTTTGCCCTGAGCATTTTAGGTAGTTTGGGAGTCAAATGAATCTATTTAGACCCAGGAGCACTGCACAGAGAACACAGAGTTAGTCATTTGACCCTGTCCGTGTCTTCATGGAGATTCTGTGTGTTAAAGGAAATATTTTAAAAATTCAAGAGCTTTTTCTTACTCTCCTAAATGGTTTTTTGGCTATGAAAATGTAAGCATCACTGAAAACAATTTTAATAGCTAAAACCATTCTCCCAAATATTTCCCCCATCTTGAGTTTTAGATTTATGAGTGATTCCAGAAGGAATAGTTCTCCATTCTGAGCCACTGCAGACCGGGAAATGTTTGGGATCTCTGGGGCCCAGGCTGTAGGGTTCCTCCTCTGAGTGACCTAAGTGAAGCTGGTTGACCCCTCTGATCCAGATTATTATTCTTTAGTAAAATGTAAAAGACTTTTTATTTGTACGAGTTTGAAACAGAGCAGCACAGGTGTGAAGTACACCAACTAACATAGAAGATTCCACAAGACATACTACACTCTCTACTCCATCCTCTAACCCCGAGAAGCAAACAAAAACTAAATAGATGTCAAGGTTTAAAAAAAGTGGAGAAGTTAAGAAAACTTCCTTAGGCAATTCACAACCCTATACTGAGTATTAATAACAGAAGGTCTTTTAAAAACCTCTTTATTCTTTGCATAAATGTTGAGTGTCTGTCATATCGAAAGCACCAGCAACAATTTCCTTATCCTCCCAAGCTGGTGACACCTCGCTTTGCAAGCAGTCATGTTGTTTTAAAGGTCTTTTGAGCCAGAAAAAAAATATCTAACTAAACCTACAGGATATATCAACTAAAACCTACAGGATATACAATTGAACCCCATCATCTCCTCCTAGAGATCTCTAAAAGATAATTCTAAAACTCTGCCCTTCCTTTCAAAGGGGCTTCTGAAATTCTTTCGGCTTAATTCCACCACTCCCTACTTGCAATATCATGTTGAGGATTATTCTAAATGATTCTGAGACTTTCCACAACTATGTCTATTTCAAGTCTGTTCTCGGAAGATGGAACTCCACAGAAGGCGGTTCGCATGATTTTTAGTCCGAATCTATAAATAATTGGTGTATCCATTTTAGCCCCCAGAACTCCCATCTGGTTTTCTGTTCACACAAGACACTGGGCCGAATGCTTGGAAGGATAGTAATCCTGCGATCCGTGAACATCGTGGGATAATTGATATCATAGTAGATGAGCCCACTTCTGGTTTTCTGAGGACTTCAACTTGGGCTTTCCCAAGGTGATTTGCTCCTGTGCACAGGCATAGTGGGGAGAACAAGGACCCCTTTTTGGTGGATATTTATTTCATCTTCCCTGTCCTGTCTTCCCATGTGTTTCCAGGCATTAAAACTGCTTTAGTTCAGGCTGAAGAAGGTCTGACCTCGTTCCTATTCCCACTGAAGACTTTTTATAATTCTCGCCTGTAAGGAAGGCAGAAGCACACAGCTTGTTTGGGGGATCCCAGATGGATCTGCAGGATGGATATTAGAAAAATCAGCTCTTTTGGGTGGTAAACTGAGAAATTTAAATCAGAGCGACAATGAAGCCCCATCCATGTTAGGAGGTGGGGTGGGGGTGAGGCAACCCACAATGTCACGTCTGGATCTGTAAACAGTCACTTTGAAGAGTCCATCTGCACTTGAAGAATTCCTAATGGGTACAATCAGTTCAAATAGCACTGAGATGACTGTGTTATGAGTCTCTGGTCCTGTTCTGGTTAAAGGGAAGGGGGGGATCATAACGGCACACAAACACACCCTCAACAAAAGATGGTGGGATTGTAGGCACCAGGCATATCCCTGCGGGTGTAGGAGTGGTAGTGGAAAAGAAGAACACTGTCAGTGCAGGAACAGACGGCAGGGGGGAAAGGTCAACAAAGGTAAGTCTCCCAAGAAAACAGAGGCTGAGGTATGGATGGGAGGTGGGGCCAAAAAGGAGACCAAGAGAATCAAAGGGGCAGCAGCAGCAGCACCAGGGAAACCAGACCCACCGTGATTGATTGGGCATGTGTAATTGGCAATTGTGATCCCTACAATTATTGCAAGTGGAGAAATAAAAAGGAAAACATTTCCATGTGACAGGGCAGGAATTCCTGAGAAATACTTGACCTTCTGGTGTGTTGTTGTTCTTCACACTGCCTTTGTCTCCAGAAGTTCTTTTGCATCTGGTTAAATGTTTATTAGCATTTCTACCTTCATAGTGAATCATCATGTGTTCTCGTTCTTCTTTATGGAGAAGAAAGGGGGTGCCCAGAGATTGGCAACCGCAGGATACCCTCCTTCCCTTGCTTGGTGGCTCAGAAGCACATCATGATGCTGTAGGAAATGATGAGGTACTAAAAGGAACAACCCAGGAAGAGCTGGCGTGGCCATGAAGGACTTGCCGGCTGTGGGGCTTGGAAGCTAGTTCCTTATCCTGCTCTCCCCTCAGATTGGGCATTGACTTTGGTAGAACCCTTGCAATGCTGCAGAGATTCCAAGATCAGCCTCGTGAGCTCAATTCATTTGCCCTGAGCCCCCAGGCAGAGCTGGAATTGAAAGCATTTCTTTCCCTGAATGTTCCTGAGAATGACTGGTTGGTGGTGCAGCCACAGAACTGGCAAGTTGGGTGGAGGAATTAAATTCAGACCCCTTTGCGATGCATGTTGACTTGTGGGTGGAGGAGGGAGAGGAAATAAGCCTTAAAGCCTCCCAAAATTGGCAGGCAGACTTCCGGAAGAAGGTTCCTCCAAGGAGGCTTCTCAAAATTAAGCTGGGACTAAAATATATGTATAAATGATGGGGGTGAAGAGTGGGGTTGGTTGGCCTCGTGTCATGCCGATACAGGACCAGAAAGTTCCATGGAGCTTTTGCTGTTTTTCTTTCTTTCTCTAAAATGAAGAAGGAGAAATGTTTGATGAGAACACAGAGCTGAAAATTCCAGCCCACAAATCACAGAGTTAGAACAGACTTTTCCACTGAAAATTCTTCTCAAATACATCATGTTATTCACAAAGAAAGCTGCTTCTGCAGTGTCGGATGGTGCAGTAGTAGTTACTGAATGGGGGATAAATGCTTCTTAAATTCTCTAGCTTCTTTAAGGTTGGTGTGGCTGCTTATATATTCCCTTTGGGTTTGCCTTTGGCCTGCCACATTGAACAGCTTTTGCGTTTACAGATCGCCATTCTGACATGTGTATCTGCTGTGATTAATTATGAAGATGTTTTTTTAAACCCATATATTTCCTTAAAACATGCGTGAGACATCCCAGTTTTTCCTCCCATAATTTGTAGGCATAAACCACCATAAGATGGCAGTGTAGCATAAATTATGAGAAGAGGTGGCTAACTGGTATAAGAACTGGAGGTGCGAACAGTCTGTGTGCCCCAGCTTGGCGGGTGGGCATAGGACTTGTTCCCACAGAGGTCTGTGAACTAGGAAACACGTTAAGAGCTTGTTATACTTGCAGTGAACTTGAACTGCCGAGATGCTAGCCATGGGGAGCCCTTGTAGAATTTCAGAGAAAATGAATTCAAATACAAAAATATGAGAAAAAGAGAAAGGATATACAGTGCCAACATGGAGAGGTCTGTTCCACTCTTTCTCTCTAAGGTCTGTAACAAGCAAGGTCAAAGGGAAGCCTGTCGACCCCCTCTCCTGTTCTCCTTTCCTATCTGGTCGTTACAGAGTAGGGAAGGTAAATACTCCAGCAAAGCCGCCAGCTGAACAGCGCTTGGCTGTGGAGTCTGCACACTGGCGCCAGCACATTTGTCCCCTCGTTTGTCACCGAGTGAATATTGCCTTTCACAGATAGACATCGAAGAATAGAAGGTATTCTGGGATGTGAGGCAGCAGGCCTCTTTTTCTCCTTCTTCCGTATTCCAAGAAGGACTCAGTTGCAGCTGCCTCTGACAGTGAGAACCTGGGGTAGTGACAATTCCTTGGAGATGAAAGGGGAAAAAAACCCTTATCCCTCTCCCTTTGTCTAGGCTCCATGGCTTCAGGTACAGTGCAGTGCAGCAGCCTTGCCAGCATGTTCTCTGGGTTCATAGAAAAGCTTTTGAAAAAAATTCACAGTTTCTTGGAGATCTTTAGCCATTGTGATAGAAGCAGGTACTTTTTGGCTTGGCACTGGCCCAGGTACAAGCTTTGCTCTGCTTAGCAAGCAGGTACCCAGGCCTGCCCAGTCCCTTGTGCTCAAAGGAATGGAGCAAGATGCTGCTGGAACAATCATAATAGGCACTTCTAAAGTGCTCAGTGCCTGCAAACATGTGACTGTGATTGCAAAGAGGAGACCGTTGGGGAGCCTGGTGTTAGGAGGCAATAGGAGGCTCTTAGAATGATTTCCCTCTCTACCAAAATAGAAGGAATGGCAAGAACTGGAAATATAGTGAAAAGTCCGTGGGTAACTGTGTCCAGGGGTTGGTGTGATAGATGGCTCGGCAGCTAAAAACACCTGCATTCCATCTCTGGAACTCATCAGCACATTCCCTAGGATTGTCCTGTGACCTCTACGTGTGCACTGTGGCACATGCATGCCTACACTCACATGCCTACACACACACACACACACACACACACACACACAGCATATATATAATACACATGGTCTGGCATATACCAGTCTAGGAAGCAGAGCATGGCAGTATAGTCCCAGAACCTGCTGAACCTGGCTTCTAGTGGACAGACAACTGGTGGGTTTGCCCTGAGCAAATGGAGCTCCAGTTTTGGAGAGGGCAGGCTTATCGAGCCATGCATCCAAGAGTAAGGGAAACAGACGTAGAGTAATGGCCACTGTGACTTGGAGACTAGACAGGAGGATGATGTTAGACTCTTGTCTGCCCACTGTGCTCTGGAGATAGATGTGCTCGGCACGTGAGGACCACTGTGTGAGGTCTGACTGGGGACAGGGAAGAGAAATGTCTTGCTTCTTAATAAACTTGGGTTCTCTGTTGGCAAAAATCCATTGTGAAATCACACATTTTCTTCCTTCAGTCCCTTGCCTATTTGAGAGTACTGCTCTCTCCCTGCCTCGCACTTCTACCTATTGTCTTTATAAATGCTTAGACTCCTCCCTTTTTCCCAAGGGGTAATTTTTTTTCTAAATGGAGATGATTATGTCTCAGCAACTAAATAGGTAAAAGTTGAAATCTCAGGATCCTAGTCACTTACCCAAACCTTTGGTGCTAGATTTTAGACTTTGGTAAAAGTGGAGGGATTTCATAGTGTTGCTGTGGGCCATATCCCATATCTTATGTGCTGTGTAACTTATGTAGAACTGTTCTTGCAGAGGAGCCTGGGAATAGTCAGGTGATGTGGGCTCCTTGACTCTTAGAAAAAGCCCCACACCAACCTCAGTCTTGACAATGTTGAGTTAATTTTTAATAATAAGATGTTGTGGGGCTGAGGAGATGGTTCAGTGGGTAAGAGTGCTTACAATACATGCCTGACGACCTGAGTTCTAGTCTCCAGCACCCACATAAAAATCTGGGCATAGCCATGCATGCCCGTAACTGCAGCCCTGTTAGGGATGGAGACAGGAGGATGACAGCCTGTTCCAGGTTCTCTGAGAGACAGGAGGATGACAGCCTAGTTCCAGGATCTCTGAGAGACTCTGTACCTAGGGAATAAAGCAGCGTGTAATAAAGCAGGTCATCTCACACCCTCCTGTGGTGTCTACCCACTTGCAAGTATGCTCACCTGTGTACACATGCACATACACCACAGACACACACACACATACACACACATTTAATAATAAGGTGTTGTGCCTTAGCCTGTGAGCCTCAGAATTATAAATCAGGGAAGGTGGATCTATATTTACATCAAATATGCATGTACACATTTTAGAAGAAATTTGATGGAGACGCTATAGTTGAAGTCTATGGATTATTTTTTAAAAGAACGAAGGTGTCGGAATTCTGGCTCTGTAATTGTCTCTGATCACAGCCCTCTGTATGTTTCTTGTTGCTAATGTCTTATTTCTCAATGGCCGATGCAAACCCCCAACCTCTGAAGCTGTCAAGTGGGAAAGTGCCCCAGGCACACCAAGAACAGTGAGAAAAGGTTACGTGACATGTTTTCAAATTCAGTGTTTAAAAAGCTTCTGAAACTCACTATGTAGTTGAGGCTGGCCTTGTTCTCACAGAGATCTTCCTGCCTCTGCCTCATCAGTGCTAGGATTAAAGTTGTATGTCACCACATCTAGACCCATGTTACGAGGTTTTGACTTACAGATTAAAAGAAAAATATGGGGGGTGGTGCTGGAGAGATGGCTCAGTGGTTAAGAGCGCCGACTGCTCTTGCAGAGGACCAGGGTTCGATTCCTAGCACCCCACATGGAGGCTAAGAACCATCTTTAAGCCAGGCATGGTGTCACATGCCTTTGATCCTAGCGCTTGGGAGGCAGAGGCAGGCAAATCTCTGTGAGTTCCAAGCCAGCTGGGTCTATAAGGATACCCTGTCTCAAAAAAAATAAAAATATAAAAATATGGGAACAAACATGTATATGTTACATTTTCCTTCTCACCAACCTCCAGTGCAGTTTTTCTTGGTTTTCTAGTAGTTTCTATCATTTCTGTCCTCACTCTGATGGCTCCCCTACTTCCATGCTGGGATCCATGACGCCCTCCCCTCCTACCCTGACCCCATGCTGTTGCTGTGCTGTTTCTGCTCCTGTCCTCTAGGTGTCAGTCCCAGGAGGGTCTCGTGTTTCCTTTCTGTTCTCAGTCCACTAGCTCCTGCGTCTCTCGAGGTGTCACACATAACCAGTGCCTCCCGGGTGCCCTCCTCCATCCCCATCACAGTGTGGACCACGCTCCCTTCCCCTGCTGGGTTCTTCCTTCCTCTGCACTCCACTTCTGTGATCTCCCTCACAGTCCAAGCAGTTCCTCCATCTGCAAACAGGCACCCTTTCTCCCTGGAGACAACCTCTGAGCTTCTGGTTGGATATTCCACAGGCTCCTCTGCCATCACTCCGGCTCCTTTACCTTCTTCCTGCTGGATATTATGCCAGCCACCCGTGAACCCATTTTTTCACACCCTACAGAGCCACTCCTGATCCCTTTATCTCTGTTGGATTTGTCTCCCTGGGTCTGTCACTGCCATGCACACTGTCAGGCTTTCATTGCCTTTTTTTTTTTTGTCTTTTTGAGACAGTGTGTCCCTATAGCCCCAGCTGTCCTGGAACTCGCTCTGTAGACAAGGCTGGCCTTGAACTCACAAAGATCCTCCTGCTTCTGCCTCCCAAGTGCTAGGATTAAAGGCATGAACCACCACGCCCAACTTTCATTGCTCTTTGTATATCCAATATTCCCTAAACCCAGTAACAGCCAAGCTGTTCACCTTTCTTCCAAGTAGCTCTATGTTGCTGTCCAGGCTAAACTAATTATGAAACCTTTAAGGCTGTCATTTACTATCTACCATACTTTCGGTGCTATTGACCATAATTTCCATTTGTGTCAATGCTATAGGTTTGACTCCCTGGGTTGCTCCTGTACCTATCTCTTCTGAAAAGAAATGCATTCTTCCTTTTTAAATAAAGTAGAAGCTTACTGGAATAGCCAGAGACTAAGATGCCATTGCTAACATTAAATCAGTTCATAGAGAGTGATAAAAATATGGTTTTTTATATTTAAGAATTTATTTTTTATTCATAAGTGTTTTGTCTGCATGTTTGTAAGTGCATCATGTGCACACGCCTGTACAGGCCAGAAGAGGGCATTGGATACCCTGGAACTGGAGTTACAAGAACTGGAGTTAGGAGAGGGTCCTCTGCAAAACCATCCAATGCTCTTAACCATGGAGCCATCTCTCTAGCAGCAAGAGTATTGATATTTTTATACATGACCTCCATTTGGACTTCTTAGAACACATGGTATCTCGTATGAATTCTCAATAATAAAAGAAAATGTGAGTTTATGGCCTAAAATACATTAAAAATCACCAAACATGGTGGTGCATGCTTTTAATTCCAGCACTTGGGAGGCAGAGGTAGGCAGATCTCAGTGAGATGAGGGAGACTCTGTCTCAAACAACAAACAACAAAAATATATGTATATGTTGAAAACCGTGTGTTTCTGTGTGTGTGCATGTGTGCAAGTGGCGGCCAGAGGTCAGCATCAGATGTCTTCCTCAGTCTCTTTCCACCTTATTTTTATTTTATTTTATTTTATTTTATTTATTTATTTATTTATTTATTTATTTATTTATTTATTTATTATTAGTTAGTTATCTCCGGGTATGGTCACAATCACAATGCCTGTGTGGAGGTCAGAGGGGGCTTCTAGGAGCCGGTTCTCTCCATCAACTCTGCTCTCTTGTTTCTCTTCCTGGGCTGAGTGCTCTAAGCTTGGCTGGGGGATTCTCCACCTCCCCACCTGGCCATCAGTGCTACAGCTACAGATGTGCTCTACCATATCTGACTTTCTTACTTGAGTTTCAGGAATTCAACTCAGGTCCTTGGGTTCTCACAGTGAGCGCTGTTGTCTACTGAGCCATCTTGCAGACTCTGTGCCTTATTTTTAAAAGTACAGCTTCTCATTGAACCCGGAGCTCACAGACTCAGCTAGGCTGGCTGGCCAGAAAGCTCCCAAGATCCTCCTGTTTCTGCCTCCCCAGAGTGGGACTGTAGTCATATGCTGCTATGCCCAGCTTTTTTATTTGAGATCCGAGGTATCAAACTGAGGTCCCCATGCTTTGTGAGAAACGCTTCACTGACTGAGCTACAGGTCCCACCCTTGGCCCTCCTTAAATTTCTTACTGCTTTATTTCCTGACAAACTCTAGAAGCTGTGTGATTTGGCTAAATTAAAAAAACAACAACAAAACTTGTCTTGCTCTGAGTTGTCATTGACATTGATTGTGACACATGCCAAGCCCTGATAGCAGGAAACCTTAAAGTTAGGTTCTCCATCCATCATGTCCATTAACAGTTGTTAATTAAAAAAATAGAGCCACGATAACTAATTTAAGCATGCTTCATACAGTTGGATATTTTACTGAATTATAGTTGTTTTTGTTTTGTTTGTTTTGTTTTTTTTGTCTTTTTGAGACAGAGTCTCCCTGTAGCCCCAGCTGGCCTGGACCTCACTCTGTAGACCAGGCTGGCCTTCAACTCACAAAGATCCACCTGTCTCTGCCTCCCAAGTGCTAGGATTAAAGGTATGCGCCACCATGCCTGGCTTACTGAATTATAATTTCATAGCAAATAGATAGTTCATTTAAAAACCTCAAGGCAAGTGAAATTATACTTTCTGTTGGAAAGATTTCTGATGTTCAGTATGACCCTAGAAACGGTTAGAAAATACTATTGGTACATCACTAGGGATGGATTAGTTGTCTTCATTGACTATCATTAAAAATAAACCTTGCATGTGTTTTGTCAACTCTTAGAAGCAAGAATTTCATCACTTATTTTACCTGTATTTTCATGATATGATAGCAATAAAGATGATTTCTTTCTTGTCCTCATAGGAGACAGGTGGAGGCCCACATACTCAAAGAAGTTCCTATCTGGAGGTGGGTGATGACTCAATTTAGGTTAAGAGAGGAGTTTGGGGAATTCATTCTGACTACATTTTTCCCAATATTTTTAAAAGAAAAGAACACGGGGCTGAAGAGTTGGAACATTAATTAAGAGTGCTTTCTATGTAAGCACGAGGACCTGAATTCAGATCCCAGTACCCACATAATAAACCAGGAGTCATCTGCATGCACATCTGTGATCTGCTCCAGCCCCACCCCGAGTGAGTATGGAGAGAGGAGGATCACAAGGGCTTCCTGTCAGATAGGGCAGCCAGGGTTCATGGAGACCCCGCCTCCAGGAATAAGGGAAAGAGTGGTAGAGGATGCCCAGCTCCCTCCTCTGGCCTCCACACATGTACATGCACCTGCACACAGATACACACATACCATACACATGTAGCATACATACCACACACATACACAGATACATACACATACTACACACATTCCAGACATGTAAACTATACATACAGCACACATACACACACCACTTGAACATATACTATACATATACATACATACCACACACATACACTACACCCACATAGACTCCATGCACATACACACACATGCAACACATGCGCACACATGGTCCCTTCCTCCTCTGACTTTCCAAGGAAGTTTCTAGCTCAGTGATGAAATTATGAGGAGATAATCTTTCTTGTACAATTTGACTTGGATTATCAGCTTTTAAAACTCAATAGGTTTTTTTTTTTTCCCAATGCAAATATATCCCAGCTTTCAAAGTTCAATTTCCAGCTTATGTAATTGGAAATTCTCTCAGGTAATTGGAATTTCTCTCAGAAACTATTCTGTTCCTTGATGCTTTGTTAACGCCACATTCAGATCACTTAGCATCTAGCCACACAGCCAGTGGGGCTGGTAGGGTAAGCGAGGACTTCCCACGGAATGCCAGCACTGGTATAGATGAAGACTTCCCCATCTTGTCCCTCTCAATTTTGAGTTTCACAGCTTTATTTATGCTGCAAGGCCAATTCCATTCAATGCCAAGGCTGTAGCCATGGTATTAGTGGACTAAGACCTGTGAAGAGTTACAGAGGTGATGGGAGGCAAACATCAAAACAATGGAATACACAGCTATGACTTGTCCGTATGTGTGGTGTGGGTGATGTAGACATATGCGTGCATGTGTGTTGGTGTGTGTACATGTGGAGGCCAGAAGTCAACATCAGTTGTCTTCCTCTATCACTCTGCACCCTGTTGTTTGAGACAAGCTCTCTCACTGAACCTGGAGCTTACTGCCTGGTCAGTGAATCCAGAGATCCTCCTGCCTCTGCCCCCTAACACTGGGATCAGGCACGTGCTGCTGCAGTCAGATTTCATGGGTCTGGGGATCTGAGCTCAGGTTCATGCTTGTGAAGCGAGACTTTATTCACAGAACCATCTACTCAGGGCAACAGTTGAGGCGTTTTAAGCCTGCTTTTACCAAAATCATGTCCCCAAGTTTCTGTACTTGAGGCTTGAGGCTGGAGACACTGATTCCAATGCTTTTGCCCAAGAAAGAACTCCCCAATCTCCCATACCCATGTTCTATACAGATATGCCAAGAGTTACTACAAAGGGCAGGAGCTCCCAAAAACCTGTATTTGGCTGAGATTATCAAGATCTAGCACTTGAAGATTCTTCTATATGGAAAACATTTGTAGGCTGAAGATGAATGACTGTCAAAATCTCATCTTGGTAGCCATAATTCCACGCCCTTGCAGGACCACATTTTTCTTCAAATGCTGCCAGCGTCATTTGAATAGAGCCTGGCAGTTCTGCAGCACACTCTGAACGCCTGGATTTAGACAGAAGCATTTTTCCCAGTTTCCAGGCTGATTGATCCTCACTGTGACATGCCACATCTGGTCGTGTTGCTTCCGTTCTGTTTATATAACATGGCATGGTATCGAGCTATACTGGGTTTTGGCACTTTCAACCTCAGAGGAGATCATACAAGTCAAGCATTATTTTTGCAGACTGCCAGTGTATTTTAAAATGTGTTCAGACTTACTTTCAAGAAATGGAAGTATTTATTTAAAAGACTTGTCCTCTTGAAAATTCTGGCAGAAAATGGATGTTTCCACAAACCAGAAGGCAAAAAGTTTGGTTACCCAATTGAATGAACAAGTATTGATTGAGCCTTGCTGTGGGCAAGGCTCTGTGTCTGGCAACATACTCCAGTTGGGGAGTGAAGGGGAGGGAAGGGGAGTGAAAGGACAAGCATTCTGTGCTCACAGGGGACTGTGTGCACCATACCACGTCCACATTTGTGTCTCTGGTTCCGGCCTCTCCTTTCAACCCAGAACCAGCGTCTCACACTGCCTCTTGGTATCTGCACTCTAGTGTTCAGGCCCCACCATAAGCGCAGCTGCCCATTAGACACAGAGGTAAAATGGAGCTCACAGCCTAGAGGGAGGAGAGAGTGGGGACTGACTGGTCCATGGGGGGGGTAGAGAATTCCCATTTGTGATGATGGAAAAGTTGTGGAAACAGATGCTGATCCCTGCCACACTTTGTGCATCTGCATAGTTCTGCTGAGTTTTGTGCTTTAAGTGATACATTTTATGTTATGAAAGTTTTGCCACGAGCTTTAAAAACCTATATGTCCAAGACCCTTGTTTCCACAGTACTGAGCTGAAGATTCTATTTGTTTTGTTCTTTCTCCCTTTCCGCGTGCACACGCCCATGCACGCGCACGCGCGTTTGCATGTGTGTGTGTGTGTGTGTGTGTGTGTGTGTGTGTGTGTTTTACATTTATGTGGGTATATACATGTGGAGGCCCAAGGCTGAAGTTGGAAATCATCCTCTCTCACCCCTCCAGCTTATTCACGGAACCCTAATATGGCTAGTTTTTCTTAGACGCTTGCTCTGGGGCATCCACCCTCCCAACTTGCACAGGGCTAGAATTATAGGCAGCTACTATGGTGATTTGGTGTTATATGGAGGTTTCTGGGGATCCAAACTCCAGTCCTCATGTGGCCAGCCATCTCCCTGACTCTAGTCTTCCATTTTATATGTGAGAAAAAATTGTACTTCATGAGCCGGGCCTGGCAGCACAGGCCTTTAATCCCAGCACTTAGGAGGCAGAGGCAGAGGCAGAGGCAGATAGAACTTTGTGGGTTTGAGGCCAGCTGGTCTATATAATAAATACTAGGCCAACAGGGCTACATAGTGACTCAAACAAACAGATTCTACTTCATCAACAGAGCCCTTGAATTGCGCCATGCTCAGAGACTTCTCTGGTCTGCTGTCTCTGTGCTTCAAAAACGGGTTGGCCCACACTGACTTCCATTCAGTTCTTCTCTATCTTTGGCCCAGGACCTCATGCCTAGTTTTATCAGCTCCACCAGTGAGGCAAGGCCCCAGTTCCTTGATGACTGTGGGGTGTAATGATAAGAGCACTTGCTTGGCCCAGGGTGACGTGGGTTTTGGTCCTGACTACACAGTCATTCTGTGTGCTTTTTTTTTTTTTTTTATTTATCTTTGTATGTGTATGAATGTACTGTCTGCATGCAGGTCTGTGCACCCGTGTCGTGCAATGCTGCGGATGTCAGAAGAGGGTCTCAGATTCCCCTGGAACTGGAGTTCTCCTGGAATTGGAGTTACAGACGATTCTTAGCCGCCATGTGGGTGCTGGGGATCGAACCCGGGTCCTCTGCAAGAGCGTCGGTGCTCTTAACCGCTAGGCCATCTCTCCAGCCCCATTCTGTGTGCTTTTTTAAAGAAAGTTGCTTAACCTTTAAGCCTTAGTTTTCTCATCTTCAAAATGGATGCAGTGAAACCTACGTCACTGCATTACGATGATTGGAAAGAAAAATAAGCCACAGGCACCAGAAATCAGTTCTGACACAGTTAAGCAACAAAGAGATTTAAGTGTTGGCTGAAGGCCTCACTTGTGAACTTGAGGAAAAGCTGGACATTTGGGTCTTCAAAGCCAAGGATATGGCTGACAGTCCCTCTGTGGCACAGTGGTAAGGAAAGCTTCCATCCCTGTCATTCCATTCTACTTCCGGGGCAGCTCCTGATTGGCCTACAGTAATACACCTGTGACTCATGCTCAGCCAGTCAGGGTCCCTTCCTTTTGAAAAGCATCACACCAACGTGTTACTGGAATGCCGTGCCATTCACTGGACCCTCCAGTGTTTATTAAGCACCTGAATTATGCCTGTGCTAGGATCTTAGGCTTGGAAGCCCAGTGCCTGTAGTCATGTAGCTCACAGTAAAAAAATGGCTGAATTATATGGGACCATTTCATCATACGATGCATGCACCACCCAGGGCTGCAGAGGGCAAGGTGGCTTTCTGCAGGAAACCCAAGCCACTGCCAGCAGGAGAGGGAGGGTGGCTCAGGCAGGAAAAGGCAATAGGACTCTACTGTACCCAATTAATGCATTGGTCCAACTCCCTGGTTGGGGTTTTCTCAGCTAAAAAATGGGGGAACCCTGACATGCACATCATAGAATGTTTGCAGATTAAATGGTTCAGAGAATAGTCTAGAATACAGACTCTGCTGTGTCTGTGCTAACTGTTGTCATCGTCGTCATCGTCATCATCTCCTTCATGCCCAGCTCCTAATCTCCTCGCCCTGTTTACATATTGTGCACTGGTCAGCTTTCTATTGCTGTGGCTAAACGGTGACCAAAACCAACTTGGGGAGGAAGAGTTTGTTTCATCTTTCTCTTCCAAGTGACAGTTATCAATGAGGAAAGCTAACATAGAGACTTAAGCAGGTCAGGAACCTGGAGGCAGGAGCTGACGCACAGACCACAAAGAAGCTGCATGCTGCTTGCTCCACTGGCCTGTCTTCATCCAACTTTTTTTTTTTTTTTTTTTTTTTTTGAGACAGGGTCTCCCTTTGGTCCCAGCTGGCCTGGAGCCTGCTCTGTAGAGCAGACTGGCCTTGAACTCACAGAGATCCACTTGCTTCTGCCTCCCGAATGCTGGGATTAAAGGTGTGCACCAACATGCCTGGCTCATCCTACTTTCTTATGCAACCCAGGACCACCTGTCTAGGGGTGGTACCTGCCATGGTGGGATGGGCCCTCCCACATCACTCAACACTCAAGAAAGTATCTTATAGATATGCCCACAGGCCAGTCCAATAGAGGACATTCCCAAATTGATGTTCCCTCTTCCCAGGTATGTCAAGATGACAACTGAAGCTACCCAGTACATACTGTTTTCCTAATGGTAGCCCAGGAAGTGGTCTGTTCTTGGGCAAAGGGCAACCCTGCAAGCAACTGGCTTTGGGGCAGTAAGAGAAGAGGGGAAGGTTGACCATTTCTTATAGTCATAGAGCAGACCCATCTCAGGTTCACCCTACACGTGAGTCTGCAGCATGGATGTATGAATCTGAAGTGAATCTTCTAAATGGCAGCTTGTATTGGGATTGTGGGCTGGGTGGACCAGGCCCCTTTCTGCAGTAGGTTCCAGGCCAGTGGGTTTGATCCAGCCATACCCCTGCACAACCTCACCAAGCAAGACTGACTGAAAGTGATTGAAATGTAAGTTTCTGCTGAGCTGAGATGCTAAATTCAGGATTGGGAGCATATGGATGGCTCCGTATTTGTTTTCTGCATATCTGATGTTAGCAGTTCGGAGCATCGCTGGGGGCGCTCCCTAGAGAATTTCAGTTCTGGAAATGAAACAATTATTTTGGCAGTTTGGGAAAGATATATTCATAACTTTCATGGTATTTAAAGGGGAAATGCACCTTCTCCGACTCCCTTTTTCCCTTGCCAGATACAAAGAATGAAAAAGAGTACCAAGGGAATAGTTGGCGTGAAGCAGAAAAATCAAGAGTCAATGTGTTGCCTTCAGAATGGAGTTTCCAGGACTGACAGCAAGACAGGACGTGAAGAGGGTTCCCGAAATCTGGCCACAGAGAAATTGCAGAGAGCCCGCTGCCTGGGCAGTCTGTTCATTCATTCATTTAGTTATCAGTTAAATAAGGAGTTTTCTTGTCAAATGCTCCCCCCACCCGCTTGTCCTTGATAACTCTTCACGCTTGAGACTGAGGAGTTAGAGCTCTTTGATCACATGTTACAGAAAGCAACTAACACTAGGTTTGATCAAAACAGGGAAATATTATCATCTTGTAGTGCTGTCTCCTAGAAAAAAATGATGGACATCCATCCAAGCTCTGGGCCTCAAAATGAAAGGCTACTGAACCTGGCAGGGGAGATGGTGAAGTCTATGAAGTGCTTCCCATGAAAGCATGAGGACCCGAGTTCAGATCTCCATCACCCACAGAAAGAGCCAGGCATGGTGGTGTGTGTCTACCTACAGTCCCCGTCCTGGGGAGCTGGAGATGGACAGATCGCTAGAGCCAGTCTATCTGAATTGGTCCCAGAAAGAGATCTTGTTTCAAAAAATGAGAGTGATTGAGGTATTGACCTGTGGCCTCCATGTGGAAGTGCATGCACACATGGGTACCCACAACACATGAACATGTCATACATGCAAAAGATGTAAATAGGGCTCAGAGAGATGCCTTACTAACTGCTCTTTCAGAGGACCCAGGTTCGATTCCCAGCACCCATATGGTGCCTAACAACTGTCTTTAACTCCAGTTCCAGGGGAATCTGACACCCTCTTCTGACCTCCACTGGCATTGCACAATATGGGTAGACTTACATTATGCAGGCAATATACTCATACACATAAAATAAAAATAAAATATTTTAAAAATGTAAATAAATCAAAGCAGCAAAACCCAGGCATCCCCTTGTGTAGCTTGTCTCATGCAGCTACTTGCTTTTCCTTTGTCTTGTGACGTTTGCCTTTTCTAATTTCCAGACCAGATGTTGACCCTGCAGTGCGTGAGTGTGTGGCTCTCTCTACATTTGTGTGATCCAACTCAAGAGGGCCGTCTATTGGCCCCGTTATTAGACATCTCCTCTAAGTCCTGGCAGTTGTGGCCCAGGCCTTGGCAGTTGTGGCACAGCCTTGTCACAGCCTTGTCACTCACACTGATCCCTGGATCAATAGCATCAGGTCTAACCTGGAAACTTCTTAGAAAGATGACTCTTAGGTACCCCCAGACTCACGGTACCTGATCCCTCATTTTCACAGGCTCCCTAGTCACTAGCATAGGATAAAGTTGTAGAGGAAGCACAGACAGCAGTGCACGGATGAGGATGGCGGCAGGAGGTAGGTGTGCATAGAGACCATAGCCCAGGGGTTTCTGGAATTATGTGAATATGTTTACCTCTGTTCCTTCCTGGGAGAATAAGTGACTCTTTTTTTGTTTGTTTGTTTTGTTTTGTTTTTGTTTGTTGTTGTTGTTTTTGTCTTTTTGAGACAGGGTCTCCCTGTAGCCCCAGCTGACCTGGAACTCACTCTGTAGACCAGGCTGGCCTTGAACTCACAAAGATCTGCCTGCCTCTGCCTCCTGAGTGCTAGGATTAAAGGCGTGCACCACCAAGCCCGGCTAATAAGTGACTCTTTTTTTTTAAGTTTTTTATTTATTTATTTTTTAATTTTTATTTATCTTTGTATGTGTATGAATGTACTGTCTGCATGTAGGTTTGTGCACCCGTGTCATGCAATGCTGCGGAGGTCAGAAGAGGGTCTCCAATTCCCCTGGAACTGGAGTTGTCCTGGAATTGGAGTTACAGACGGTTCTTAGCCGCCATGTGGGTGCTGGGGATCGAACCAGGGTCCTCTGTAAGAGCAGTCGGTGCTCTTAACCGCTAGGCTATCTCACACCTCTACATTAGGTGTGGTGGCTCACGCCTTTAGTCCTAGCACCGGGGAGGCAGAGGCAGGCGGATCTTTGTGAGTTCACACAAGGCCCAGCCTGGGCTACAGAGTGAGTTCCAGGACAGCTGGGCTACAGGGAGACCCTGTCCTCAAAAAGACCAAAAAAAAAAAAAAAAAAAAACCCAAAGAACCAAAGACACCTCTAAAGAACATTCAATCATTGAATGGGTGTTTCTTGGTCGGTGTGAGGCCTTCGTCATGCTGTGTTTGGCTTCCCTTCTGTATGACACATGGCAGGCCTCTGATTCCACTTTTCTAATTTTGCATAAGCCTAGGGGCTTGGGAGGTGGCTCACTGGGTAAAAGCACACTTTGCGTGGGCCACGCAGGAGGATTGGACTCCCATCCTCAGAACCCACGGAAAAAACTCGCATGTGGTGGACCATGCTTGTTAAAGCAGACTTTGGGTGGTGGAGACAGGCAGATCCCGGGGCCGGCCGGCAAGTCAGCCCAACCAAGTCGTCAGGTCCCATGGCAATTAGAACCCCTATCTCAAAAAGGAGTGTAGATGGTGCTCTCTTAGGAGGATGGCACCCAAAGTGGACCCTCAGCCTCTATATACCCACATACATATCATGCATGGGCACCTCAAGGCACACAGTGAACACACATGTGGGCACTCCCCCACCCCAAATCTGAAGAGCTCATGCTCCACAAACTGGCTGCAGGTGGATTAACAAATCTGCCTATGACAAGAAAGGCCATGTGGGGGACCCTGGTCTATGTTGCTACTATAGAGCCAGGAGTGATTGTCAGTGCTCTTGGACACAAACCACGAGAGTCTGACCGTCCAGCCTGGATTTTTCTCAGACTGTTTTGAATCCCCTAGGTCTAAATATAAACCTTCCCTCCCTTCCTGGTGCATGACTTCTCTTTCTCTGTGACCTTGACACTGTCAAAGCACAGACCTCAGGGGCAGGATTTTAGTGTGTGTTGCTCTTGACACCTCTCTCCTGTTGCTAGGGCTGTCATCATCTTCTTTCCCTGCCCCAGTGTACACAGTAGGGGCTTACTTCATGCTTGGGGCATTTCATCTTAAATGAATATAGAGCTGAGAAATGTCTCTTTGCCAGAGCTTTGCATAGTCTTCTGATTACCCTAGACCAGGAGTTGGAGAGCTGAAGGCCTAAGACCAGCTGTAGGTGCCATGCACTGAGTCTGGACCCCAGAGACGAAGGCCTTGGTGGTCTAAGCTCATTGCTGCTCACACACCCCCTTCATGTGCGTACAGCCTCGTCTGCCTGATTTCAAACAGAATGCACTGGACAAGAGTATATGCATGTTCATGCCTACACCTGTAGGCATGAACACCCAGGACTGCGTGTTCAGAATCTTTCTGGTAAGGACGTGAGGCCCCCGCCAAAATCAGAGAACCCCTAGTTTAAGATATGAAATTCAAAAACTTTTCAAAAGGCAGCATAAGACATTAGTCTGGTGTTGGCAATATGCGTAGTCCCTCCCCAAGGTTAAACCACATATTCGTGAGTTTGGTGTTTATAACCACACATTAAGAGTAGGTTCTGAGCCGGGGGTGGTGGCTCACTCCTTTAATCCTAGCACTGGGGAGGCAGAGGCAGGTGGATCTCTGGTGAATTCAAGGCCAGCCTAGTCTACATAGCGAGTTCCAGGACAGATGGAACTACAGGGGACACTGCCCCCCCCCCCCAAAAAAAAAAAAACAAAACAGAGTAGGTTCTGTTGATGTCTCTGTTGCAAAAACTGAAGCCCAGTATAGTCAGGTGATTTGTCCAAGGTTGCCCAGCTAGACACAGGAAGCTGAGAAGCATACCCAGGCAGCCTGGCTCCAGCCCTCAGAATGTTATTCACTAATTAGGCTGCCTGTTCAAGCAAAAGCTCCCATAAAGCCAAATGTACCAAACACAAATACAAGCAGAGAGCTCCTGTTTGCATAAGGGTAGGGACATCTTTGTCCCTCCTTCCCCTCTGTCTCTGGCTTTCCTCAAGACCAGTTTACCTTTCTCTTTGGAACTCATTTTGCGGTTTGCAAAGCAGCAAACTGCTCTCTCCTGTTGGTAGTCACTTCACCTGAGGAGGCAGGCGCTGATGTGGTCGACCCTGGATCTAGGCATCTCACTTGCAATTGCAATGCAGGGATCTTTCTTTTCTCTACGAACGGTCCAAGGAGGCAAAAGCAGAGAATGGGAGCTTTGTAAGGTTTTCTTCTCTTTCTTCTTCTCCCACTATCTAATCTTTGGAAAAGAAGGCACCCCCTCTTGAAAGCACATTAGGATGTAGAATTCTTCCCGGGGTTGAAGTCTTCCCTGTTGTATCTTCATTGAGTTCTCCTGGTTTACCTTTCATTCCCTGCCTTTTGCTCAGTTCACTGCATTCACTCGGTTTCCAACCTAAAACAATTTCAGGCAGCAAAATCTGAGGACCGCAGAGCAGACCCGGCTGTCTGATACTACTGGTGCTAAGCATTCTTTCAANAAAAAAAAAAAAAAAAAAACCCCAAAGAACAAAAGAACACCTCTAAAGAACATTCATCATTTGATGAGGTGTTTCTTGTCTGTGTGAGGCCTTCGTCATTGCTGTGTTTGTCTCCCTTCTGTATGACACATGGCAGGCCTCTGATTCCACTTTTCTAATTTTGCATAAGCCTAGGGGCTTGGGAGGTGGCTCAGTGGGTAAAGCACTTGCTGTGCACGCAGGAGGATTGGACTCCCATCCTCAGAACCCACGGAAAAAACTCGCATGTGGTGGACCATGCTTGTTAAAGCAGACTTGGGGAAGTGGAGACAGGCAGATCCCGGGGCCGGCTGGCAAGTCAGCCCAACCAAGTCGTCAGGTCCCATGGCAATTAGAACCCCTATCTCAAAAAGGAGTGTAGATGGTGCTCTCTTAGGAGGATGGACACCCAAAGTTGACCTCAGGCCTCTATATACCCACATACATATCATGCATGTGCACTCATGCACACAGTGAACACACATGTGGGCACTCCCCCACCCCAAATCTGAAGAGCTCATGCTCCACAAACTGGCTGCAGGTGGATTAACAAATCTGCCTATGACAAGAAAGGCCATGTGGGGGACCCTGGTCTATGTTGCTACTATAGAGCCAGGAGTGATTGTCAGTGCTCTTGGACACAAACCACGAGAGTCTGACCGTCCAGCCTGGATTTTTCTCAGACTGTTTTGAATCCCCTAGGTCTAAATATAAACCTTCCCTCCCTTCCTGGTGCATGACTTCTCTTTCTCTGTGACCTTGACACTGTCAAAGCACAGACCTCAGGGGCAGGATTTTAGTGTGTGTTGCTCTTGACACCTCTCTCCTGTTGCTAGGGCTGTCATCATCTTCTTTCCCTGCCCCAGTGTACACAGTAGGGGCTTACTTCATGCTTGGGGCATTTCATCTTAAATGAATATAGAGCTGAGAAATGTCTCTTTGCCAGAGCTTTGCATAATCTTCTGATTACCCTAGACCAGGAGTTGGAGAGCTGAAGGCCTAAGACCAGCTGTAGGTGCCATGCACTGAGTCTGGACCCCAGAGACGAAGGCCTTGGTGGTCTAAGCTCATTGCTGCTCACACACCCCCTTCATGTGCGTACAGCCTCGTCTGCCTGATTTCAAACAGAATGCACTGGACAAGAGTATATGCATGTTCATGCCTACAGGTGTAGGCATGAACACCCAGGACTGCGTGTTCAGAATCTTTCTGGTAAGGACGTGAGGCCCCCGCCAAAATCAGAGAACCCCTAGTTTAAGATATGAAATTCAAAAACTTTTCAAAAGGCAGCATAAGACATTAGTCTGGTGTTGGCAATATGCGTAGTCCCTCCCCAAGGTTAAACCACATATTCGTGAGTTTGGTGTTTATAACCACACATTAAGAGTAGGTTCTGAGCCAGGGGTGGTGGCTCACTCCTTTAATCCTAGCACTGGGGAGGCAGAGGCAGGTGGATCTCTGTGACTTCAAGGCCAGCCTAGTCTACATAGCGAGTTCCAGGACAGCTGGAACTACAGGGAGACCCTGCCCCCCCCCCAAAAAAAAAAAAAACAAAACAGAGTAGGTTCTGTTGATGTCTCTGTTGCAAAAACTGAAGCCCAGTATAGTCAGGTGATTTGTCCAAGGTTGCCCAGCTAGACACAGGAAGCTGAGAAGCATACCCAGGCAGCCTGGCTCCAGCCCTCAGAATGTTATTCACTAATTAGGCTGCCTGTTCAAGCAAAAGCTCCCATAAAGCCAAATGTACCAAACACAAATAAACAAGCAGAGAAGCTCCTGTTTGCATAGGGTGAGGGACATCTTGTCCCTCCTCCCCTCTGTTCTGGCTTTCCTCAAGACCAGTTTACCTTTCTCTTTGGAACTCATTTTGCGGTTTGCAAAGCAGCAAACTGCTCTCTCCTGTTGGTAGTCACTTCACCTGAGGAGGCAGGCGCTGATGTGGTCGACCCTGGATCTAGGCATCTCACTTGCAATTGCAATGCAGGGATCTTTCTGCTACGTCCAAGGAGGCAAAGCAGAGAATGAGCTTTGTAAGTGTTTCTCCACTATCTACTCCTTTGGAAAAGCACCCTCCTCTTGAAAGCACATTAGGATGTAGAATTCTTCCCGGGGTTGAAGTCTTCCCTGTTGTATCTTCATTGAGTTCTCCTGGTTTACCTTTCATTCCCTGCCTTTTGCTCAGTTCACTGCATTCACTCGGTTTCCAACCTAAAACAATTTCAGGCAGCAAAATCTGAGGACCGCAGAGCAGACCCGGCTGTCTGATACTACTGGTGCTAAGCATTCTTTCAAACCGAAGTAGCCACTTGCAGTGTGTACCTGGGTCCCCGTAGTCCCACGAGTGAGGTTCAGCGGCTGTTCAGGACCCAGTGGAGCTGCCACCCACATGGTGACAGCCCACTTACAAACATTATTTGTGATTTGCGCCCTGCTATCAATGGAGATTGAGAGTATTGATCACAACTGATTGCCGAGGACCAAAATAGAGTGAAAGGGTAATTGGCTGCCGTGTCCCCCATCGATCGGGTGCCACAGTTCATCGCCACGGAAATTATTTTCAAGTACTCTGGTTTATCATTCCTAATAAATATAGAAATTGAGTAATCAAAATGACTTACATTCACATCGAACTGAAAGCTTTTAAGGAAGTGTCTATGTTTAAGTGAGTCCGTATTCCTCTCTGGTTTCCCAGTGCAGCCCTCAGGGTGCCTCGTCAAGGAGCTACGAAGCTTGGCTTAAAGAAAAAAATAAAGCTCCATTATCCTGGAACAGAGATTCCTGGCTCCAAGGTTGTCACCGCAGCTGTGGCCCCCGTGCCTTGCAGGAAGATCCCTGTCCGTTTATTTTATAATGATACACAGTTTCCTAAAGCAGCAAACGCCATCCTCATCTCACTCCAGCTGGCCTTGCTCACAGGTCCCTAAGAACTGGCTTCAGGTTTGCAGCCATGTTAGTGGCTAGTTTAAAGCCATCATTAGCTGGTCCCTGCAGGTTGTAAGGCGTGCGGTCACGCCGTCTTAGAGATATGCCTGTTCTATTTTTAAAGATGATTTTGGTTTTCATTTTGTGTATTCATTTCTTCTCCCGCCCTCTCTTCTTTCCTTTTCTCCCTCCCTTCCTTCTTTCTTTCCCTCTGTCCCTCCCCCCTCCCTTTCCTCCATTATTTCCTTTTTCCCTTCCTCCTCTCCTGTCCTCCCCATATTCTCTCCCTCCCTCTCTCCAGAATTTTGCTGGGGGCGTAGGGGGGGGGGAAGATTCCTCAGAAATGTTGCACCTAGTGAATAAGAGGGAGAGTGAGGAGGGCACGGGAAGGTGTGTGGGAACCCATGCCAGCAGGTGTGGGGAGGTGCCAGGGTAGCAAGTGCTGGAAAGGGAGGCAGCTGGTGGGTGTCTGAGTACGCGCAGAAGCACTATGTGTTCCCACTCAGCCTGGCTCCTCTCAGCCTACTTCTCCATGCTCACCTCCTGTTTCTTGTAGATGCAAACAGTACTTGTCACTCTCACGTTAGCCAAATTCACATTTTCAAAACAAACTTTGTTAGTGGAGTTGATGGTATCATATAAATCAATAAATGGGAGTCCCACATGTAATTTCAAACTTCCCAGTAACCAGCTCTGAAAAAGTAAAAAGAGTGCCCAGTGTGGGGCACTCGGGAGGCAGAGGCAGGTGGATCTCTGTGGGTTCAAGGCCAGACTGATCTACATAGTGAGTTCCAGGACAGCTGGGGCTACAGGGAGACCCTGTCTCAAAAAGACCAAAAAAAAAAAAAAAGCATGTCTTAATTCAGAATGGTCACATCGTGAAGGTTCCCCAATCACAGAGGTATTGAGCTAGAGAATTGGATAGTGGGGTTCAAAATAACAAGGGAATACACAGGGGGAACAGAAACATGTGGAGACAGGGTTTCTTTCCTTCTGCTGATCTAAGATAGGGATTGAGCCCATAGCCTGTGTTTTGTATTTTGGGCAATGTGCAACAACATACATCTAAGAAAGAAATGGATGGGCTGGAGAGATGGCCTAGTGGTTAAGAGCACTGACTGCTCTTGCAGAGGACCCAGGTTCGATCCTCAGCACCCACATGGCGGCTGAGAACCGTCTTTAACTCCAGTTCCAGGGGAATCCGACACCCTCTTCTGATCTCCGAGGCATTGCACACATGGGTGCACAAACCTACATGCAGACAGTATATTCATACACATAAAGAATAAACAAAATTTAAAAAATCTTAAAAAGAAGAAATGGAAAGAGGGACTGCTAACAGTCACGTGGGTGAAAAGCCCAGTCTGAGTTGTGTAGACATGGTCATCCTTTGTGAATTTTTCTCAGATTGTGCCTTCCCAGAGCTGTGCCTGCAACTCATCCAAGGCTTGGTTAGCTCAGGCTAGCCATTGTGTAGGCTCCAGAAATGTTTTCTTGAGCCAACTTTAGCTCATGTGTTGGGTTGTCATTTGCTGCATAGTTTAGGCTCTTGCTTTGTAGCCTGGGCTGGCCTTGAACTCATTATGTAAAGCAGATTAGCCTCACATTCATGGCTATAACCTCCCTTAACCTCCAAGTGCTGGGATTACAGGTAAAAGTCACCACACTGAATGTAAGCTTGAATGGCAGAACCAGAAGACTAGAAAATCTTAGTACAGGATGTTCTTTTAAACTGGTGTCAATCACTATTCATTCATTCATTCATTCATTCATTCATTCATTCATTCACTTGTTTACTCCATCGTGTGAATCCATCACTGGAACCCCTCCATGCCTGGCTCAGATCTGTGTCCATTTCCCAGCCCTCCAGGCTCTTTCTGCTTCTACCTATGCATGTGAACTTGGATGTCTGTCTAGTCTCTTGTCCTCTCTCAGGTCTCAGCTGATTCATAGTTCCCAAAAGAGTCCACCCTACCCAGTCCTGCTGGTCTGAGAACCCTTTTCTCTCTACTTAGTACCACCCCAAACTCTGCTTCTGATTTCTATCTGGCTTCCTACTAGAAGCTCTTAGAGGCACAGATCTTATGTCTTTTTTAAAATTAAAAAAAAATTGAGACAATGTCTTACAATGTAGTCCTGGCTGACCTGGAACTCATTAAGTGGACCAAGCTGGCTTTGAACTCACAGACATATGCCTACCTCTGCCTCCTGAGTGCTGGGATTAAAGGTGTGTGCTACCATGCCCGGACTCCAATCTTATTTCTTATGGTTCCCCTGCAGCTTGCTCAGCTTCAAGGTGAAGGTTGGATGCTCTCCTCGGAGTACTGACCCAACATAACGAGAGCATGGATCATGCACGGTGGACACTGGGTCAGATCATGAGAACCTCTGGGGGTGCACTTCTTCACCATAGTTTCTAGACCAGTCGGTGACTTTGAGACCTGGCAGGCATA
Source organism: Rhizomys pruinosus (assembly GCA_009823505.1). Lineage (NCBI taxonomy): Eukaryota > Metazoa > Chordata > Mammalia > Rodentia > Spalacidae > Rhizomys > Rhizomys pruinosus. Next base: position 165,519 of record VZQC01005532.1, read on the forward strand.
GCATGGAAAAGCCCAGAAGCTCTCTCAGGGCCTGGCCCTCCCCACTTCTCCCTGTCTATACCAGCCTTCCACACCTTGCCAGCTTCTCTCAGGGCCTGGTCCTCCCCACTTCTCCCTGTCTACACCAGCCTTCCACACCTTGCCAGCTTCTCTCAGGGCCTGGTCCTCCCCACTTCTCCCTGTCTACACCAGCCTTCCACACCTTGCCAGCTTCTCTCAGGGCCTGGTCCTCCCCACTTCTCCCTGTCTACACCAGCCTTCCACACCTTGCCAGCTTCTCTCAGGGCCTGGTCCTCCCCACTTCTCCCTGTCTACACCAGCCTTCCACACCTTGCCAGCTTCTCTCAGGGCCTGGTCCTCCCCACTTCTCCCTGTCTACACCAGCCTTCCACACCTTGCCAGCTTCTCTCAGGGCCTGGTCCTCCCCACTTCTCCCTGTCTACACCAGCCTTCCACACCTTGCCAGCTTCTCTCAGGGCCTGGTCCTCCCCACTTCTCCCTGTCTACACCAGCCTTCCACACCTTGCCAGCTTCTCTCAGGGCCTGGCCCTCCCCACTTCTCCCTGTCTACACCAGCCTTCCACACCTTGCCAGCTTCTCTCAGGGCCTGGTCCTCCCCACTTCTCCCTGTCTACACCAGCCTTCCACACCTTGCCAGCTTCTCTCAGGGCCTGGCCCTCCCCACTTCTCCCTGTCTACACCAGCCTTCCACACCTTGCCAGCTTCTCTCAGGGCCTGGTCCTCCCCACTTCTCCCTGTCTACACCAGCCTTCCACACCTTGCCAGCTTCTCTCAGGGCCTGGCCCTCCCCACTTCTCCCTGTCTACACCAGCCTTCCACACCTTGCCAGCTTCTCTTGCTCTGATCTCCTTTCCTGACCGGATGTTGAGCTCCTTCTCGCCTCCAGGCCCTCGCCTCTTCTGTTCCCTCTGTCTTGTATATTCTTCCTCCACTCCTAAGGCTTCAGATGCTTGACCTGCTCTCCTGGGCTTAGTGCAGATGCTGCCTCCTTAGCATGGCCTTCTGGCACCCAGCAGGTTCAGGCTCTTGATCAAGAATGAGCAAGGCCTGCTTTATGCATGTGATCCTTTGGACTGGGGGGGGGGGATGAAAATATAAGATTTCTAGCTTTGGATGGAGAGTCACTTTGCTGCCATTTGCATCTCCACCTAGGCTGTGTCTTACTTTTCCTTCTGCTGTGAGAATACCCAGACAAAAGCAATTTAAAGGAGAAAGGTTTTATTTTGGTTCAGTGTCAAGAGTGCAGACCCTTGTGGGGGAAAAGTCCTGGTGGAAGGAGTTTGAGGAGGCAGCTGGTCAAAAGAAATTCACCATCAGGAAGCACGGAGACCTGGGTGCTGGCGGAGACCTGGGTGCTGGCGCTCTGTGTGCTTTCTCTTTTGTATTCAGTCCAGGACTGCAATCCGTAGGCATGGTGCCACGCCCACATCCAGGGTGGGTCTTCCCACATCAATTTAGCCTAATCTAGATAATCCTGCACAGGCAAGCCTAGAGGCTTGTCACCTAGGTATTTCCAGATCCTATCAGGTTAGCAATTAACCTCAACAAGTGGGCTCTGACTTAAGGATTCTTATGTGAGTACTATGTTTGACTGAACACCTGGGATCTGTAGCGTAGAGGAGGAAAGACGCTGTGCATCTCAGCTCACGGTTTTAGAGTCTTCAGTCTGTGGATACGTCTTCATACCTCAGAGCTGTAGTGTGGCAGAGCATTATCGTCAGAAGTAGTAGGGGGTAAAGCCTCATGGCCAGGAAGGAGTGGAGAGGGAGAGGGAGAGGGAGAGAAGGAGGGGGAGAGAGGGAGAGAGGGGGAAAGGGAGAGGGAGAGAGGAAGGGGCTGGGGATAAAGTACAGCTGCAAGGGCACACACCCAGCAACCTCCTTCAAACTGCATGAGCTTTGGGGAGGAGGCATTTCAGACCCAAGTGCCACTCTAGCACTTGGCACACATCTCTGGAGGGAACAGAAAGCAGGAAGAGGAAAGGAAGGAGGGAGAACCTGAGCCAGAGGCAGAGAAGAGACGATGCTGTTCCTGCAACAAACGTGAAGGGGAAAGACAGCCTTGTGTCCTGGGAGAAAGCCAGAATTTGGGTTTATAGGCTTCTTTGTAGTCAGTAAATAAGTATATTCTCCTGTGTTTCAAAGTGTCTGAAAAGTCTGAAAAGCAGAAAGAATGTGCCTTCCTTCTAGATAGGAAGAAAGAAAAGCAGGCTAGAACAGTCTTAAACAAGTCATGGGTTCTTGTCACGTGTGACTGCCGACAGCATCTCTTCAGTTCACACGCCTCCAGGATGGTGAGCGGTTAGATGACCAGGGCCTGAACTGACTCTGGGTTTTATGGTAGGTGGCTCTCATCCTAATCCTAAAACCAGTAGGCTAACCTTGAGACATTCTTCTCAGAGTAGTACCAGAAGCATAGAGATGTGCCCAGTGTCAATTTTATGCCCTTTTTATATGTATTTTTTTATTTATGTGTCTGTGTATGTATATACTGCATGTATACATGTGCCCATAGAGGCCAAAAGAGCATGTCAGATCCTCTGGAGCTCAAGTTGTGAGCCACCTGAAATGGGTGCTGGGAACCAAATTTGGGTCTTTGGAAAGAGGAGTACCTGTTTTTGACAGCTCAGCCCTCTCTCCTGCCCCATACAAATGCTTCTTGAACTTTTGGCTTTATCATAGCTGCTAACATCCCATTAGTCAAAGCTAGGCTCATGGCCAGGCTCAAGATTTGGAGCTGGGGACAGACACTCCCACACAGGTGGTAGTAGTGGAATGTATTCCCACTAATCATCTAAGACCCAAGAGCCTGAGGTTAGAGAAGAGAACTCAAGAGGATTCAGACTTCTGTCTTGGGATACGTCACCTTGATGTTTACTTATTCTTAAGGTTTCCAAGCCCATAAAGTGTGCTGTTGTGGTCCCTGGGTAGGTGGGGGGTTCTTACTGCTTCCTCTTCTAAAAAAAAAAAAGTCCAGACAGGGACTGCAAGAATTGCTGGAGGCCCACCCAGAAAACAGTAGCTTTTGATTGCTCATGGTGGAATGCAGCTATAATTCGAGGGGGCTTTCCAAGTTGGGCCTTCTTGTCCTATCTCATCATGGTGGAAGAGTCAAGATGAGGTATCAAAAGATGGCAAAATACAGAAAATGAAGACTTTGGATAGTCGTATATCCTCCTTTATCATAAAGCTTCACAATTTTATATCTTATGAATCTTAAGGTTATTAATTGGTGTGAAGCAATGCGATCAAGCATGCTGCTATGGTCTCAGAGGGCGAGCAGGAATAAGTGAAAGGGGACAAGGAAACACATTTTATTCAAGTATTTGTCTTAGACAGCCGCGGGTCTGAGAGTTCACTGTGAGGCCGGAACAGGGCAGGGCTGGCCACCTCTCATGGCTGGCTCTTTCGATGATTATCAAAGCCTGCAAGTTCTCGTCATAGACTTCATCTTTGCCAGCAGTGGCAGGCACATGGTAGAGGCTGATGCATTTCATAAAATGGATAAACTACAAATTGGGAACAGAGAAACCCATGGAGACAGTAAGTATAGGAAAGAAATGACATTTGAAAGAATGTGAAATCTTAAAAGTAGAAAATCCTGCACTTTCCCGCTTTGAGTGGTACGTGAAGGGAAGAGTATGTGATTTTGTGCATTATAGTGATTGTAGATATCTCTAGATCACATCTATCTTAGTTGCTCTTCCTGTTGCTTCAATAAAATGCCTTGTCAAAAGCAACTCAAGGGAGAAAGTCACAGTTGAAGGTTCTAGTCGGTCATTGCTGGGAAATCACAGTGGCAAAGCTTGGGACAGCTGGTCACGTGGCAGCCACAGTCAGGAAGCAGAGTGACAGATGCTGGTGCCCACTCGCTCTCTCTACTCTACACAGTCCAGGATCCCAGCTCAGGGAGGAACACCATCCCCAGAGGGTCTTCCCACTCAATGAACCTAATCGAGATAATTCTCCACAGGCATGCCCAGATGCCCATCTCCCAGTGAGTCTAGATCTCTTCAAGTTGGCCATTGAGATTAACCATCACAGCAGCAATATGTTTTTTTCCCCTTAAAATTTCAGATACAGAATTTTGTAAAGTTCCAAACAAAAGATGCTTTGTGCCTAAAGGAATTTGTTCTTGGATCACTTTATATTTATTGACAGCTAAGGTGACGCCAAACCCATCCTGCTAAGAGAGGACCAGTTATGGAGCCAATTATGCTTATCGTCCGTCCAGGTTTATCTGTTGAGAGCAGTGGAGGATTTTGGAGTGTGTGTGTGTCTCTCTCTGTGTGTGTGCATGCATTGAGGTCAGAGATCAACATTAGATATCATTCCTCAGGTACCAGCCCCATATTTAAAAAAAATTTATGTGTATGAATGTACTGTCTACATGTAGGTTGGTACACCTGTATCATGCAATGCTGCAGAGGTCAGAAGAAGGCGTCGGATTCCCCTGGAACTGGAATTAAAGATGGTTCTTAGCCGCCATGTGGGTGCTGGGAATCCAACCTGGGTCCTCTGTAAGAGTAGTTGGTGCTCTTAACTGCTGAGCCATCTCTCCAGCCCCAGACCCATATTTTTTGAGACAGAAACTCTCACTGGCCTGGCTGCTATGATGGTTAATCTCAGCTTGGGTAGGCTGGCTGGCCAGGGAGCCCCAGAGATCCTGGTGGTGCTGAGATTATAAGTGCATGCCACCAAGCTCCATTTTCTACATGGGTTCTGGGGATGAAACTCAGGTCTGTATTCTTACACAGCAAGCACTTTGCCACCTGAGCCCCATCCCCAGCCCTTTTGGAGGTTGCTACGTGTGTAGTCCCTAGCTGTAGTGAGTATACTCCTAATGTGTTGCTGGCTACGTCATGAGCAGTAGCTTCTGACAGCTCTTGTTCATCAGTCAGCTTGGGGAAAAAAATAAAACACATTGATATAGAAACAGAGTATGAGCCAGCAATTATCCTCAGAGAGCACAATTGAAGCCACATTTTATTTAAATATTTATCTTGTGAATTGATTCATACAAAACAAAGAGCTGTTTCTTTCCTATTTTTTTTTTAATTTATGAATGACTTTGCCACTGAAATGGGGAGTGAGAGACCACTGCTTGAGCTGGGTCTGCTGCAGTCCATGTCTCACGCGAAAACAGTGACGCAACATCAAATTATTCATTGTGATGTGGCATTAGGCTTGCCATGTGTGAATGCAGAGAGAGTTGATAACACGTGCAGCTGTTCACTTAACAAGCCCAGCTCTGCATAAGAAGAGAGAGAAAGCTGATAGATAACCTTTAGCAGCAACAGTAACAGCAATAATAATAATAATAATAATAATAATAATAATAATAATAGTAATAATCTCCTCTCAGGCTAGCTAGTTGCTCTCCTTAGGCAGTAAAGCTCTGAGGTAAGTACTGTGCCTGCCCCAGCCTTTCCCTCCAAGCTTAGAGAGCTTAGAGGCAATGGAGGTCACCTACAGGACAGGCAGGAATTCTGGGTTCAGCTGGACAGCTTGACTTCTTGCCAGTTCCATTCGGTAGTGACTAGCCACTATTTTTTAAATAGTAACTGGGGACAATTTGGGGTCCAGTGTCTTATTGGGGCCCGACGGGAGCAGCAAGCCCAGGAAATTTCCCATTTCATTGGCAGGCATTTTATTGCTCGTTGAAGAAGACAAGACCAGGAGGGTTCTGTTGGCATGGAGACTTCACATCCATTGCCATTTGCCCCCGATCTTGCCAGTGCTTCTCCCACTCTCCCTACCTCCAATACCCAGAGAAAGAGAAAGAGCCTTTGGCAACCATATTCTGGACAGGAGAACGATGACCCGTTGCAGCCTAAAGATTCTTGTATGAATGTAGATCCTGACTGTATTTAGTGTTTTCCCAAGTCCTCTGTCAGTGGGCCCTGGACCACTTTGTGAGCTTGTCTTACTGGCCTGTCAGGACTCCCCACTGGCTGGCCTGTCATGGGGTGAGGCTCTCTTGGTATATTGCATTTACCCTTCAGAAGGGCTGAAGCTATTTAAATGTTTCTGTAATGAAGGCAATGATGGAGAAAAGCATGCAGGCCACTGAGATGAGTCCGGAAGGAGGAAGTTCAAACATGGGTTCAGTCCTGGGTTGTCAGTGGCAGCACTTTACCTGGCAAAACAGAACTTTGGAAAGCAATGGTGACCATTTAGCAAGTTGTAGGTAGAAATACCAGGGAGAGACAAATAAAAGGACTTAGTGCACTATCAGGGGACACATGGAACGGAAGACAAAAATCTTACAGGGAATTCTGTGCTCAGGGAAGAGAACTGCAAAGAGAATGATGACTATAAGAGAGAGAGTAGGTTTACAGACTTGGTGCCATGGGTCTCAGCTGGGGAGACACATTCCTGCTCTCTTGGGGCCCAGAGGCTGCCGAGCATGCTACTATCCAGAAGACAGCCCCCCACAGAGTCGCCATCCCAGAGTGTCCCCACCACTGTTAGAGACTGCCCACTGAGGACTTGCTCTGTGCAGCACAGGATGTGGCACACAGCACAGCCTCATGCAGACCCCAGGGTTGCAAGCAGGTCTATTGGATTGGATTTTGGCTGCTGCTGAAGTGCTTTATTGACATGTTAGTCAGTTAAAGACTGTAGCCAGCTCACTCACTCATGGAATCTTCTCAAGGCAGGACCCTGAATACAGCATGCACACACTGTGTGATGTGCTTATGTGTGTCCCCCAGTTTTCTCTCCATGAAGTCTGGGGCTCCACAAAGTGAAGCAACTCTTTTGGGTCATTTCTGCAACTTTAAAAAATCACAGTGGTTGTAAAATAGTTGGTTTTAAAGTATTTATTTTATTTTTGGTATATGTATGTGTTCATTTATGTACATGTCCCTGTGTATGAACATGTGTATGCTGATGCTCATATATGTGTGTACACATGGATGTAGAGGACAGAGGTCAATGTCAGATGTCTTCTTCAATTTTTCCCACCTTTTACAAAAAATTAGATTTGTAAAAATATTTCTTTCATTTTTTAAGTCAATGTTTTATTGAAGCTCTGTGCATTTTATAGAATGTTCATTATTTTTTATTTTATGTGTATGAGGGTGTTGTCTGCATGTATGTAAGTGTACCCATGTCATGCAATGCCCTAAGGAGGCCAGAAGAAGGTGTCGGATCCCCTGGAACTGGAGTTAGTAGGGTGGTTAGCCGCCATGTGGATGCTAGGATTTAAACCTGGTCCTCGGTAAGAGTAGCCAGTGCTCTTAACTCCTAAGCCATCTTTCTAGCCCCCCACCTTATTTTTTGACAGGGTCTCTCACTGAACCTGGAACTCACTGATTTGTCTAGGCTGGATGGCCAATGTGCACCAGGGAGTCTCCCATCTCTGCTTTCCCAACACTGGGATTCCCAACACTTTTTACACAGGTGCCAGGAATCCAATTTGGGTCCTCACAGCAAACACTTTGCTGACTGAGCCATGTTCTTAGCCCCAGCTTTTTTTTATTTTTCAGTGGATAACACATGAATATATATTAAAATTTAGCAATACAAATAGCACACCATGGGAACTAAACCTCTGTCTCTCCTCTTAATCCCAATCACTCCTTCCAGAGGCTACACTGCTTCTCTGTTTCTTGAGTATCCTTTGAAGATAAGTCTCTGTGTCAAAGGATGGATGGGTAGATGGATGTTTGAATGGGTGCATGAGTTGATAGATGGCTGATGGATGCATGCATGGAGGGATACATGATGGAGGGATGCATGCACGGAGGGACAGATGGGTGATGGATGGATGCATGCATGCATGCATGGAGGGACAGATGGGTAATGGATGGATGCATGCATGCATGTGTGCATGAAGGGACAGATGGGTGCTGGATGGGTGCATGCATACCTGCATGGAGGGACAGATGGGTGATGGATGGATGGATGCATGCATGCGTGCATGGAGGGACAGAGAGATGATGGATGGATGCATGCATGCATGCATGGAGGGACAGATGGTGATGGATGGATGGGTGCATGTATGCATGCATGGAGGGACAGAGAGATGATGGATGCATGCATGCATTCATGGAAGGACAGATGGGTGATGGATGGATGGATGCATGTATGCATGGAGGGACAGATAGATAATGGATGGATGCATGCATACATGCATGGAGGGACAGATTGGTCATGGATGGATGCATGCACGTGTGGAGGGACAGATGGGTGATGGGTGTATGCATGCATGCATGGAGGGACAGAGAGATGATGGATGCATGCATGCATGGAGAGACAGATGATGGATGCATGCATGCATGGAGGGACAGATGTGTGATGGATGGGCACATGCATGCATGCATGGAGGAACAGATGGATGGTGGATGGATGCATGGAGGGACAGATGGGGGATGGATGGATGGATGATGCATGGAGGAACAGATGGGGGATGGATGGATGGACGGATGCATGGATGGATGGATGCATTCATACATGCATGGAGGGACAGATGGGGGATGGATGGATGGATGCAAGGAGGTACAGATGGGGGATGGATGGATGCATGCATGGAGGGACAGATGGGAGATGGATGGATGCATGCATGGATGGAGGGAGGGACAGATGGGTGGATGGGTGGATTGATTAGTGAATAGATGCATGGATGGATAGATGGATGGATGGTCAGATAGATGATAAATATGTAATTGCAGAAATGACAGGTTACCATGTGTTAGCTTCCTGGAGTTGCCATATGTAATTGCCCCAAACTAGTTGGCTTAAAACAATAGAATTTTGCCCCACAGTTCTGGAGCTAGGAAGTCCAAAATCCAGTTATTGTCAGGGTCGGTTCCTTCTGGAAGTTCAGAGGTGACTCCATCCCATATCTTTCTTAGCTTCTAGTGGAAGCTGTTGGCTCTTGGGTCCCCTTGGCTTATAGATACAGCATATCAGTCTCTGTGTCATCCTGTGCTGTCCTCTTTGTGTGTGACTGTGCATGGGCTTCTCTCATCATTTAAGAACAGCAGTCACTGCAGGAGACCCCTTGATCTAGCAGGATCCCAGATAAGCCTCATAATTGCTATAGAATAGAAGTCCTATTCCTAACACAAGGCATCATGTACTGTAGGGCTTCATGAGGCCACTGCCACTAAATGCCATCTGAGCCTTCTTTTTGGCCCCACATTCCAGTGTGTTGGATACTGAGCCACATCTCTCCATGGAGAAATGCCCTTCAGTGTAAGTCAGTGCATAGCTGTTCTGTAATTATCTCCAAGTCTCTCTTGATGGAAGTTCAAGTTTTACCAACCAGCTCTTACCTTAAGTGGCCAGAGGGAATCAAGGACTCCTGTATTTTGCATAATCTGATTCTGCATAGTCAGTAAAGAGCAGTGAGCATCTTTTCTGGCTAAACCAGAAAGCTCTGTTGTTGCTCAGCATGGACCAGTCATTGTATCACTTAAGGTTGAGTGACAGCGATGGTAATTCTCCGCCTTTCTGATGCACCAGGCTCATTTGGTGGCCTGCTTAAAAACTATAGAAGGTGGGGCCCACCACAGCCAACACGTGTTTTTAAACTTTTTTAAATTGGTCTTTAAAAAAATTGGTCTTTATGTTTCTGGGTGTTTTACTACATGTATGTAAGTGTACCACATGAATGCAGTGATCATCCCAGAAGAGGGAGTCAGATCACCTGGAACTGGAGATATGGATCATTGCCAACCACTATATGGGTGCTGGGAACTGAACTCTTGTCCTCTGCAAGAACAGCCAGTGCTCTTAACCACTGACCCATCTCTCCAGCTCCATGTCTGGAGGTATGTTTTTAAGAAGCTTCCTAGTGGTTCTGTTAGACAGCTGGGATTGGGTGCTGCCAGCAGATTTGCTTATGTTATGCAGACTGTTGGGATGACGGAGATAAACGAGCCCTGGATGTCAAGGAACCTATGATCTCTTAGAATAAACACCCTTGAACAGATCAGTGCAGGGATCTGTGAACACAGCCCAGAGGTAGGCACTGGACGGACAAAGTGCTGGGGAGGGACACCAGCTGACAGTGACAGGATGAGAGGCTCCATGTCAGCAAAGACTCCCAGGTAGAACAATACCCTGCTGTGTGTGGGAGCAGCCTCAGCCACAGGTAGAAGGCAAGGAGGCAGAGCAGGAAGAAGGGAGTCAGCCAGTGTGATGTCACTGTGCTCTTTTGTTTATTCCACCTAAGTCCTCTAATGCCTAAGTTAAATTGTAAGCGGACCACTGCTTCCCCTCAAGGTCCACTCAGGGATCAGTGCTCACCAGCAAGGCACCAGAGACAAAGGGTCCTTTAGCTCCACCCTTGGTAACTTGAGAGCTGGGACCAAGATGGTGACCAAGAAAACTGAAGGACCCAGAACCCTGAAGACCCAGTGCCAAATGTTAGTGCAGAAATGCCTTGATTATCCATGGAGATGAACACAGCAACAAACCAACAAACGTGGGAACAGCCTAGCTTACAATCCCATCCTTGTATTTTAAGAAGAGAGATGATGCAAGCCTTGGGAAGAGGCTGGGGGAAGGTGAGAATCAACCCGAGCCGTGGCTGTATGGAGGCTGGCCATCTGGAGCCGCGTCCGCCTCATCAAACAATCCCTAATTGTTTTTAATAAGGTGCATAAGTTATGTTTGGCTTCCTCCACTCCTCGCCGTCTCCCTGTTGAGTCTGTTTTTTATTTTCTTATGAAACAATAAGGCCAATATAATTAAAAAGCAGTGAACATATTCGCCTCCCTGAGAACGGGGCAGGTAATTAAAAGCTCCTTGGAAGGAGGGTTGTTGTTTCTTCTTTTTCTTTTTTGAATGTTGTAATTTTTAACAATGGAGCAGGGAAGAAAGAGTAGTACTTAATTCCCATCTTCCTCCTGCACTCCATTGTAGAAAAGGGGAGTGGCCAAGAAGAGGGTTAGGACAGAGATAGAGGGTGCTTTGGTCACCTCATACCCCAGATCCAGTGTGGCCCCTGTGCTTTGGGGACATTTAATGATGCCTGCACACCCCACTGACGGCAGGAGAAGGAAGGGTGGGCATCTTGGGCTAGCTGGCTGGCACCAGGTGCCATGGAAGGCCTTGTACAAATACTATCCTCTTGAACTTTCTCTGATGTCCTGTAAAAGTGGGTGCCCTTCTTTAAATGATCGAGGCTGCTGAGTGGGAAATAACAGAAGGGAATTCTGGGGCCGGGAGGCGGCTCATCTGGTAAAGACCTGGGGACCTGAATTTGATCCACAGAACCCATATAAAGGTAAAAGGAAGGAACAACTGCACAAAGTTGTCCTCTGAACTCTCCATGCACTCTGGAAACCCCCCCCCCCAATCATGCACATGTAGTGGTAGTAGTACTAATCATGAAAAGAAATCTGTGTGACCCTGGGATGGTTCGCTTGGAGGAGCCTCCCAGGGGAAGTGTAGAGTGAGAGAAAAAAGTGAAGAAGCCAGGCGTGGTGGCGCACACCTTTAATCCTAGCACTCAGGAGGTAGAGGCAGGCAGATCTCTGTGAGTTCAAGGCCAGCCTGGTCTACAGAGTGAGTTCCAGGACAGCTGGGGCTACAGGGAGACCCTGTCTCGTAAAGACCAAAAAAAAAAAAAAAATGGGGCTGGAGAGATGGCCTAGCGGTTAAGAGCGCCGACTGCTCTTGCAGAGGATCTGGGTTCGATCCCCAGCACCCACATGGCGGCTGAGAACCGTCTTTAACTCCAGTTCCAGGGGGAATCCGACGCCTTCTTCTGACCTCCGAGGCATTGCACGACATAGATGCACAAACCTACATGCAGACAGTACATTCATACACATACAAGAATAAATTAAAAAAATTAAAAAAAAAGTGAAGCTGGGCGTGGTGGTGCATGCCTTTAATCCTAGCACTTGGGAGGCAGAGGCATGGGGGTCTCTGTGAGTTCAAGGCCAGCCTGGTCTACAGAGTGAGTTCCAGGGCAGCTGGAGCTATAGGGAGACCTCAAAAAGACAAGAAAAAAAAAAAAAGAAAAAAGTGAAATACCAATTTTCAGAGAGCAACAGGGGAACCAAATCTGACTAAGGACCTGTCATTTTAGGTAGGCTGTTTAAGAACAAACAAGCAGCCTTGACTACCAGGCCTAGGCGCCTCAGGAGGAGAGGGCTGCTGTGACTCCCAGATCTCAGGAGGGGAGGGCCACACCTTGCTGGGCCACAGAGGCTCTCAGGGCTCCCTTCAGCTGCTGCTTCTTATACCATGCTGCGTGTCAGAGCACGGCGTGTTGTGATGGTTACAGCTCCTGAGCACCCTGTCAAATGTGATTTGGCAGCTGCAGTCCACTGCTGAGGACACAGAGACTTACAAGGAGACAGGGACAGATCAACACAGTGGCAGCAGAGGTAGGACAGGGACCATATGGGGCATCTTTAAAGGCTGCGTTCTGAAGCTCCACTTAGGTTGGCTCCCCTTCATCTTAGCTGGAGCAGCAAGGGGGTTCTCTACCTGGAAGCATGCCTCCATCTCATGAGTTCTGCACTGGGAAAACAAACATGGAGTTTTGTTTTATTGTTTTATTTTCTTTGAGATAGGATCTAACTGGTAGCCCAGGCTGACTTTAAACTCCCAATCCTCCCACCTGTCCCAGGTGCTGGGATTACAGGCAAGACAACACCTAACTAGTAATTGATCTTGTTTTTAAATAGATTAGACCAAAGCTGCGGGCATGTGGGTTTACCTCTACAATCCCAGCAGTCAGGAAGCTTAGCCGAGGGGATCCCCTAGAGTTTGAGACTACATAGTGAGTTCCAGGCTAGCTTGGGCTACAGTGTGAGACCTCAGCAAACAAACAAACAAACAAACAAACAAACAAACAAACAGAAAAAGATCATTGCAAAGTACCCCAATGTGTTCATACTCACTCAACAGTATATCTCTTTTGTTCCAAAGAGGGAAAGGATAATGCTTGAGTCTAGCTCAGAAGGCAGTGAAGCCTAGGACGGAAGGCAGGGAGGACAAAGCTGTGATGGCAGATGAGTGCATGGGGATGGGTGGCCACGTTCTGTGGTGCCAGAGGGTGGTGCTAGGGCAGAGGCTGACCAAGGTGATTCAAGTCAGGTGACAGCAAGCTTGAAATGTCAAGCACTGGTGCCTAGACTTGCTAGGTGATGAGAAGCTAGGGAAATCTGTTTCTAGGATCCTAAAGGGAGGCTGTCTGGAGTTCTGCAGTGAGGTTGGTGGGTAGTATGTTGATTGTGAGTAGACATTCCATCTCCTGTGAGGACCGGGACTGCTTCAGTGGCCAGCGATAGGAGCTGACCCCTGATTGGCTCTAGCACACGGGATCAACTGCTTCTAGTAGTGAGACCAGAAAAGGGGTTTCAGTCATCTCTCTTCATCCCTAGGAAGAAGAATCAGTTCTCAGCGCTTCTCTCTCTCTCTCTCTCTCTCTCTCTCTCTCTCTCTCTCTCTCTCTGTTTCTTTTCTTTTCCCACCTGTATTCTGAACTCTACATTGAGGCCAAGATGCATGGTCTCTCCACACCAGGCCATCCTTCTCACACTCTAGCGTCCTTTGCTATGATTGTCTTATCTTGGAGCCAATGGCAATGGCTGGAAGGGTTCAGACCACTGCTGAGTTAAACTTGGGATCCATCCTCTCCTGGGGTTTAAAGAAGAACCCCAGCTGGTCTGGATTCTTGAACACTGAGAAGCCTTGGTTCCTTAGGGGAAAAACAAAACAAAACACAGGACCAGAACCTAGCAGGTTGTTATCAAATGAAGGAGTCACATGGGCCTGGCAGACCAAAACAACAGCCACTCATTACAAGACCTTGGAGAAAACCGGATAGCTGGGAGGGGGCGGCAGTGGAGGACGTGTTCTGAGGCTGAGGACCAGAGACTCCTCTGGGGCCTTGTGTCTACTTTCTAGAACCAGGAGCCAGCGCCTGTGGTGGTTTTTGAGGTTGCTAATGAAACTCCTCAGTGAAAGGCCATGCAGGTCACCTAGTGGGCTGGAGGGGCCACAGGCATTCACAGGAAGTTGGACTTCTCCTTTCTTTCAGGATGTAGGAGCTGAAAGGTTGAGGAAGCCGTGGATACATCCATCTGTGCAGTGTTGGATCTGCAGCTGCAAATCAAGGGATGTTTGCATGCTCAGTGCCTTTCTCATGCAAACACACATCTTCCCAGCCTAGGAATGAGTCCCATTGCTCAGCCATAGCTGGGGTTAGATGCTTACACGAACCCCATCCTCTGGAGGTGTCTGCTGAAGGGAAGCTGGGATTCTTTGCTTGGTTCAAGGGATTGCTGAGAGCTAGTGGCTTGCTTTGTAAGAATGTTGTTCTATTGATTGAAGGGAGTGGGCCTCCCACCTCATCCTAAGGGATCCCAGTGTGCCACTCCCTCCCCCTCCTCCTCTTCTTCTTCCTCCCCCTCCTCCTCTTCCTTCTCCTTCTCTTTGCTCTCCCTTCTACTAAGATAGGGTCTCCCTGTAGCCCCGGCTGGCTCAGAACTCACTATATAGACCAGGCTAGACTCCATCTCTCAGGGATCCAGCAGCCTCTGCTGAGATTGAAGGTATGCTCTGAAACACCCAGTCAAATTGTACATTCTTACCTCCGGCTGACTCGTAGAAGTCACTGGCTTGGACCCACCCACAGATCTTCAGAGTGCTCTGTCTGGAGTATTTTTGCTCTGGATCCATTTTTAGCTTAAGCCTACTAATAGCTAGAGCCATGGAAGATGGTTGATGCCCAAGCCTAAAGTTGAATTTTTTTTTTTCTGAGGCAGGGTCTTACTATGTAGCTTACTGTGAACTCACTGTCAGCCAGGCTGGCTTTGAACTCACGGGGATCTGCCTGCCTTTGCTTTTCTGCCCCTTGCCCCTCTGCCCCTCTGCCCCTCTGCCCCTCTGCCCCTTGCCCCTCTGCCCCTCTGCCCCTCTGCCCCTTGCCCCCCTGCCCCTCTGCCCCTTGCCCCTCTGCCCCTCTGCCCCTCTGCCCTCGCACCCTGCCCCTCTGCGCCCTTGACCCCTCTGCACGCTCTGCCTTCCTGTCCCTCTTGGCCCCTCTGCTCCGCCTCTGCCCTCTGCCCCTCTGTCTCCTCTGCCCCTCTGCCCTCCTCCCCTCTGCCCCTCTGTCCCTTCCTACCCCTGCCCCTTGCCTATGCCCCTTGCCCCTCTGCCCCTTGTCCCTCTCGCACCCTGCCCCTCTGCCCCATTGCACCTCTTCTGCTGACCTCTGCCCCTCTGCCCTTCCCTCTGCCTCTGCCCTGACCCTCTGCCCCTCGCCCCCTGCCCCTCTGCCCCTGCCTTGCCCCTCTGCCCCTCTGCCCCTCCCTGACCCCTTGCCTTCCTTCTGCCCGCCCCCCCTTGCCCCTCTTCCTGCCCCTGCCTCCTCCTTGCCTCTCTTGATCTTGCCCCGCCTCTGCCTTCCCTGCCCCTTGCCCCCCTCTGCCCGCCCCCTGCCCTTGCCTCTCTGCCCTTGTCCCTCTGCCTTGCCCCTCTGCCCCTGCACCCCTGCCCCTTTGCCCCTCTGCACCCTTCTGCCCTCTTCCTGCCCCTTGTCCCTTGCCCCCCCTATGCCTCCTCTGCCCCTTGCTCTCTGCCCTTTCCTGCTTCCTCTCTGCCTTACTCTGCCCCTTGACCCCCTCGCTGCCTCCTCTGCACCCTGCCTCTGCCCTTCTGCCTCTGCCCTCACACCCCTTGCCCCTCTGCCCCTCTGCCCCTCGCACCCCTGCCCCTCTGCCCCTCTGCCCCTTGCCCCTCTGCCCCTTGCCCCTCTGCCTCCCAGATGGTAGGTGCTGGGACTGCAGGTGTGCACCACCATGCCTGGAGACTCACATACACGGGGCTTATAGAGGTCAGAAGACAACTTTGGGGAGTGGCTTCTCTCCTCCCACTGTGTGGGTCCCAGGGATTGTAGTTGGCCACCAGGCTATGCAACAAACCCCTTCACCCACTGAGCCATCTCAGTACCCCTAACCTTTGCTTTCTTCTTAAAAGATTCTCATGAGATTCTAAAATGCCAACAGGCTTGAGGACGGTGATGGTTCCCATTGCAGATAAATCTGAGTCCCTGCTTCGAGCTGTATCTTGACACAAAGTGTGGCTCATTAGTCCTGGTCCCCCTCTCTGCTGTTTGATTCCTTTCTCTCTCACTTCACCCACCCTGTATTCGATTGTCATCAAATTCAGTGCTTAGTGAGGCAGGTCCCTGTTTGAGTTTCAGTTTCTTCATATATAGAGTAGCCTAGGCTATGTATCCCCTCATCCTGCCTGGGTGCCAGTTTCCTGAGTAATGAATTATTTTTCAGTGCTAGGGATTCAATACAGAGTCCTAGCATGCTAAGCAAGGACTCTACCCCTGAGCCACTTCCCCAGGCTCTAGTTAATTCCTGAAGGGTCCCGCTAAGCCTGTTTGGTGGAACTTATGGAGCCATGACAGCTGACAGCATGTGGAGACTTTTTACGGTGTCACCAATGCCCTCTCTAGATGTCTATTGGGTAGATGACAGAGACAGCGCGGTAACTATCCAGCTTGAGATGTCAGAGGTGGGACTGGGCATGCAGCTCAGTTGGTGGTAGAGTGTTTGTCTAGTTCGTAGCAAGCCTTGGTCTCCAACACCATCAGGGCATAAACCAGGCTTGGTGACACATGTCAGCTATTTTAGCACTAGAGAGGTAGAAGCAGGAAGTGCAGAGTTCAAGGTCATCCTTGGCTACATAGCAAGTTGAGGATTAGCCTGGTTTCTATGAGATTTTAATGAAAGAAAAAGAAAGGAAGGAAGGAAGGAAGGAAGGAAGGAAGGAAGAGGAAGAGAGGAGAGAAATAGAAGGAGGAAGAGAGGGAGGGAGGGAAGGAAAGAATGAAGGATGGAAGGACAAAAGAAAGAAAGAAAAGGCAAGGAAATACCAGCAGCGCAAGAATGAGAACCAGCCTTGCGACCTCAGGACTGACCTCTGTGGGAAGCCAGGTCACCCTGACCTGTCTCCACCCTCTAAAGCACACCCAAGTCCTTCAGCAGAAAGTCCCTTGTTGCTTCCCATGGTGCCCAAGCTCTCTGTCTGCTTTCTCATTTCTCAGTTGACTTTCCTTTAATGTACAAACCACTTTCCATACTGTGACACACGGCTCCCCCCTCCCCCTTCTCTCTTGTGTTCCCTCACGCCACACTATTTCAGAGTGGGGGCGAGAGGGACATCTGCTTGGGCCTGAGCCTCTGGAGGAGGCCCTAAAAATGTCTCTGGTGGAGCAGAGTTGGAGACCAGAGAGGCGGCGTTGTGTGAAGGCCCTGTGCAGTCCGCTCTGCTCCAGAAAAGAGATGCTAAAAGGAGCATTAAGTATTCTCATCTCGAGGTTACTCAATTCCTATTTCACAAAGGGAGGGACATTAAAATGAGCACGCAGTGCTTAGCAGCGCTGCAGAGTTGGGAGTTTTCTATGAACTTTTCAGAGCTAGTTGGCCGGTCAGAGGACTGGGTCATTTATGGATGAAGACAATGCCCATGAGGAGGGGGTTTGGGGATTACTGACTGTTTGGCTGAAGTCGCCCCTGTTCTCCCAAATGATGTCCATGTATCGTTTATGCAGAGTGTGATCCATGTTACTGGACAGGAAAGGAAAAAGGAAAGCCATCAGGACGATGCAGAGGGTGGGGTTTAAAGATGCTCCGTTTCCTTCTGTGATTTTGAAGGACTTCATCTGGAAAGGGCTGTGGTAACATAGTAGCTTTGGTTTCAGTGTACTCTGAGAGTCTATGAAGTAAAAAAAATGTTCCCTAGTGAACCAGAGGAACGCCCATTGGAATCCCAGCCTCTGTCACTAGTCAAATATCTTTTATATATCTTTTCTTCAAAAAGTCATATGCTAAATAAAATTCTCTATGGAGAGGTTGCTACATAAAATAATTGTAAAAACTTGAAGTTGGTCTGGGGAGATGGCTAACTCAGAATAGTGCTAACTGCATATGGATGAGGGCCTGAGTTTAATCCCCAGAATTCATGTAAAAAAAGCTGGGTGTAGTGGCGCATGTTTGTAATCCCAGTGGTGGGGAGGCTGAACCAGGAAGATCCGTGGCCTAATTAGCCAGCCTGGCCTAATTAGCAAGTGAAAGACCTGGTCACACACACATACACAAAACCCAAAACCAAGACGTAGACCTTTGTTGACCTGGGACCTCTACATGCAAACACACAGCCACACTCACTCACTCAATTGAAGTAAAATGTTGGCTATGATCCATCCTTCAGCATGACCTAAGAGTGAAAATTAGGTTTATGGGTTTGGGGTCCTGCACAATCTCTGTAGATGCACCAGAAAACATCTTCCTGCAGCTTTGCTTCAGTCTCATAGAGAAAGAAGCCACATGATGCTGATGTGCTGAAGTGACATGAACCTGTGTCTGCCTAAGTTCCACATGCTCCTCTCTCTGACAGACCCTAGAGGCACTGAGCCCAACAGCCCAGTCCTGACTCCTTATTAACAGTTTCTTCCTATGATCATTTTTGTTTGTTTGTTTGTTTGTTTTGTTTTTTTTGAGACAGGGTCTCCCTGTAGCACCAGCTGTCCTGGAATTCACTCTGTAGACCAGGCTGGCCTTGAACTCACAAAGATCCACCTGCTTCGGCTATTCCTATGATCTTCTTAACCAGCATTTCCTGATAAAACCCCAGTTTTGGCTGGGCATGGTGGTGCACACCTTTGATTGCAGTACGCAGGAGACAGAGGCAGGGGGAATCTCTATGAGTTCAAGGCCAGCCTGGTCTTCATAGTGAGCTCCAGGCCAGCTGGGACTAAAGGGAGACCCTGTCTCAAAAAGACCAAAAACAAACAAACAAACAAACAAAACCCAGTTTCAAAAGTTTCTGGACCCAAACGACATGATTTAAAAATTTTTAAATCAAATGTTTTTTAACTGACATCTGTCCCAGTCAATTTGCACAAGATGATGACATGCCCCAGATGGATGGCAGTTAACTTGCTCACGTATTTGGAAGGGCTTTCTTTAGGAGACATCTAATAGAGACTGGAATGTTTTCCTTTAAAAAGAAATGAGAAAAAATAAGGACTCACAGAGCTGAAATAGGAGTAATCAGAACTTAAGCTGGGCGTGGTGGTACATGCCTCTACTCCCAGCACTCGGGAGGTCTACATAGTCAGTTTTAGACCAGCCAGGGCTGCATGGTGAGACCCTATCTCAAACAAACAAACAAAAGTCATATCAGAACTCAGCCAGCTGGAGTGTGGTTAGGGCCTGGGAAATGTAGAGGACAGTAGCTGGGAGATTCCAAAGTTTCCTCATGACCTGTTGGATCAGACTGGGCTTGATTCAAGTTCCACTTCAGCAGATAGCAAACCCTCCATTGTGCTTATCTGTCAAAGACGGGTAGAGAAGACACCTCTAGGACAGAGTGGCTTAAAAGAGGAAATGTGTGAATATGCTAGCTGGTGCTCAGCCTATCATTCATGCTGACAGAATGGGAGCTGCTGTTGCTGAATTCTTTTTAACTTGCAGTACTGCTGCCTGTGATATCATCTGTTAGGATTTTAATAGTGTTTGGGATTGGAACAAGAATGGCCTGGCCAAGATGTTCACATTGTAACCCTAGAACCTCTCTGGCCACACGCCCTTCAGGCGCACCAGGATTGTGGACTTTTCAGTGGGGGGTGTGTGGAGGGGTTATCCTCCACTATCTGTGCCTGGTCTAGTTCCAACCTAGTCACATCTGGACTTCTCAGCTGTGGTCAGAGAAAGAGCGGTGAAGACACACAGAAAGTCAGAAAGATCCAAGTTGTTGACGTTGAAGGTGGAGGAAGGCAATCACAAGCCAAAGATTTGTGGAAGCCTTTAGAAGCAAAGAGGAAGATTTTTCTTGTAGAATATTCAAAAGAATGAACCTAGTCTAATCTCTACTGAACCTCTAGTTTACAGAGATAATGAATATGGGGCTCAATCAGAAAAGTGCTTGCTGCACAAATGTCAGGACCTAACTTTGGGTTGCTAACACCTAGGTGAAAAGCTGGCCTCTGCAACATGAGCTTGTAATCTTAGCACTAGGGAGGCAGAAACTGTAGGATCCATGGAGCTCGCTGACCAGGCAGTCTTGATGAGTCAGTGATCTCCAGGTTCACTGAGAGACTCTGCCTCAAAAAACAAGGTGAGAGTGGTCAAAAAAGACATCGAATATCCACGTACACACACACACACACAATTGCATGCACATGAACACATACACATGCATAAACCCTATACACAAGAAATAAGATAAACATGGTGCTAGATTTAATAACTATTTTTTTCACTTTCTTGATTTATTTATTTTTATTTATGTGCATGTTTTGTCTGCATGAGGTAAGTGTACTGTGAGTATGCAGTGTCTTCAGTGGCCAGAAGAGGGCATCAGATCCCTAGGAACTGGAGTTATGGATGGTTGTTAGCTGCCATGTGGGTGCTGGGAACCAAACCCAGGTCATCTGCAAAAGCAGCTAGTGCTCTTAATGCTGAGCCATCTCTCCAGCCCCAAGATCTAAATCTTAGATAAAATAAATGAACACAACAATTTGTAAGACATTAAGTTTGATGCTACTGACTTTGTGGCGACCCATCACAGCAGCAAGAACTAACTCATAATTAATACTGAGGCTGTTAGTAATAGTACAGTGGTCTCCCTTGACCTCCTTGACACTTCCCGTGGTTTCTCTTACCACAATTAGCTGCCAAAAATGCTAAATGGAAGATTCCAGAAATACCCTGTTCATGAGTTTCAATTCGTGCACCATTTTGAGTAGCGTGATGACAGCTCTTTTATCATGGGCCATCGATGTAATTGTTCTGCTTTTACTAATCTCTTTGAGTGCTTCACTTATGAATTAAACTTTCTCAGAGCGGTATGTAAGTATAGGGAAACCATAGGATTTAGGGTTTGGTACTATCTAAGATTTCAGTCAGTCACTGTGAGTCTTAGGATCTATTCTCTGTGGATAAGAGGGGCTTCTGCATATATATATATATATATATATATATATATATATATCCTACATTCCAGTGAAAAAGGTAACTTTAGTGTTCTTGAGAAGTGAAAAGAGAATCCAGTCCCACAATCAGTTCTCCATGTAATGAGTTCAGTACAGGCTCCTAAACAAACAGGAAAGGGATGATTTCCATTAATTTTTTTAACTTTATAACATGTACAATCATAAAATTACAACATGAATGCAGAGATGTTACATACTAATCAGTGAGATTTAACAGCTGTTCCTGTTTTCCTTACTTTACATTTCCCAGTCTCTCTCTCTCACTCTCTCTCTCTCTCTCTCTCTCTCTCTCTCCTCCCTCCCTCCTTCCCTTCCTGCCTCTTTTCCTCCCTTTCCTCTTCCACCTATTCTTCATAACTCCTCATTTTTATTTTTAAAATAAAGACCTATTTTTATTTATTATTTGTGTGCACTCGTGCATGCGTGCCTATGTCTGCAGAGGCCAAAAGAGGGAATCTCATCCCTTGGAGCTGGAATTTCAGGCAGCTTAGCTGTGAGCTACCTCACATGGGTGCTGGAACAGAACTCCAGTCCTCTGCAGGAGCAGTGAGCCCTCCTAGTCACTGATCCATCCCTTCTTTTTAAAAGTTATGTCTGTGGTGTGTGTGTGCGTGCTTGCACATGTAGGGCTCAACATGTGTAAGTGTGCATGTGGAGGCCCAAAGTTGCTATTGGGCATCTTCCTTGATATGTTCCATTTCATTGATGGAGGCGGGGTCTCTCACTGGTTCCAGCTATACTGGCTAGTCAGCTTGCCCCAGGGATTCCTTGAATCTGCCCGCTGAGCTCTGAAATTACAGGTACCCACTGTGCCTGTCTAGCTTTTACTGGATTCTGAGGATCCAAAGTGTCAAGTGCTGTGACCCACTGGGCCATTTCCTCAACACCCTTCTTTCTATGTAGGGTCTCACTATAGCCTCATCCTGGTCTTGAACTCCTTCTTCTGCCTCCTCCTCCTTCTGCCACTTGCATGCTGGGATTACTCGTGTGAATGACCATGCCTGGCTCCATTCCTTTTCTCTTTTTAAAAATATTTTATTTAGGCCAGGTGTGGTGGTGCACACCTTAGCTCTGGTAATAATATTGTGGTTACATCATTTCAGAGCTATATCATGAACTGTTCAGTGTTAAGCTGTAAGAATGATGATAATCTACTTTAAAACACTTCAACTAAAAAAAACAAAAAAACACTTCAACTAAAAATAAACAAAGCCAGATGCAGTGGTGCATGCCTTTAGTCCCAGAACTTGGGAGGCAGAGGCAGGTGGATCTCTGTGAGTTCAAGGCCAGCCTGGTCTACATAGTGAGTTCCAGGCCAGCTGGGGCTACAGGGAGACCCTGTCTCAAAAAGACCCCCAAAATCTATTATTTTTATTTTCTGTGTACGAGTGTTTTTCCTACATGTGTGTAATTGAACCATGTGTGCAACGCCCCACAGAAGAGAAGAGGGTGTCAGATCTCCTGGAACTGGAGTTACAGATTGTTTCTTTTTCCTTTTTTCTTTTTTCTTTTTGGTCTTTTTGAGACAGGGTTTCCCTGTAGCCCCAGCTGTCCTGGAACTCACTATGTAGACCAGGCTGGCCTTGAACTCACAGAGATCCACCTGCCTTTGCCTCCCAAGTGCTGGGATTAAAGGCGTGCACCACCGCATCTGGCTTTGTTTATTTTTAGTTGAAGTGTTTTAGAGTATCATCATTCTTACATCTTAACACTAAACAGTTCATGGTATAGCTCTAAAATGATGTAACCACAATATTATTACCAGAGCTAACAGGGTTAATACTTATTCCCTAGTATTGTCCAATATTCATTCCATATTTAAATGTATAAATTGTCCCTAAAAGAGCTTTCCTAGCTGATTTATTGAGCCAGACTCCTAGGACTGCGCATGCTCCTCCCTGGGCTCGCTTCCTTTTCTGCAGCAGTTCTAACCAAGGGCACTCCTGTCCTCACACCTGCTTCGTTCCAAGTCTTGACTGTGCAGGAAGTGTGTCTGTCTGCTTGATGATGGTCAGCTTTGTTCTAATCCTATCTGCTCAGCATTTCTTTAGAACTGATGAAAAGCAAAACTATTGTATTCAGACTGTGGATTGTTTTTCTAGGTCTTATTTTAATTTCTGTTTTACATGAATTTATATATATATATATCATATATATATATATATAAATCATATATATATATATATATATCCTTCTAACAGAGCTCATGAACTCATGTTTATTTAGCACTTACTCTGTCTTTTCTGAGCCTCAACAGTGCACAGACTCATGCCCAGCCCCCACAGTCACTGGATCTTAAACCTAAAGACTTTTCTACGTCTTTCCTAAGCTACCTTTGAAATATCAAGAGCCCATATTCATTTTTCTTTTTCTTCCTTTCTTTTTTCTTTTATACACAGCACTAGGGATTGGATCTGGGGTCTCCCCATGGTGTGGTAGGCAGGCCCTGAACTGTAGAGCTGCACACCTAGCCTGCTTTTCTCCTTAAGGAACAGTCTGAGGCGATAACCTGTTGGACAGTAGAGTTTGAACCTACATGACAGCGTTAGTCTCACCAGGACAGGTAGGACCACTCATGTGTGGGTGTGCGTGGGTGTGTACATGTGTATGTGTGTACATGTGTGTGTGCATGTGTGTATATATGTATGAGCACATGCTGAGGCCAGAGGTCCATTCTGGCTGTCTGCCTCAATCACTTCTCCACCTTATTTTTTGAGATGTCAAAAAGCAAGAAGCTTGCTGATGTCACTAGACTGGCCAGGAGCAGGCCTCTAGAATCCTCTGTCTCTACTTCCCCAGCACTGGTGTACAAATGTGTGCCATTGTGTCTGGCTCTTTCATGTGGCTGCTGAGAATCAAACTCAGATCTTCATGCTAGTGTGGTGTTCTAGTTTGCTTTCCTGTTACGGTGACAAAATACCATGCCCCAAAGCAACTAGGCTGCTGACTGGCTTGCTCAGCTACCTTCCTTACACAGCCCCGGCCCACCTGTTGAGGGATGGCACCGCCCACAGTGGGCTGGGCCCTCCCAAGTAATTAGCAATCAGGAACCTGCCCCACAGACATGCCCACAGGCTATTCTGATGGAGGAAATTCTTCAGGTGAGGTTCCCTCTCCCCAGGTGTGTCAGGTTGACAATCAAGGTTAGCTATCAAGTGTGGCAAGCACTTTCACTGACTGAGCCATCATCCCTGGCGCCTACTTATACATCTTTATTGAGCTTCTATTAAGGGTCAATACATCACCACTACACCTGCAAGGTAGCTGTTACTTTTCACCCAATACAACACCACTACACCTGCAAGGTAGCTGTTACTCTTCACCCAATAACATCACAATCCTGTCTAAAAAACAAGAGCCACGCTGGGCGTGGTGGCGCACGCCTTAATCCCAGTACTTGGGAGGCAGAGGCAGGTGGATCTCTGTGAGTTCAAGGCCAGGCTGGTCTAGTATGGAGTGAGCTCCAGGCCAGGTGGGACTAAAGGGAGACCTTGTCTCAAAAATACAAAAAAAAAAAAAAAAAGCCAAAACTTGTTGTATGTTGTTTTTTCTTTACTGTTGCAAAAGAATCACAATCCTGGGAGTATCTGTGAGGCAAGGAATCAGAAAAGTTGGTGTAAAGGACCAGATCGCACATAGTTTAGGCTTTGTGGGCCATGTCTCTGCCACAGCTAGTTACCTCTCCATTGCCAAATGGTAGTGGCAGAAGATAGTACTTAAATGAATGGGTGTGCCTGTGTTGACACCTTATTTGTAAAAAATGGACAGTGGCTGGATTTACCCTGGATGCTGCCAACCCTAAAAAAGTGGTAAGGTACACATAAACCTTGACCTAGACCTATGTGTCTGCTGTGCAATGTTCAGTATTTACAAAGTTGTGTTAGCACGATTGACATTAGGGTTTTTCAGCCAAAGAGGCAGGTGTTTCCAGTTCTACTGGAGGGTGGAGAGTCTGGTGTTTGGGTCTTCATTTGCACAGTGACTAGGAGACATACTGAGAAACACAAAGCTTAAATCATGTGCCTATGACAATGATGTTAGTGTTTTAATGAAATGGAAAGACTGGAGTTTATGGCCTTGAAGCTGTGGGCAGCTGCTCCGTGGCTTTGCCGTGGCCTGCCTGGCTGGTCTTGCTTACCTTCTTTGTTCTCTGATGCTCTGTGGCTCTTGCTTTGGCTCTCTTTATCCTGTTTGGATTTTTCCCATGTTTTCATCGGCTTGGTCCCCATAGACATTGATGAATTTAGCCACTGCTGCAGAGGCAGAAAATAAGGAAAGATTGTCAGATGGACAATCCGGTGGGTGGATCTTTTCATGAACAGTCCTTGGAAAGTAAAGACGCAGGAGTTGTGGGAACAAGTCTGAGTTAGTTCATGCTCAGAGAAAAAGACATTGAGGAAGGAACGGGAGGGCAGTAGGGTCATGAGATATGAAAGTGAAAAGGATGTTGGGTGATAGGAAGGTTCAAAGGATCATGGGAGAGAGAATCAAAATATAAATTTTGTTTGAAAATGCCATAATGAAATCTAGTATTATGTATTCTAATTTAAAAGCTAAACAAAGCCAGGTGTGGTGGTGCACGCCTTTAATACCAGCAATTGGGAGGCAGAGGCAGGTGGATCTCTGTGAGTTCAAGGCCAGCCTGGTCTACATAGCAAATTCCAGGCCAGCTGGGACCACAGCAACACCCCGTATCAAAAAGACCAAGTAAACAAAACCATCAAACAAACAAATGAACAAAAACCTAAACAAAACAAACAAAAGACAATGGCCAATTTTTTTTGTTGTTAATTTTTTCCCCTCAGAAGTGAATTCTCTGTCTTGCCTGCCTAGAGTGGATTCAAACTCCCTAAGGAGAGCAGGCTGACTTAAAGTCAAGATCACCCGCCTCCATATCGAGAGTGTGGCATGTGCCAGTATACCCGGCCTTCATGGTCCTGCTTCTGCTGTGATTTTCAAGTGTAATGACCTGACCATCAGCAGGCAGTGAGGTTGGCACCTGGACCTGGAAGAAAAAACTCATTCACTATCTGATGGTGAAATGGTGGGTGCCAGACGGACTGTGGTGGAAACGTGGGCTGTGTCGACATGGCTTGCATGCATCTGGGGGCTGTGTCAACGTGGCTTCCCATTGCATGCACCTGGGGCTGTGTCGACATGGCTTGCCGTCGCAGGCATCTGGGGGTGTGTCGACGTGGCTTCCCATTGCAGGCATCTGGGGCTGTGTTGATGTGGCTTCATGTGGCAGGCATCTAGGGGTGTGTCGACGTGGCTTCCCATCGCAGGCATCTGGGGCTGTGTTGATGTGGCTTCATGTGGCAGGCATCTAGGGGTGTGTCGACGTGGCTTCCCATCGCAGGCATCTGGGGCTGTGTCGACGTGGCTTCCCGTTGCAGGCATCTGGGGCTGTGTCGACGTGGCTTCCCGTTGCAGGCATCTGGGGCTGTGTCGACGTGGCTTCCCGTCGCAGGCATCTGGGGCTGTGTCGACGTGGCTTCCCATTGCAGGCATCTGGGGGGTGTGCCGATGTGGCTTCCCGTTGCAGGCTTCTGGTCTCCCCTTTCTTCCTTCCCCACTCCGTCTGTCTGCCTCAGTAGCTCAGTGTCCATGATGCTTAATCCCTGTCCTTGTCCATCTAGAGTATATCTGAAGTTTTAAATGATGTTTCTCTAAATTTAAATGGTATCACTAGGGCTTGTAAGGTGGCTCAGCAGGTAACTTGTTGCCCAACATTGCAAACCTGATGACCTGAGTTTGATCCTTGGGATCCATGTAAATGTGGAAGGAGAGAACTGGCTCCACTGAGTCACGACCTCTGACTTTCGGAAGTGTGCTCCCCAATAATAAAATATAATATTAAAAATTTAAATTATATCAGTAAAATAAGATGCTTTTCCAGGCATGGTGGCACACATCTTTAATCCCACCATCGGGAGGCAGAGGCAGGCAGATCTTTGTGAGATCAAAGCCAGCCTGGTCTACATAGAGAGTTTCAGGACAGCTGAAGGTGCAGGGAGACCCTATTTCAAAAAGACCCCCCAAGCCGGGTGTGGTGGCGCACGCCTTTAATCCTAGCACTCAGAGGCAGAGGCAGGCGGATCTCTGTAAGTTCAAGGCCAGCCTGGTCTTCATAGCGAGCTCCAGGCCAGCTGGGACTAAAGGGAGACCCTGTCTTAAAAGACCAAAAAAAAAAAAGAAAAAGACCCCCCCACAAAAAGATGCCTTTTTACTAGAGGGTATCTAACAATATCATTCATATGCAGAAGTACAAGACTTTTCTATGTATCATTTTCTATTGCCTGCATCCAGGAGATTAACACTTAAATTAATATATTTAAAGTTTTATTGTATATGAAATTTGGGGTTGTGGAGGGAGCATAGGGCTTTTAGCTGGGGGGGCAGTAGAGACCCTTAAAGCATGTGAACATTTCTGCTAGACAGTCACTCCTAACAGTGGCCCTGGGTTGCTTGAGCCCCACATTGGAGCCATATTGGTCAGTATTGATGAAATGCAGTGACTCTGACTGGAGTCTTGGTCAGTGCTTCCTCCAGCCAGCGGAGATGTTCATTGCTCTGGTTTTCCCATCTGCAAAGTAGGGGAACTGGAGTAGATGTGGTAGGGCAGATTTCAGAACCTGTGCTGCTCCTCTGAACATGGGCCAGGTCGTCCTGATAGTTCCATGAGCTTTTCCTTCTCAGACCCCTAGGAAGTCACAAACACTGGCAGTGATCATGAAGATGATACTGCATTTCTGCAGGATAAATATAATGCTCCCTGTCTACACTCACATTCCAGAGGCTCAGGGACCAAACAAGAAGACACATTCAGTGGGCATAGGACAAAAGTCTGAGGAAGGCTTTCCCCCTAACATAGAAGGATATCTGGTCTCTAACAGCCTCATGATATAATGAAGTTATCGTAAAATTTAGATAGGATTATACCACCCTAAGACCAAATCTTTATAACCCAACAATCATGAAAATTGCACAGAATCATCACCAAAGAGCTAAGTGATATTTCAGTTTTGTATTGGTCTTTTTATTCTCCCAGTAGTATAATGAAACCCCTGAGGCTGAACACTTTATACAGCAAAGAGGTTTATTTAGCACATAGTTCTGGAGAGTCACAGGCATGATGCCTGCACTGCTTGGATCTTCTGAGGGCTTCTTGGTAGATAGCATGGCACAGAGGCTGAGGAGAGGCAGTCTGGCTGTTTGAGGACAACTCTCTTGTAGGAACTCACCAGGGTCCCACAAAAAGTACCTTTAACTCTTACAAAGGTCACAGACTGAATGATTTCATCCCTGCCAGTGGGTTTCATGTCTTACCTGAGCTTCCAACACACAGCTCTTAGAAGACATACTACAACCAAACCATAGCATGTTCTTTGTAACTTGGTGAGTTGCTGGGATGACCATTGGCTTGAACATACAAGTCAGAGTCCCTAGGTACAACTGGTGGTTGGTTGGTGCTTCGTGCTTCATAACTGACATCTCAGTCACCAAAAGACTTTGAATGAGTAGTGAGAAGCAGGGTTTTAGGGGGACAGAGCAGAAGCTGCTGAGTTCTACCCAACTAAACCTGACACCTGCAGCCTGATTCATGTCTCTGAACCACACCCTTTCTTAGAGTGTTATGACATGGGCTCTTACAACACAAACCTTTTGCATATCTGGTGCAGTACTGGGAACAACTGGAGAGAGGCATCCTCGGCTCTGTCAAGGTTTCCCATATGATGCAATTGCAGAAACTGGTATCCTGGCCACTGTTGCTCAGAACAGTGCACAAGTCCTGTTTCACTGAGGGCCCAAGGGTTCCCACGGCCCAGTAGAGGCATTGCTTCACCCAGCCCCGTTGGCTTTTATTACATTGCTTTCTTTCTCCTTGAGATGGGAAGACCCATCCTCAATATTGATGGTGCTATCCCATGAGCTGAGGTCCTGAACCAAAGAAAAATGAGAGAGAAGGTGCTGAGCGCCACCTTTCACATCTCCGTCTCCCTGTCTCTGTGTCTCTGCCCCCCACCCATGTGTGTGTCTGTTTCCTGACTGCGCATGAAATGAGACCAGCCACCTCACTCTCCTGAAGCTGTGTCTTCCCAACATGATGGACTGTATCCTTTCTTAAACTATAAGCTAAAATAAACCCTTCCTCTTTTAGATTGTTTTTGCCACAGCAACGAGAAAAGTCACCACTACTGTATACTAGCTATTGTTTTTATCTAGAACATTCTGCACTCAGGTATTTTCATGTCGTATTCCCTAGATTACGTCACTCAGCCCTTCCCATGCCATTCCAGTCAAACTCATTCCATTCTTCACCCCACCTGTATTTTTTCTTTCACACAATACAGATTTTATTATTATATCTTGTTCATCCTCTGCCTCTCCTAGTACACAATCAATTCCCTTACTTATAAACTTTTTTCTCTGATGATTGGCTATTTTTCTTGGCAGCTAGAACAGGGGCTGATCCTAAATAGGAGACGGATAAACATGGTTAGGGAGAATGGTTGACTCTTTCTCACTGATGTTTATGAACTTTTGCTGTTGTTATAAGCAACAGAAACCAAATTCACCCTGATTTCAAGCCAGAGCAGGCAGCCTTAGGGTCCTTTGAACAAATGATGAGGCATGTATCCTTGGTTTCTGTTCTCCTTGTGACTGGATACCCCTTGGGGCACATTCTCTATAGCTCTGGGCTTATGCCCTTAAGGGTGCAAAGAATATTAAGAACCATTATCTCCAGCTGAAAATCTATAACAAAATACCAGTTGATGGATTTTACCAGATCCACGTGTTCCATGGTCTCACCCAGTCTTCCTTTCATTTCCTGTTGCTGTGATAAAATACCCTCACATAAGCAACTCATGGGAGAAAAGGTTTATGTGGCTCACAATTCCAGGGTACAGCCCATCACTGTGGGGAAGTTAAGGCAGTATGAACTTGAAGCAGCTAATCACACTGCAGCCAGAGTCAAGAACAGAGATGAGTGCATGCACGCTTGCGATGAGTTCATTTCCTCTATTCTTACACGGTTCAGAATCTCTTTCCTAGGGAGGGGTGCCACCCATAGTGGACACATCTTCCCACCTCAGTTAATATAATCAGGATAATCTCCCACAGACAGGCTCACTGGCCAACCAAATCCAGACAGTCCCTCCTTGAGACTCTTTTCCTGAGTGATTCTAGACTGTATCACATTGACAATTAAAACTAACCATCTCCCACACCCGCGGTAGCCAATGATGAATGACGTATGGTGGCAGGCTCATCTGGAAGACAGAGCTAGTAAACGGAAGCATCAAATACAGGGAGGGCCTGGCCCCTCCCACTGGTATTTATCCTAGGCACGGTCCTCATATCTCATCTAGTTTGTTTAGCCCTTCCACAAACAACCCAACACAGCCTTCCATAAATAGGCTGAGAGCAGTGTGCTCTAAATGCATGGTTTTCTAAACATGGTGTCCACACCAGGGTGGTGTACAGTATAATCTGTTAGGATGTAGAGGGAAATATTAGAGCTTCTTTCATCATTTATATTTAATCTCATGCTTTAAAGTTTAATATTAAATGCATGGCTTATAATGCTTACATCAGCATTATGCATATACATATAATTTTATATGTATCTAGAATTTATAAGTAAGTAAAAATACATATTATATATTTGTGTAGCTCAAAATAGTTTACTGATAGGTATACATGATTGTAAATGCTTAACCCACTGTCCAGTTTTCCTAATACAGACAAAGCCCATAGTCTCTTTCTCCAATATGACAGTGTATTACTGTGCTATGTATTGGGGGGGTTGAGGTGTGTGTGTGTGTGTGTGTGTGTGTGTGTGTATGTGTGTGTGCACACTTGTAGGACAGAGGTCACCCTCAGGTGTCCTTCCTCATGAGCTAGGTTCCATATTTCTAGAGACAAGGTTTCTGTCTCCCATTGGCCTGAAATCATGTTGGTTCTGCTGTCTGGCTAGTGAGCCCCAACAGTCCCCTTGTTCTTGGATACACACATGCACTGTCATGCTTGTTTTTTTAAAAAAAAAATCATTAAAGGGGCTGGAGAGATGGCTCAGCAGTTAAGAGCACTGACTGCTCTTGCAGAGGACCTGGGTTCAAATCCCTGCACCCACTTGGCAGCTAAGAACCATCTTTAAGCCAGAAGTGGTGGCACATGCCTTTAACCCTGGGATTTAAAAAAATTCATTACAATTTTTGACAATTTATTTATTGATTGATTTATTCATTTTGGTCTTTTTGAGACAGGGTCTCCCTTTAGTTCCAGCTGGCCTGGAGTTCACTCTGTAGACCAGGCTAGACTTGAACTCACAGAGATCCTCCTGTCTCTGCCTCCCAAGTGCTGGGATCAAAGGCGTGAGCCACCACACCTGGCCTAAGATGCCTTGTGGGTCTTAGCCACCGTGTGGGTGCTGGGAATCGAACCCAGGTCCTCTGCAAGAGCAGTCAGTGCTCTTAACTGAGCCATATCTCCAGCCCTGACAATTTATTTTTATCTTATGTATATAGGCATTTTACCTGTATGTATATAATAAGTATACCATGTTTGAGGCTGGAGAGATGGCTCAGCAGTTAAGAACACTGACTGCTCTTGCAGAGGACCCAGGCTCGATTCCCAGCACCCACTTGGTAGCTAGGAACCGTCTTTAACTCCAGTTCCAGGGGAATCCGACGCCCTCTTCTGACCTCCACGGTATTGCATGACATGGGTATGCCAACCTACATGCAGACAGCACACTCATACACATAAAAAAAATTATAAATAAATAAATAAAAATTAAAAATAAGTATACCATGTTTATGTCTGGTGTTCATGGAGGCCAGAAGAGGGCATCGCATCCCTTAGAACTGGAGTTAAGGACAGGTGTTAGGTGCCATGTGGGTGCTGGGATCCAAACCTGGGTCCTTTGAAAGAGCAGTAAGTGCTCTTAACCACTGAGCCATACCCCCAGTCCCATCTGTGCTTGGCATTTTGTATGAGTTCTAAAGCCCAGATTTAGGTCCCGTGTTTACACAACAAATTTATGGACAAATTCATGTCCCCCAGAAGGTGTTTTAATGAAGCAAAAGCCTCATTTTCAGTTTTTATCACCAAATACTTTCTGAATGTAAACAGTCTCCGTAGCAGGTGCTGCTCAAGCTCTGGACAGTGGTGTTTGGGGCAAGGGTCGATTCTATCATTAGAATTTGGGGGGTAGCATTTCTGCTGTTTCTTCCCTTCATTCTTCAGAAAGTTTGAATGATATCACTAAAAACAAGTTCCTTCCAAATTAGGATGTATATCTTATGCTGGAGACCCTGAAGTATGTCTGAGGACACATAGGATGATGTAGAGAAAGACAGACGATGAAGGAGGCAAGGCGTGGGTGAAATGGCAGACGATGAATGGGGCTTGGGGTAGGGGATCAGAGGGCTAAAGCAGAAAGCAGGAAGTATTTCTAGGACAGCAAGTGTGGGTAGTGGATGAACCATACCCAGGTTGGGAATATTCTGAATTATTGAAACTTGAATGACTCTCATATTCCATTAAAGAGGAAAAATGATGTGAGAATAAATATTAAAAGGAGTCAGGATCTGGGCCATTCATCTTGCCTGAATATTTTTAGCTTCTTTCAGTGTCCGCATCCATTCCTGCTCATGTGAACTCTCGAGACACCCCTTTGCCAGAGCTCTGCTTAAAATGAACCCCCAGTAAGGACAATTTCTGCTAGGCATGGTGACACACACCTATAGTTCCAGCATTTGGGAGAACAAGGCAGAAAGACCTGGAGTTCAAGGCCAAGTGGGGCTACGTAGTAGTAGCCTTGAGACCCTGTCTCAAGAAAACAAGACAAAACTTCTTTGACAGGACACACAGGACAGCACGGTGACAGAGAAAAGTTAGCTGGCAGTTCAGTAGGTTGTTAGGTGTTCCCAGTCTTTGCAACAACTTCTATCTGACCACCTCCCTACAGTACCGAGCCTGTATCTGGCATTAGAAACAGGCATGGTACTGTCTCTGATCCCAAGCAGCTGACTAGTTGTTGGGAAACCAGAACTGGATTGGAAAGAACAGCCCCTATATGCTGAGCTGTCTCCCAAAGATGGGAAGGGTGGCAGAAACCACAGAGAGGGCCCTGGGAAGTAAAAGTGTGTGCCTGGGAATATCTGACTGAGCCTTTCTGAAATGGGAAGGATTTTTTTTTAATTATTTTTAAAAAATAATTTTTTAAAATTTCTGTATGTGTATGAATGTACTGTCTACATGCAGGTTTGTGCACCCGTGTTGTGCAATGCTGTGGAGGTCAGAAGAGGGTCTCAGATTCCCCTGGAACTGGAGTTCTCCTGGAACTGGAGTTTCAGACGGTTCTCAGCCGCCATGTGGGTGCTGGGGATCGAACCCAGGTCCTCTGCAAGAGTGGTCGGTGTTCTTAACTGCTAGGCCATCTCTCCAGCCCCATGAAGGATGTTTGCAAATGAAAAGCAGCCACGTGTGGTGACACATGCCTTTAATCCTAGCACTTGGGAGTCAGAGGCAGGCAGATCTTTGTGAGTTCAAGGCCATCCTGGTCTACAGAGCGAATTCCAGGACAGCTGGGGCTACAGGGAGACCCTGTCTCAAAAAGACCAAAAAAAAAAAAAAGAGAGACAGAAGCAATAAGCTGAGGGAGGTGGGCCAGATTCACTCCACAGCTTGGCGGTCATGAACGTGATGATTGGGCAGTGTTTGTTACTGTTTAAGCAGAGGACTGTCCCCCCAGATCTGGTGGACGTTCAAAAGGCGAATAGAAATCAAGATCAGGGAAGCAACTTAGGAGGTGACAAACGCAGTCCAGTGAGGTGGAAAAGTCCTGCCGGGCTCAAAATTGGCTGTCAGTTTGGACCGTTAATCAGTACAGAGCAGGAGAGAGGGGTTTGAATGTTGCTTATTTGCTTTGCGGTAGAGGTAGGCGTTAAAAAAAAAAAAAAAGATGGTTTTGCTATCTTTCTTTTTATAAACTACTGTTTTTACAATAACAGACAATAATTTGACTTCTTCTGGAAAGCAATTTTCCAAGTTTAAACATTTCTTAGATTCAGACAACCACCACCATAATCGGGGTATGTAATAAGTCATCATCCCTAGAAATTTAGACCCTCCCATCCTAGCACTTAGCAAGAAGGGAGGATTCATCGATCCTTTTGATTCTCAGTGTCACATGTGTTATGCCCTGGGGACTGTCTTCCTCCCTCAGCAGCACGCCTTTCAGATTTCTCCCAGTTTCTGACCATGTCCTTCCTTCTTCCTGTGCCTGAGCACATTTATACCATGTGGGCTTACCACAGGCAGTTCAGTATTGATTGTTGAAGGGCATTTGGGATGTTTAAAGTTTTGAGCAATTATGGATAAAACTGCTTTAAACTTGTTTTTCTCTTAGAAGGCAGACACATATTTTCTTTCTTTTTTATTGAAACAAACTTTCCTTTTTTTAAAGTTTTTTTTTAATTTTATTTATTTTTGTATGTGTATGAATGTACTGTCTGCATGTAGGTCTGTGCACTCGTGTTGTGCAATGCCGCGGAGGTCAGAAGAAGGCCTCGGATTCCTCTGGAACTGGAGTTCTCCTGGAATTGGAGTTACAGACGGTTCTTAGCCGCCACGTGGGTGCTGGGGACCGAACCCGGGTCCTCTGCAAGAGTAGTCGGTGCTCTTAACCGCTAGGCTATCTCTCCAGCCCTGAAACAAACTGTTCTATTGAAACAAAATGTTCAGTAACATAAAATGTAACCTTTTAAAGTATAAAGTCAGTGACATTAGGCCATAATCATTTTGGTATGTTTTTGTGAATGCAGGCTTTATTTTATCAACAGTAAATATAACTACATATAACTATATATAACTACATATAACACTCTATATAACTATATATTACTATATATAATTATGTATATAACTATATATAACTTTATATAACTATATATAATATAATATGATATGATATAATATAATATATATGAGAGAGGTTGTTGTGCCATTTGAGCAAGTGTGCCTTTAAATGGATAAGAAATTGTTGAAGTGCTTTCAGGAGTGGCTGTATCATTCTGCATTCTTCCTGTTATTGTTTGAGTATCCTAGCTGCTCCATATCCTTGATGCCTTTTGGTATTGACTGGTCCACCCTAGCCCCATTCTGACAGATCTGTAGTGTTCTCTCTTTGTGGTCCAATATGTACTTGTCTTAATTGCTAAAAAAGCTGAACATCACTTATTGTTATTTCTGCCATCTGCAGATCTTCTTTGTGAGGTATCATGTTCAAACATTTTGTTAATTTTAAAGTTGATTTTTTTTTCTTTCACTCTAATTTCCCATTACTTACATGTCTTAGACAGAACTCCCCACTGGATGCGTGATTTCCGAATGTCTTCTCCTAGTTAGTAGCTTATTTTTTTTTAATTTTTTTTTATTAAATTTTATTTATTTCTGTATGTGTATGAATGTACTGTCTGCATGCAAGTATGTGCACCCGTGTCGTGCAATGCCGAGGAGGTCAGAAGAAGGTATCGGATTCCCCTGGAACTGGAGTTCTCCTGGAATTGGAGATTCAGACGGATCTCAGCCGCCAGGTGGGTGCTGGGGATCGAACCCGGGTCCTCTGTAAGAGCGGTCGGCGCTCTTAACCGCTAGGCCATCTCTCCAGCCCCAGTAGCTTATTTTTTTAATGTCTTTTGCATAGCAAACATTTTAAAGTTTGATGAAATCTAATTTATTGATATTTTAAAATGTGGAGTGAGAACTCTGCTTAACAGAAGACCACAAAATGTTCTCAGATTTTCTGAAAGCCTTATTTTTGGCTCTTTAGCTCCCTGATTCATTTTAAATTCATTTGTATAAGGTGTGAAGTTTATTACAGGTCATCCTTTCTCTTTTTAAAACAGACACGTATCCTTATCCTCCCACATCCACTATTGACAGTTGTCCCTTCTCCACTGTCAGACTTACTTGGCCATATCTGTTTCTAGACTCTCTAGTCTGTGATCCTTCCTGTGTCTGTCCTCAATACCATCTCAAAGTCAGTGGCACACTGTCTTAAGATCAGTAATGTGAGTACCTCACTTCATCATTCTTGTTCTTTCAGTTCGCCTTTCCAGGCAAATTTTAGAACTGCCTTGCCTTCATCTACAAGAAAGCAACCTTCAGGGACATTGACTGTGATCCTGCTAAATGTATGTGGCAACTTCGAAGAAATGGCCTTTTAACTATATTGCGTGTTTCCATCCATGAATGTGGTATATCTCCTGCTCTTTTGTGGTAATCACCATGTACATCCTCCATATCCTGCAGATGTGTATGTACCTCCGTATCCTGCAGATGTGTACCTCCATATCCTGCATATGGAGGTACACCTGTTTTGCTAGGCTTGCACCTAAGAATTAGTTGTTCCTTTTTTTGGTGGGAGGAATATTACAAATGATTTTCTTTTTTGGTCTTTTTTGAGACAGGGTCTTTCTGTAGCCCCAAATGGCCTGGAACTTACTATGTAGTCCAGGCTGGCCCTGATCTCAGGGATATCTGACTCTGTGTGTCTCTTGAGTGCTGGAATGAAAGGAGTGCACCACCACCTCCAGCTAATGCTCTTTTTAAAATTTAAATTCACCTGGGAACTTATGCCTGTAATCTGAGCACCTGGGAGGCTGAGGCCTCCTTGAAGTTTTAGGTCATCTTGGGATACATAGTTCTAGACTGGGCTTGACTAAAGAGTGAGACTACCTCAAAAAATATTAAGTTCAGTTTTTCATTACTAGTTTATAAAGGTACAACAATAGATTTCATCCAATGATCATACAGGAATCACAAAGTTCAGCGTGCTCTCCAGCCTCAGATTTCTTGGGGTTTTATACAGGGAAATTCATGCTGGGAAATTCATGCTGTCTGTGCATGGGACAGCTTTGCTTGTTTCTTTCTGAGTATCTTTTATTTCTGCCTCTTGTTTGCAGAAATATTTAAATTGTAAACAAATATTAAAACATCTCATTTTTTGCATCAAGTGTCATAGGTGGTACTCCTCTGGATGTCTGTCACTGATCACATTGATTAAGTTAAGCAGTTAAGTATTAAATAGCCTTGCAAGCCAGGCGTGGTGGCACACGCCTTGAATCCTAGCACTTGGGAGGCAGAGGCAGGTGGATCTTTGTGAGTTCAAGGCCAGCCTGGTCTACAGAGTGAGTTCCAGGACAGCTGGGGCTACAGGGAGACCCTGTCTCGAAAAGACAAAAAAAATAAAAAATAAAATAAATAGCCTTGCATTCCTGGGATAAAGCCTATCTGGTCGCAGTACAGTGCTCCCTTTATCCATTGCTGCATTTTCCATGCTGTCATTTTGCTGAGTCGTGCAGGTATCTTCATGAAAGATATTAGTCTGAAATGTTCCCCCTGCCTTTGTCTAGTTTGAGCATAAGGTTAATGATGGCCTCATTTTGTGAGCTGGGAAGGTCTCCTCCCTCTCCTACTTTCTGGGAAAGATTGTTTAGATTCGATTTGTTTCATCTTTAACTGTTTGGCAGAATTTGCCAGTGAAATCATATGCAGCTGAGCTGGGTTTTTTGTTTTTCTTTTTCCATTTGTTTGTTTGTTTTGGTTTGTCCGGGAAGATTTTTGACTATGATTTCTATTTCAGAAACAAATGCAAGCTTTGTCAGGTTACTTATTTCTCTTAGAGTCAATCTTGATAGCCCGTTGCTTTGAGGAAAACAGGTCCATTGATCCTGTTTTGAATCAATGTGTGTGAATTTGTTCATTTATTGTCATTTGGATCCCTGTCCCTCATTCATAAAGCTGGTTATTTGTGTGTTTTGCTTTCTTTTACTCGTGGTTTAGCAACTGACCGATCTTTTCAACAAACCAGCTATTTGTTTCATTGATTTTTCTCTCTAAGTTTCCCTAATTATTGCACTTACTAAGACTTTCTTCTATTTGCTTTAGAATTATTTAATTTTTTTTTTTGGTCTTTCTGAGACAGGGTCTCCCTGTAGCTCCAGCTGGCTATGTAGACTAGGCTGGCTTTGAACTCGCAGAGATCCACCTGCCTCTGCCACCCAAGGACTGAGATTAAAGGCGTGCGCCACCATGCCTAGCTTCTGAGATAGTTTTGTTTTGTTTTGATTTTTGAATTTTTGAGACAGGGTCTCCTTGTAGCCCCAGCTGTCCTGGAACTCACTCTGTAGATCAGGCTGGCCTTGAACTCACAGAGATCCACCTGTCTCTGCCTACCGAGTGCTGGGATTAAAGGCATATACCACCTCACCCAGCCTGAGATAGTTTTGATTGTTTCTTCCTTATGAATCTTATTTCCCTATTTCTTTACAAGTCTGCTAATTAAAACAATTATTAGGGGAGAGAGGACTTACATGTGCCAAGATACATGTGCGGAGGTCAGAGGACCATTTTTAAAATATTTTTATTTTATGTCTATGACTGAAGTGTACCCATGTCATGCAATGCCTGTGGAGCTCAGAAGAGAATGTGGTATTCCTCTGGAACTGGAGGTACAAATGATTGTTAGGCACTATGTGGGTGCTGGGAATGGAACCTGGGTCCTCTTCGAGAGCAGCCAATGCTCTTAAGCACTGTGCCATCTTTCCAGCCCCCAGAGGACCATTTTGAGAGTGGTTCTGGCCTTCCACCTTGAGGTAGGGTGGCTCTTGTTTGTGACGCTGCATGGTGTACTCCAGGCTGGCTGGCCTCCGTACTTCTGGGATTTCCCTGTCTCTGCCCCCATTTCATGCCCCCAGGCATGCTGGGATTGTAGAGCCATGTAAAATGCTGGATTAGATAGATCCAGGGGATCGATCTCAGGTCATGATTTGCTCATGGCCCCAGCCCAACAAGTCTGGTAATTAAAAAAAAAATCTATGTGTGTGAGTGTTTTGCCTTTGTGTATGTAAGTGCATCATGTCCACAGAGGCCAGAAGGTGTTGGAGCCCCCGGAACTGGAGTTATGACCAGCTGTTAGCCATCATATGGGTGCTAAGAACCGAACCCAGTACTCTGCAAAGAGCAACCAGTGCTCGTAACTGCCGAACCATCCCTGGCCCTCTCTCTTACAGATGCTTCTGCTTACTCTGCCTGTTGTGCTGTGAGTTATGGGTAGGGTTTCTACTTTGAATACAGATGCCATCAGTTTTTCTGGTTGAAGAGGAGCTCTTGCAATTGTTCCTTCCAATCTTTGTGGTTGTTTTTGCCAGCCCGAGTGGTTTCCCCACAACCATTACTGCTGAGTTCCCAGCTGAAAAACCCGGGAGACTCTGCCAATGTCTGGAGCACTCTCTCCTCATTATTCTGCCCCATGAATGTTCACCACCTTGCTTTCATCCCTGAGCCCTCACCATAGAGTCTTCAGGCTATGTCTCCATCCCTTCTGCCCACTTCAGTGGCCTGGAATAGTTCTCCACACTGGGTTGAGTTTATCCAGACTAGAATGACTTCATCCAGCTGGGATGATCATAAGTGTCATCTTGCCTGGTGATATTGAAATACAGTTTGTTGTCCAGTAGTCCTTTGCTGAAATGCTTGCAAGGGAAGGCCAGCTGAGGCCAGGATGATAAGGACGCACCAGATGAGCTCATGGATCAGGATCGTGCAGCCTCCAAGCATGATAGCAGCACATGGTGGCCGAAAGCAGAGTCACATCGCAGGAACATCAGTAACATAGGAAGAGATGCCATTGTCGTCATCACCACCAGCCCTGTTGTCTCATACCCTGACGTGGGGGTGGAGTTTTATGTCCACTATTACATAACCCTGGAGGTGGCTTCTCAGATTTCCTGCTGTAGCAGAGACACAAATGTGTTCTGTTTAGGTGACAGCCCAGTGCTTGAGGTCCAGGACTTGTCAGTGACTGTCCTAGTTTGCTTTCTGTTGCTGTGACAAACACCATGACGAAATCAACTTGGGGTTGATTTCATTTCTTTAATTTTTTTAATTTATTTTTTGCGTGTATGAATGTACTGTCTGCATGTGGGTTTGTGCACCCATGTCATGCAATGCCACGGAGGTCAGAAGAGGGCGTCGGATTCCCCTAGAACTGGAGTTAAAGACGGTTGTCAGCTGCCATGTGGGTGCTGGGGATCGAACCTGGGTCCTCTGCAAGAACAGTCAGTGCTCTCAACTGCTAGGCCATCTCTCCAGCCCTCTCTTTTTTTTTTTTTTGGTCTTTTTGAGACAGGGTCTCCCTGCAGCCCCTGCTGGTCTGAACTCACTTCATCACTTTGTAGACCAGGCTGGCTGGCCTTGAACTCACAGAGATCCACCTGCCTCTGCCTCTGCCTCTCAAGTGCTGGGATTAAAGGCATGTGCCACCACACCCTGCTTCATCTTACAGGTTATGA
Source organism: Rhizomys pruinosus (assembly GCA_009823505.1). Classification (NCBI taxonomy): domain Eukaryota; kingdom Metazoa; phylum Chordata; class Mammalia; order Rodentia; family Spalacidae; genus Rhizomys; species Rhizomys pruinosus. Next base: position 205,892 of record VZQC01005532.1, read on the forward strand.
TCCATCATCAAGGGAAGTAAGGGCAGGAGCAGAGGCAGGAACCTTGGAGGAACACTGCTCCCTGGCTTGCTTGCTGGCTCGTGCTCAGCCATCTTTCTTATACAGCCCAGGCCTATCTGCATAGGGATGGTATCACCCACAGTGGGCTGGGCCCCCTGCTTCAATGAACAATTAAGACAGTGTTCCAGACACTCCAACAAGCCAATCTGGTGGAGACAATTCTTCATTTGAGGTTTCCTCTTCCCAGGTGTGTCAGGTTAGCAATCAAGATTAGCCATCACACTGAGCTTGCTCAGACCTTCAAACTGTACCAGGACCTAGGACTTTCAGGCTCAAAGTCCCTTTGTCCTTTCTCTTTCCCATTGTCCACCAGCTACACAGCCTGCTGTGCTTTGGTTTCCCCTTCAGGCTCCTGTGTTTGAACACTTGGTTTCTAGCTGGTCATGCAGTTTGGGGGAGGCTGTGGAACCTTTAAGACATGAGGCCTGGCTGGCAGAAGTATACTAATTGTAGAAGTCCTTGAACTGTTATACTGCCTCTGGTTGTGGTCTAGGTTTCTACTTTCTGCTTGGGCACCATGATATGAGCTGCTGCCTGTTGACGTAGACTGAGCAGTGCCCTCTCCCATATTGGACCAAAATCCTTATAAGCTGTGTATCAAAACAAACCTCTGTAGCCTTCAGTTATGTCTGTCAGGTGTTTTGTCTCAGTGATGAGGATAGTAACTACTCCTTGGTTTGATGGCTCTTTTAGTTTCCTTCAGCTCATATTTCCTCCCTTCTTGATCACACCAATCACAGGGAGGGAACCCAGAGCCATGTGACTTCAGAGCTTGTCACGTTGTGCTGTTCCTGGGCCACAGTGAATAGGGAAATGGTGTCCTCAGTATGTTTGGAGATGTCAAATATAGATCAGTTAATGAAAAAAGGCTTGAGGGTGGTGGAGGGGAGTTAGGACAAATCTCATTCTGTCTTCTGGCTATTAAAGACATGGAACTTGAGAAAGGAGTGGCCTTCTTGTAGAAGAGACCCCACTTCTGTGGGTTAAGCTGGGAGGGCCATTGGGAGGAGAGGCAGAGGATGCAGACCCGGGTTAGTTTTCTTCCTCCAACTCTTAGAGTGACCAGGGCAGATTTGTGGGCTTTGGTGTGCAGGAAAAGATACTTTTCAACAAGGAAAACTCCCAAGGTTGAGAATTTTCACTCTTTGATGTCCACCTACAACACTAGGAACAGCCTAACTGTAGTGTGATCCTCAATGTAGCTGTGAGAAGGTTCCTCTGGAGGCATGGGTTGTTTGCAAAGGCCTGGCGAGTACGAAACACAGAGAAAACGTGGGAAAAGCCCTGTCAGCCAACTCCCAAAACACTTAGAGATTGAAAACATGGGGAATTCCAGCTGTTGGTGACTAGACACAACATCTGGGCACTTACAGACTCACTTTTCATCACAATGTGTTGGTGTCTTGTAGACACAGCTGAGTTGTCATGAAGAAAAATAATTCAGTGCAGTTGTCCTTTCAATGACTTGCCTTAAACTTGACATTCACAAAATCTATTTTACTTAAAAAGATTTTTCAATACTTATTTGCTTTTGTGTTGCAGAACCAGATTCTTTTGCTTTCAGATCACTTGATAAAAATAGCTTATTTCGCTGGGTGTGTGCACACCTTTAATCCTAGCACTGGGGAGGCAGAGGCAGAGGCGGAGGCAGGTGGATCTTTGTGAGTTCAAGGCCAGCCACTGGTCTACAGAGTGAGTTCCAGGACAGCTGGGACTACAGGGAGACCCTGTCTCGAAAAGACCAAAAAAAAAAAGCTTATTTCAACTAAAAAAGTAATATATGTTGTTTTATCTTTATATATCTTGGGATCTTCAGGTAGATAAAAATGTGCCAACCCCCCACCCTACCCCCAGGATCTTGTTTTAATTAAAACTGACCCAATCCATTCATTGAGGTGGTTTAGGAAGAAAATCTATTCATTTTGCAAAAGAAGTCCTCAATGTTTTATTTACATATCTAACTTCCTGGAAAACTTGATGTGGGTGGTTTTGTGTGTTGTGCTCATTGTTAGTAAACAGGAAGTTCTCCAGCTTATGCATTGCAAGGCTGTAAATCCAAGTTTTCTTAGAGTTTCTTTGGGGGTGAGTTTAACTTTGTTAATTTCCTTTCCTCCTTCATTACAGAGTTCTCTATTAATTTCCCGGCTTGATTTTTTTGAAGATTTTTCTGAAGTGGTACCTCACAGACCAATGCTCTGACAATGGAATTTCAGTGTTTTTTTGGTCCAGTGCTTGTTATGAGGTCTTATTTGGACAGGAATGCAGGAGATTGCCTTTTCTTTTTTAAACAGAATGTAGCTTACTTTAAAAAAATGACTTGTGGGAAAATAGTTCCAAGTATCTTATTAATCATTTTCCCCCAGGACTTTTGTTTACTTCCCACCCCAGCCTTCAGATCTTTGTGACTGGATTTGCTTCTCCATCTTGGCTATAGTGGTTTAAATGTTTGTTGGTATGTGACTTTGTTTAGTAAAGTTTGTGTGATTTCTTTTCTTCCTGTTTTTCCCCCCCAGTGATCTCAGTTTGCTAAACATTGCATAATTTAAAAAAAATGTAGTGGAATATTTTTTGGACTCCCTAAAGTTCCTAGTCGCTTCTGCTAACCACTCAGATTATTTCATGAAATCTGGCCAGCCCCCAGAGTTGTTTGTCCTTGGCTTTAACTCTGGGTGGAGGTGTGCTGGGATTTTTATGAACTTTGATGTTCTCTGTCTTATGTATGTGAGCACCTGAGAGTGAGTCTTCAGCAATTTCTCTGTAACCAGGGAAAGCCATGGATTGAATAAAATCCTTCAATAGACTCTTCAATTCTGGATCCTCTTTGGTGTGTACAACGCTGAAAGAAAGAGGCTCTTGGCCAAAAATTGAGGCTGTTCATAGAAGGAAAAAAAAAAAAAAAAAAGAAACATAGGTGGTTGGCTCTTGGACAGATCTTAAATAAAGATCATTTAGTTTATGAATGACAAATCTGTGGTAAGAATACTACTGCTCTTCTCTCCTGAACCTGGAGCAGAAATCAAAAAGCAATTATAGCCAGGCGTGGTGGCGCATGCCTTTAATCCTAGCACTTAGGAGGCAGAGGCAGGAGGATCTTTGTGAGTTCAAAGCCAGCCTGGTCTACAGAGTGAGCTCCAGGACAGCTGGGGATACAGGGAGACCCTGTCTCGAAAAGACAAAAAAAAAAAACAAAAAAAAAAACAATTATAACTCCTGTTCTGTTGAGCGCTCTGTGACTAATAACCCTTCTCTTTATAGTATACCAGGGCTCTGAAGAAATGGAATAGAGTTTGTATGTGCGATGGACTCTCTATCGCCGTTGACCATAGCATGTCTTCAATACCTAAGGACGTAGAGAAGCTGAGAGCAGGAGAGTTTGTAGGGGCTGACATGGTAAGTGCAATGGTGAAGCCGAGGGGTTTCGGGTGAACATCTTAATCCTCATAGGCTTGATTCCTTCTTAACAAAGTGGATGATCAATGGGGGCTCCATGAAAGGCACCCTGGGAAGGCTGAAAAGATGGCTCAATGATTAAGAGCACTGGCTGCTCTTGCAAAGGACCAGGGTTTGGTTCCCAGCACCGACATGGTGGCTGAAAACCATGTAAAACTTCATGTTTGAGGGGATCTGACCTCCTTCTTTTGGCCTGTGTGGGTGCACTTCCAAACATGCAGGCAAAACACTAATATGCATAAAATAAAAATAAAAAATAGTAATGGACACGATGTATTAGTGTGGTGCCTGCTCCGTAAGTGGTTATCTGGATGATCTCGGCTCCCAGAACTTGCGAGGCCTAAACAAGGTCACTTAGGCAGTCCTGTGAAGTTAGGATGCTTAGTGGCACTTGACCTCCAGGATACCAGGTGCTACTCACACCCCTTCTCTTGCTAGTCTGACATGTTTTCACACATTGCAAAAAATCCCCCCAAATTGATGAATTTTTAAAAATATAAACAAATCTGTGCCTGAACTCACTAAGATGCTAATTCTGAGAGTAGTGAATTTCTAGGACTTTACAAAAAATTCTTTCCTGTAGCTTCGATGTCGCTGTTTCCTCCCAGGCTACAGCTTTTTCTGTTTACCAACCTGTGGATGCTTCCAACCAACAGATTAATAGCTCCAAGTTTTAATTAGGTTCTTGTAATGGAATTTAACATACTGTCAAAGAAAAAGCTCACAATATAATTTTCAGCGATAACAGCATCCTTCCACATCGTATAATAATAAGACCGTTGACATAATTAATTTGGATACTTACCAGGCTGTGATTTTTGTCTTCCTCAGTCACTTCCATGTTCCCACAGTACACACACACATCCTTCCCATTTGCTGATGATCATACAGAGGCGCAGAGTTCCTTGCCCATGATCCCAGAGCTAGTGAGTGGCAGAACAGACTGGCTCTTCCAAGTATGTTCCCAACAGAGCAGAGGAGGACACTGCCAGATGGTCTACCTTGGTTATTTATGTTAGATACTACATACACACATTGTTTTCTAACTTTCCTATCTTGAGCATTTGTTATTTTTTAAAAGTAGGAAAAATGTCACTCAGGAGGCAGAGGCAGGTGGATCTCTCTGAGTTCAAGGCCAGCCTGGTTTACATAGTGAGCTGGGGCTACAGGGAGACCCTGTCTCAAATAGACAAAAAAAAGTAGGAAAAATGAAGTTATGATAATTCAGTCCTGTGACTGATAGAGCAGGTGGTTCATTGTGCTTAGGACAGTCTCCCTTCCAATGGTGTTTAAGACTAAAGGAAAAGCTGCAAGAATTCTATTTTAATCTCTTGTGTTAGTTAGCAGAATGGAAGGCTACAGATCCCTAGGGTAACAAACACAGCCCAACGTTGTCCTTCAAGATTTCCTACCTTGGAAAAATCACATGCCTATGTCCATGATTCTACCACTGAGGCACCGTTTGTCCAATTCCACTTCTGATTGTGGCTTTGAAAAGTCTGTACTGAGCCAGACCATCAAAGTAGGAGTTCTTTCAGAACAACACTGGATAATACCTACTCAGTTGCCTCCATGCCCAAAGACACACTTTTTTAAAAATTTTATTTATTTTGGTATGTGTATGAATGTACTGTCTGCATGTAGGTTTGTGCACCCGTGTAATGCAATGCTGTGGAGGTCAGAAGAGGGTCTCGGATTCCCCTGGAACTGGAGTTCTCCTGGAATTGGAGTTACAGTTATTAGCCGCCATGTGGGTGCTGGGGATCGAACCTGGGTCCTCTGCAAGAGCAGTCGGTGCTCTTAACTGCTAGGCTATCTCTCCAGCCCCCCAAAGACACACTCTTAATTTTTGTTTGGTCATTTTCAAAAGCAAACAGAGCCTTATGGATACAATTTAACATCAGAGGCAACTTTTTAATCAGTATTATAATTCCCTCATGAAATTCCAAAAAGGGAGGTCCAAATGTGGCTTTTGATGAATGAATGGAACCATTCTCAGAAGAAGTACAAAGAGCTCCCAGGTGACTGATTTCAAATGAACCACAATCACCTGAAAGTGTAAACATGTACCTGTATGTGAATAGTATGTATGGATGGTTTGTATGTACAGTGTGTGCTGCCTGAGTCTGCTCTTCCATTCACTGTCAGACCTGTCAGGTGGGACCTGGTGTTGGCAGACCAGGGTGCAGGAAATCCTTCTTCCCACATGTTTGGTGGCCTCCGTGAGCTCCCGCACAGACAGCACAGGCCCCACTGCTGTCACAGCCATTCTTACAAAGAGAATTTTGATTTCCAATTGAATATCCTGCTTTTTTTTTCTTGGTGTATATATGTACTTGTAGGTGTGCAGGCACGTACATGTGTGTTGCATGTTGAGGCCAGAAGTCAGCCCAGGCTGCCACCTTGGGAGCCATCCACCATGGTTTTGTTTTTTATTTTTTGGTTTTTTGTCTTTTTGAGACAGGGTCTCCCTATAGCTCCAGCTGTCCTGGAACACACGATGTAGACCAGGCTGGCCTCAAACTCACAGAGATCTGCCTGCCTCTGCCTCCCGAGTGCTGGGATTAAAGGTATGCACCACCACTCCTGGTCCACCTTGCATTTTAAGACAGGGGTTTTCATTGGCCTGGTCTTCTGGATTTTGATGGGCTGGCTGGCCAGTGAGCCTCAAGGATCCACCAGTCTTCACCTCCTCAGCTACCACACCTGGCTTTTCAGCAGGTTCTGCGGGCGCGGCGCAGCGCCTCATGTTTGTGTGACAAACACTTTAGCAACTGAACCATCTCCCAGGCCCCTGTATCTCTTTTTTTTTTTAAATGCTTTTTAATTTTATTTATTTTTGTATGTGTATGAATGTACTGTCTGCATGTAGGTTTGTGCACCCGTGTCGTGCAATGCCGCGGAGGTCAGAAGAGGGTCTCGGATTCCCCTGGAACTGGAGTTCTCCTGGAATTGGAGTTACAGATGGTTCTTGGCTGCCATGTGGGTGCTGGGAATCAAACCTGGGTCCTCTGCAAGAGCAGTCGGTGCTCTTAACCACTAGGCTACAGGGGCTGGAGAGATAGCCCCTGTATCTCTTACTTCTAAGTTGGATGCCATCATCACTTAACGTGGAAGGACAGGCCAAAAGAGACTGGGTGATCTTGCCACTTAGCATCCATCCTTTGTTCAGATACTGGCATGCCTAGGTTGGGCCAGTGAGGAATTCTTGATGGGCACAGAGGTCAGGGCTGTGGCCACCTGGCACTGATGTCTCTGGAGGGAGACAGGCAATGCAGGGATAATAAAACAGGAAGCAAGTGAGGAGTTTAGACAGGAAATCTGAAGAAGGAGTGGAGCTAAATCAGGAAGGTGTCCAAGGATTTGACATTTAAGTGGAGACCTGAAGGGCCGAGAAGGATCAAGCAAGGCCGAGAGCTAGAGAAGATGCCAGGTAGAGGCAAACCAGGGGAGCAGGACGGTGAGAAGGCTCAGCTGATAAAGGAGCTTGCGGTGCCAGCCTGGTGAGCTGAGTTTGATCCCCAGAAGCCACAGAGAGGTGGAAGATAAGAACTGAATCCATGAAGTTGTCCTTTGGGCTTCACATGCAAGCTGTGGCAGTGCACCCACTGGACACACTTCATGCACATGCTTAATAGTATAACAATAATAACAATTAATAATAATAGAAGATGCCAATGTCCCTACACAGTCCCAAATGCAAAGAATAATGGTACCATTAATACATAAGATAGACATGCTATTATTATCTTACATGAGGTGATCCTGAATGGGGGTGAATTTTAGAATCTGTCAGAATCCTAGACAGAATCCTAAGGTCTGTTTTCTTTTATTACTAACTACAAAAGCCAATTTTAGCATCACTTCCTAGCCAAAGGGCTCCTGTAAGTTTTTAAAATGTATTATCCATGGCTCGGCAGGAGCTGGAACTCTGAGAAAAGCCAGGTTCTTCCTCTTTAAGCCTCTCCCTGCCCTAGAAAAATCTGGCTTTATTGCATGCAGGGGAAGATCCCGTTAGTAGCATGTGTGTGTGTTTGCTCTGCTCACAGTAGCTCTTTCCCTCCTGGAAGGAGACCAAACTGTTTACAGGGAAAATGGAAACAAACAAACAACCGGGTGATGCACTGGCAAGCATTCAGAGACACGTGACCTCTGAGGCAGCACAGGCCTGGTCAGGCAAACGACAGGACGGCCGAGCCCTAAGTTCTTGGAGCCCTGCTGCTGCCGCCTTCCTTAGGGACCACAGTATAAATGATGCGGCCCATTATCCTCTCTCGCCCAGAATTTGAACTTGTGAATTCTGACCCATAAAAATACACAATTCTTTCCCCCGGAGCCTAAGATTCCTGCTAACCTGGCACCTGCTGTAGAGACCAGAGATTTGATTGGCCTCTTCCGCCTTCTGCTGTTCTGTGTGCTAAGACGAGCTTCCAGAAGAAGCTGTTTTCTGTTGCCTGGAGGAAGAACTGGCCTTGTTGTGCCAATTGGAGTGTTGTAGGTACCCAGCCTTGGGATCTGCAGGCCTTTTCCTCTGGACTCAGTGCTCTTCAATGCAATGCCACAGCAAATGTGCAAGGAAGAGATTCTCTCCCTTCTCTCCCTCTCTCCGTGCACGCCTCCCTCCCTCTACGCCTCTCTTGTTCTCTTTATCCTTTCTCCCTCCTTTCTTCCCTCTTAAACATTTTTGCCATCCTTTTATTTTCTGAATCTTTCTAAGGCCCCTGTCCTTATTCTAGCTGAGTTGATCATGCCTGGCTGTGCACAGATCGTGGTGACCTGATTTTCTCTATGCTGTTAAGTTAACCTTTAGATGTCTTTGTGGTAAGATCTGGACGACCACCTTACCATTATTATCCATTCGTTTTAGCTTTAGTTAGTGCCTCAGAATCTATAGCTTCACTCTGTATTTACTTACAGATTGAGTGATAACTAACGAGAAATACATCCTTTTTGCTGACTTGCTCCCTTTGTATTAGCAACTATCACTTCTAGTTTCTTCTTTAGAAAAAGAATATTGGGGAGGAGGAGGGGGAGGGGGAGGAGGAGGGGGAGATGGCTCTGTTGGTAAAATGCTTTCATGCAAGCCTGAGGACACAGCTCAAGATTCCCAGTACCCACATAACAATGCCTTGGTGTGAGGGTAGGCACTCATAATCCCAGCAGTGAGGAGGCAAAGACAGGTGGATCTCAGGAGCTCTGGCCCTCCGGCCTAGCCTGCTTGGCAAATTCCAGGCCAGTGAGAGACACTGTCTCAAAAATCAAGGTGGGTATGGTTGTTGAACATCCAAAGGGGCTAAGTTACACCAGCCTGATACTTTTAACTACTTTATAATATTTTAGAAAATGCTTGGACAAAATCTCAAGCAGCCTTGTATAAGAAATACTAAGCACATACAGAAATAAATAAAATTAATAAAAAAAAAAGAAATACTAAGAAGCACTCCCATAAAATAAATACTGTGGTTAGAAAAAAAAATCAAGGTGGGGGGTACTTCTTGAGGAATGATACCAAAGTTGACTCCAGGACTCCACACATAGCATAGGCATGCACATGTGCATGTACACTCGCACACACAAATACACACACACACACACATGCACACACACACACCCTGTGCACAAAATGCTTCATTAAAAAGTAACATAGCTCACCCAGAAATTCCCTGAAGTGGAATCTCCATGGAAGGCAGGGATTAGTATCTTTCCTTTACTGCGGGTTCCCTGATGTTCTTGCTGGTGCCTGGCACACAGTTGCTTGCACTGAACATTTGTACGGTGAGTGTGGAGTGGAACTGACTCCCATCTTGCTTGTGGGAGGGGGGCCTGGCTCTGGTTAGCTTGGGTCTCTCAGGAGAGGCCACCTCCAAAGCTGCAGTTAATTTCTGTCATTGTTAAGATGCCCAGGTTAGCCACAGTGTCTCTGTCCTTTCAGTGTAGACTTCATTGGGACTTTCCCACAATTGGTCATTCAAATAGCAGTGTCTGGGCTGGAGCGATGGCCTAGTGGTTAAGAGCGCCGACCGCTCTTGCAGAGGACCCGGGTTCGATCCCCAGCACCCACATGGCGGCCGAAAACCGTCTGAAACTCCAATTCCAGGAGAACTCCAGTTCCAGGGGAGTCCGACGCCCTCTTCTGACCTCCGCGGCATTGCACGTCACGGGTGCACAGACTTGCATGCAAACAATACATTCATACACATACGGAAATAAATAAAATAAAATAAAAAAAAGAATAAAAAAAAAACTCTCAAATAGCAGTGTCAGGCTACTTTGTTGTTTGTCATTCAGGAGCCCAGAGAATGAAGGAGACCTTGAGAGGAGCTGACCCCTGTCTGTGAACATCTGTCCAGTCACTTGTGGGGCCTCCTGCTCCCCAAATGCAAATCCTCCAGACTTTCCAGGAAAAGGGAGCTGTAATTAGGGCACCCCATTCACTAATTAGGGCACCCCATTCACATCCTTGGCTTATTTATTTATTTATTTATTTATTTTTATTTTTTTTTTTGGTCTTTTCGAGACAGGGTCTCCCTGTAGCCCACGCCGCTGTAGGAAGGGAAGTACCCTAGTTCAGATTCCATTGCTTGCCACTTCCTGTACTGTAATTTGGTTGTAGGTTGAGAGCCGAGGCTGACACCTCAGACCTTGTTTATGAAGTCACAGACTCTCATAAAATCAGCTTCCTCAAAATGGAACCTGCTCTGGCGCGGCAGGAGGTTGCCGGGCTGGAAAGGGGTTAGTGGTGCCTGGAAGAGAGCATTGCAGAGCCAAGCAGAGAGCAGGGAAGGCACCTCAAGGCTCTACAAGGCTCTAGCAAGCTGCAAACAGCCTCATCTTCAGCCAGTCTGTTTGCAAACGAAATGTCCTGGTTGCTCAATAACAGAAACGAAACTGACTGCTGCTCTTCCTGGAGGGGTTAGTTATCAGATAAATACCTTTGGCAAGGACTGGAATGTTGATAGCCTCGGAGACTGCCTGCCTGCCCAAGGTCATCCAGAGTAGGGGCTCTTACCACATGGCAGTTTTGACCAGAGGGATATTTGGCTATGTCTGGAGACAAATTTGGTTGTCCCAACCGGGAGACAGGTACCATACCTGCATTGCTTCGTACCCTTCAATGCATAGGATTATCTCTCCAAACCCCAAACTCACCTGGTTCTACAAGGCAGTCATGCAAGACTGAAGGACAAGCCTGAAGAAATTGACTCGGCTTTGAGAGCATGTCCCCTGCCTGAGTTTCTCTCTCTCTCTCTTCCTCCTCCTCCTCATCCTCCTCGTCCTCCCCGTCGTCGTCGTCGTCGTCGTCGTCGTCGTCGTCGTCCTCCTCCTCCTCCTCCTCCTCCTCCTTCTTTTAGATACAGTCTCAATATACCTCAAGGTGTCTTCAAACTCATTATATAGCCATGGCTGTTGTTGAATTCCAAATCCCGCCTCTACCTCCCAGTCTGGGATTACAGGCCTGTTCCTCTATGACTGGTTCCATCTCCCTGTTGGATGAAGAACTGGTGAATGATATTTGTCTCTCTATGCCTGACTAATTTCTCTCAGCATGATGTCCTTTAGCTTTATTTATGGCAAATAAAATAGGATTTCCTGCTTTGTAAAGGCCTAATAATATATGTATACAGATAGACATACCACATTTAAAAACACTCCACTCACCTTTTGATAGACATTTTCATTGTGCTGTTTTGTGCCTAGTGTAAACAGTGCTGCAATAACTATATGGGCAGACAGGAATCTCTTTAGTATACCAGGTTCAATTTCTTGGGGAATATATCTAGTAGTAGGACTTTTATTTTTAGAGTTTGGGTACCTCTACATTATGACTTAACTTAATTATAGAATTGAAGAAAGTTAACTCCTACCCCTCCAGGCTGGGGTAGGAGTGTGGATCTGGAAATGTGAGTCAACAGGTATACAGTTAGAAAGAGAGACCACTGGGCAGATGGCTCAGTCAGCACAGCAACTCACTGAGGAACTGTTTTTGATTCCCAGAACTCATGTAAGAAAAAAAAAAAAAGCTGGGCTTGATGGTACATGTCCACAATGACAGTGCTGGGGGGCAGTGGAGGCTGGAGCACCGGCCAGCCTAGGCTGCTTGGTGAGTACAGGTCCAGTGAGAGAGTCCATCTCAGAAATTAAGGAGGATAGTTCCTGGGGAATGACACTTGCAGTCCTCTGACCTGCGCAAGCATGCACACACTTGTACCCACACACGCAGGAACATGTTATATGTTATATATCTACTGTATGTCTTCAGGAACTAGATTACAAGTTCCAGGAAGCAGGGGCTGAAGATACATGGTTCTGAATTGATTTGAGCAAAGGCAGTAGGCAAGATTGGAGATAGAGGAGGCAAATCAAAGACCAACTCATTCTAGGGCTTTCTCCATGACAGACCACAGGGAGAGAGATAACACCACCAGGCTGCAGGCCCTGGGGCGGTGCTGGAATCCTGGAACAGTGTATTCCACTATAACTTGTGAACTCCCTCTTCTGGTGAGGAACAGAGAATCCTTCTAATAGTACCTTCTAAATTACACTATCTGCCAAGGAATGATTGTTTTGACTGTCTGCTACTTTGAAAATGTGAGTCTTTAATGATATGATTCAAATGGAGTAGTAGGAGACACCTGTGACTCCAGCAGAGGCAGGAAGGTGGTGAGTTCGAGGCCAGCCTGATTACACAGCAAGACTGTCTCAAAACAACATAAAGATTATTGACTGACATTCCTCACCAATGTGCTTGGGGTGACTTGTTCATGCCTGGGAAAGAGCTTATTCGTGTATAAATTCATTTATTCTTCATGTATCTTTTTAAAAAAATTTGGTTCCCACTCCATTTAAGAAACAAATCCCGGGGCTGGAGAGATGGCCTAGCAGTTAAGAGCGCCGACTGCTCTTGCAGAGGACCTGGGTTCTATCCCCAGCTCTCACATGGTGGCTGAGAACCGTCTGAAACTCCAATTCCAGGAGAACTCCAGTTCCAGGGGAATCCGACGCCCTCTTCTGACCTCCGAGGCATTGCACGACACGGGTGCACAAACCTGCATGCAGAAATATTCCTACACATACAGAAATAAAATTAAAAAAAAAGAACAAATCCTGTCATCCTAGGTGACATGGTGACTTGGTTTCACCCCCCAAAAAAGGAGTCATATCATAAGCAGGGAGAGAGGGGTCTTGGTATATTCTGTAGCTTGTTTTGATTGGTTTATTTAAATCTGAAAATGGAGAAATATTTAGATTAAAAACCTGGATTCCATGCCCTTTCTTAAAAATGTGACAGTTTTCCTTGCTTTGGGCTTCTTTCTCCACGACAACAGCCGGCACCTGTATTTTACAGGTAAGAGGCGCTCCTTCTTCATACGGATGAAATCCGACTGCTATTTTCTTACTCAAGATGTCTCAGTCGTGGGACGGCTCTCCCACCCCTGCCCTGGCAAGCAGAACAGGATGCTCCAAGTGCCCAACCCCACCTGTCGAACAAACTAGTTTTTCAAAAAGCCCCATTTTCTTTCCTTGGAGAAAGGAATTTAGAAACCAGTATCTGGGTGCTGGGTGTGCTTGGTGCTCTGGGGCATCACTGCTTCTGGCCTGTGCCAGTGAACAGAGCTAGAAGTGTTTGAATGTCAACTCACACATGTGGACACATATGGGTTTATTTCTGCATCACTTGATCTTGTGACTCTAGGTTTTAGGAACACCATCCACATGGGGCCCTTCCATTGCAGTTTACCACTCACTGCAGGGTTCAGCCTTTAGCAAGTCAAATTTTTAGTTTGTCAAGTTTTTTTGTTGTTATTTTGTTTTAGCAATAGCTGAAGAATATCTCCAGAGGAGTGGGTGGGTGGGTGGGGGGACCAAGGAAGAGTCCCTTGGTGGTTATTTTGTAGATTTTTTTTTAAGAAATAATCTCAGTAGTACGTAAGGATGTTCTCATCAATAAAAATCATTGGCATACCACCGTTCTTCATCCTCCTAAACATTTTCTAGAGTCAGGAACATATGGCCCCACTGTTCCCGAAGGTGGGCAGATCTGCCTGCTTCCCTTCTACAAACATGTTCTGTCTCCAGCTCCCTACAATGCCCATTGTAACGCTGAGCTGGCACTTGTGCTTCAGAAATATAAGCCAAGACACTTCTCTGAGATTACCATCAGAACTCTGCTTTACATGTGAAATCTTATTTTGAATTCAGATACACAATTACTCAGCCCGACTTAATTACACTGCCTTAGGATAGTATTAAAACAATGGGTTTAATTATTTTTGGGGGATACAATAGTAACCTATTGTGTTGTTAGGAGGCTGAACTGCCTGTCTTTGAGAACCTCATAGATACAGATCCACCATGAACTGTGGCGGGGGTGGGGGTGGGGGTGGGGAAGGCTTAGCTGTATTTCCTTCATGTGTATTCAGGAGGCACGTGTATCAGGAGGAGATCCCTCTGCCCCTCATTATGCTTGATATAAACCTAGTGCTGCTTCCACGTGTCTCTATCAACTGTTTAGAGAAGTGGAAAGCGAATCAGAGCAGGATCGCTCCTGGGCTGGAGGTGTGGCCCTTCGGTGGTTTGGAAAACAGTCTGAGTTTTAAGCAGCAACACCTATAATTATGGAGGCGTCATCCCTTCCATAAAAAAGAAAACAAAGCAGAGAAAGCAGAGGGCTTCTGCTAACAAGATGTAGTCGTAGCATGCATGTGTTCACCCTTTCCAAAACCTGCCTGGCGTTTGTTTGGGGGCTGGTGAGGGATACCTTCCACATTGCTCGGGGTTCTCATAAAACAATACAAAGGTAAACAATCGCAGGGCAATTAGCAGGCTCTTCGGGGTAACCGGAGAGAGAAGTCACCCTGTTATTAATGTCAAAGGAATTAATCATGGTTTACATGATTTAGGTGATTTAGTAGCTTAACTTCGCAAGTGGTTGAAAAACAAGGAACCAACCAAGTTTTACTAAAGAAGCTAGTTTGGAGACTCAGCCAGGACACACACAGCTTAGAAGACTATCTGTGGAGGAGCTGCGGCTGGACAGATACTGAGATGGGGACTGTTGTAGAAGGGGCCCTGTGGTTTCTGCTTGAGTATGTGTTAGGCTCAGTTAGGTGCTTTGGTTAAAATGCAGGTTTTGATTCAGTAGGTCTGAGGCGGCTCCTGCGACCCCTGCTGCTTTGCCCACGACCCTTCTGGAGAGAGGTTTTTCTTTGTAGCCCAGATTGGCCTGAAACTCAAAATCCTGTGGTCTGAGCTTCTCAAGTGCTGATGTTATAGATATGAGCCACCTGCCCTGCATTTTTGTGTGTCTGCACTTGTGTGTGCACGTATGTGTGCTGGTGCATGTGTGCGGGTACACACATGGAGGCCAGCATTTGATGAGTACTTTCCCCAATCACCATACAAGTATTTTTGCCTATATGTAAGTGCAAAGTGTGCCTATATGTAAGTGCAACATATGAGTGCAATGCCTACAGAGGCCTTCAGAGGGCAGGAGATACTCTGGAATGGAGTTTGGGACAGTTGTTAGCTGCCATGTGGGTGCTGGGAACTGAACGCGGGTCCTTTGCAAAGCAGCAAGTACTTCTAACCAATGAGCCATCTCTCCAGTGCCATCCAATATATTTTTCGAGACAAGGTCTCTCACTGACCTTGGAACTGATTTGTTTAGACTGGATGGCCTGCAAGCCACGGAGATGCTCCTGTTCTCTGCCTCCCCAGAACTGGGATTACAGGCCTGTGCCCCCTCATCTGGCTTTACCTGGGTGGTGAACTGAACTGAGTTCCTCAGACTTGCACAACAGGCAACTTTCCAAGTGAACAACCTCCTCAGCTTTGCGCTTTAAAAAAAAAGACATTGGGGCTGGAGAGATGGCCTAGCGGTTAAGAGCGCCGACTGCTCTTACAGAGGACCCGGGTTCCATCCGCAGCACCCACATGGCGGCCAAGAACCGTCTGAAACTCCAATTCCAGGAGAACTCCAGTTCCAGGGGAATCCGACACCCTCTTCTGACTTCCGCGGCATTGCACGACACGGGTGCACAAACCTGTATGCATACACTACATTCATACACATAAAGAAATAAAAAAAATAAATAAAAAACGACATTTTCAGTTTTTTATTTTTATTTAATTTTATTTTTAATAATTTATTGATTCTTCTAGAAATTCATACAATGTATTTTGATCACATTCAGACTCCCCCTCTCCACCTTCACCCTCACCTTACTACTCCACCCCCATTTGAACTGCATGACCTCTAGTATTGTCTTTTTTTGAGACAGGGATTCCCTATAACCCCAGCTAGCCTGGAACTCACTCTGTAGACCAGGCTGGCCTTGAACTCACAGAGATCCACCTGCCTCTGCCTCCTGAGTGCTAGGATTAAAGGCGTGCGCCACCACGCCTGGCTTAAAGACAGTTCTTAGGTGCCATGTAGGTGCTGGGAATCGAACCTGGGTCCTCTGCTAGAGCATTTGGTGATCTTAACTGCTGAGCCATCTCTCCATCCCTATTATTGTCTTTTTAAAGCCTACTGAGTTTAATGTGTTCTTAAATGCTCTTGAATAGTCTACCCCTTGCCTTGTTATCATTAAACAAACAAACAAACAACAAACTCTCCCTCTCACAGCAGCTAACAGATCCTCAGCAAGGCTGGGGCCTCCTGCCCACTTCCCTGTCTAGGCTGAGTTTTTGTCTGGTTTGGGCTTGTACAGGTCTTTTATATGCTGTCACAAGTGCTGTGGGTTTTGTGTGTGTGTATGTGAATGGTGGGGTTGTGCATGAGTGCAGTGTGTGTGTGTGTGTGTGTGTGTGTGTGTGTGAAGGGGGGCGGGTTGTGCACGAGTGCAGTGCTCACCGAGGCCTAAAGAGGGCACTCACTGTATTTCCTGGAGCTGGGAACCAAACTATAGTCCTGCAAGAGCAGCAAATGCTCTTATTGATCCATCTCTGCGACCTGTTTCTGCCTGCAGTTTTGATACCTTCCCAGACAGTGCCCATGCTGTAGGAGAGCATGCCACACTGCAGAGCAAATGTGTATAGATCCTTCTAGCACCTCTAGCAGCTGGGTTGAGCCACCCACACTCCTTTTACATGTCTCTGAGGTCCCAACCACTGCACTGTGTGTGCTCAGGGATGAGCATGGGAACACCTCAAAGTGAAGGTGCTGGGTCATCATCTTTACTGTACACTGCAGAGCATAGGGGCGATGAGGTAACTGGTTCCCTGGGACAAATGGCTATAGATGGTCCAGTTACAGGCAGCCCCTTTCACAAGCATCAATGTAAAATCATAAAAATATTTGCAGGCCATATTTATTTATTTATTTATTTATGTCTACAGAACTGGGTTGATACAGTGAGAAACAAAAGTCTGTAGGGATGTGGGGAGATAGTTCAGGTGATTCTAGGGGTTGCCATTTTTGTTTGAGGACTTGAGTTTGATTCCATAGAACCCATGTTTAAAAAAACAGTCAGGACTGGGGCTGGGGAGATAACACAGTGGGTAAGAGCACTCTGCCAACATGAGGTCTTTGGCATCCACATACAGTCAGGCGTGGCTGCCCATTCCTGCAACCACAGTATTTTGGATAAGAGACAGAGACTGATGGATCCTGAGAGCTGACTGACCAGCCAGCCTGGCCAAAATGGGGGAGCTTCTGGTTCAGGTTAAGACTCTGTCTCAAGGTAACAAGGTAGACAGCCATAGTGGAAGACACCTAATGTTCTGTTCTGGCTTCTTCATAGCAAAAATGACTGTCCACAGCTACACACTCACATTCAAGAATCATGTACAGAGACCACACCGCACCCACACCCACAAAGGCTGGATGTGACGGCACACATTTAGCAATCCCAGAGCTGGGGAGGCTGGGACCTCAGAGACATGTAAAAGGAGTATGGTGGCTCGACCCAGGGGTCAGCCAGCCCAGCCTGTTCAGTGAAGAGGCCTTGGCTCAAGGAGAACACAGGCATATTAGATTTGGTTTAGAGAATGGTCCACCCATGCTTATCTAGCCTCTGCTCTCCTTTCTCATGTTTACTCCAATGTGGACTGTAGGTCACTTCTGAAGGAGGGGCAAGGACTAGAGGAGGGCAGAACTTGATCTTGACCCACTGGGGCTTTGGTTTCACCATCGTTTGTAAAGGGATGTTGAGGGTGGGTGTTTCTGGGGCACACGGCAGTCTGTTATTTTATGAGGTGCAAGATACCAGTTGGAAAAATATGGTCAGACCACCTGGATTATAACCCTGGTTTAACCACTTCCCAGTTATTTGATCTTAGACAATGGCTCCCATCCCTTAGCCTCACCTTCCCCTGCTGCAGTTAGGGATGCTGGGATGCACCTGTCCTTTTCCCAGGGTAGGAGTGCTGGCTGGGTTGGCATTACCTAACATTGACACATACTGACAACTGAATACCTTTCTAGTCAGGGTGCAACCCTTCAAACTGTCCAAAGGGGCAGGGATGGATTTTAAGTCGTGCTCTAGTCTTCAGGACAGCTCAACACACTTGTTGCATTTTCTCTTTTGAAGTTGGCTTTTTAATTTTTTCTTTTGAAACTCTCACAAAGAAAAAAAAGCAGTGATTTTATTTCCAATGTGCTGGTATCTGATTTCAGGAGAAGCTGATTCCCCATTTAATGTAACAGAAAAGGACAAACACCTTTGCTTTGATGTAATTAAAACAGAAAGGATGTCAGAAACATGCTTTGAGAAGGGATTTCTATTTCATGAAAATGAAAATGTTTAGTGTTGTTAACATAATAACTGCTCTCCCGGGAATGCGTGTGTTACTCAGTAATGGCAGCAAAGTCAGCAGCACAGAAACACAAACTGGTGAGATTTTTGTTTCTGTTGAACATGGAACATTCAGCCATCGCTGTAAGCCATAAAGGTCCACTCTGTTTCCTTTTCCCAAACTTGTGCATATGCCCACTGGCAGGTATTTAGAGAATGAAGTTCATGTTTGAGGTATACTTAATAGCATGTGATAGGGCCTGGATACATTCTGATCCCTCTAGGAAAACACTGGCTTCAGTTAACTCTAATTAGCTAATTGTGCACTTCCAATTTTTTTTTCTGTTATTTAATATATAAGGAAATGGGGACAAGCACCTTTGCTTTGGTGTAATTAAAAGGAAAATGATATCAGAAACATGTTTAAAAAGGGTATTTCTATTTGTTTTATCACCAAAAGGTGGCGTCCTACCCCCATGGCCTTTATTTAAAAAAAAACAAAACTTCTTGCTTTAATTTAAAAAAAGAAACTTCCAGTTGATTACTGATAAAAAAATTAAAAATCTGCTCCCTTTGAATGTGATGTGACAATGTTGAAAATGGACAGTATGGTCAGCTGCAGTGAAATTTCTTTGTAATATAATACAAATGGGCGTGGATCCACTAATAAGCCCATACATCCCAGAGTATCATATAGAAAACCGAATGCCATATATCACAGGATTTACTGCCAGGATTTCCCTTTGTCTGCAAAACTAGTTGCCAATCTGTCTTTAGCCTCTACTTGTAAGTTAGGATAGAATTTAAAGCAGTTAAATTCAGACCAAGATCAACAACAACCTAAAGATTTTATTTTGGGTAAGATTATAATTGAAAAAAATACATGGTTCAGTCTGATAAACAAGATCAGAGAATTAATTGTGGTTTATAGACTATGCATAGATGTGTCACGTTTAAATAAATTGCTATTCCCCTAAGTTACAATTGTACAACCAGCTACATACAATAAGTAAGTTATATTTGGCAGAACCATCATAGAAATTAAAAGCAATGTTTTTCCCCAAAGAACGGTTACTTTGTAAGTTCCCATTTAGTTCCATTGAATTCAGACTATGGAATTTCCAGTGATGCCCAAGGATTTTTGAGAATATCAACTAATTTGACTTAAAGCTTTTAGATCAGAGCCTAGATCAGGGTAACCATTCAATAAATGTTATATGATATTATTGACAACAGTGGACTATGAGAGTGGGAAAGTCAGGAAGTTTTATTTGTGGATTTTAAAGTACTCACTATATGGTCTTGAACACAGTAAAACATGTATTAATGTCTTGATAAAGAAAACATAAACCCTCACTCTGTCCTAAAGTACATTTCATTTATATAATTTCTGGCATAAAAATGGGGTGGTTAGTCTTGTCTGGCTAGCATGGAGCTTTATACAGCACACATTCAAAGTGAATTCCACCATGCTGAGACAACCTTTTAGCACCCAAATCCCTTTCTCTGGCTTTATTCTGCAACTCCAGTGGATGGTTTTGGTATTATAATTTTCCTTCCCAAACACATACAATCTTCAAGTGAGTTTTTCCACTTTTCAAACAGAGGTTCAAAGTGGTCGTCTTATGTTATCATTTTAATTAAGATTTAAATGCTGCAAGTGAATAGTTAAAAATATTTGTAAAAAGACATTATCCACAAGAAATTATAGTCTTCCCAGGATATTATTTACAATTGCATTAGGCAGTGATCCCCCCCCCCCCAATAGTTTTAGGTACCCAGAGGATGGCTTTGGGTTATTTTCATGAAGAATTGGTCTGATAGACACACCAGCCAGCCAGTGGCTGGAAATACTGGGGAATTTGGCAGCCTGGGGTGATTGATGGATCTGAACAAAATTATTTATTTTTTTAACAAGCCACACAGGTCCTGTATCTTTCTAAGTTGGTAAAGGGAAAGGGAAACTCAGCTTCTTTCTCTATGTCTATAAAAGTGAAAGAATTACTCGTGCCATTTATTTTATATATTCCTATCTGTATTTCAAAGACATTTCTTCTGGCCTCATTTACTTATTTACATTTCTAAATTCAAACAAACTTCCAAACAGCAAAAAGAAAAAAGAAAACTCACCTTTTAAAAGAATTGCACAAAGCTTTTTCTTCCTTTTTCTTTTTTTTTTTTCTTTTTTTTTTTTTTTTTTTTTTTTTTTGCACGTGACTGATGTGCTGGAGAGCAGGTAATTTGTGTTAAACAACTGATTGACATGCTAGCCCCCGGGTGTTTTTCTAAGAGGAACAGGGGCGAAAACAGTTCTCCGCGCAGCCACTTTGCCCCCAAGTGGACCAAGAGACCGGAACACATCACCGCAGAGGCGGACCAGACAGGGGGATAAGTTCGCTTGCAACACACTCGGGATTCCTAGATGCAGGGGGAAACCCCCCAGGCTGGAGGGGTTTCTGCTTCCTCGCAATCAGGGGTTTGTCCTTCGGCTGAACTTTCACCTCCCGAACTCGCCTCCTTTCATTGGACAAAACGCAGAAAGAAAGGGGAGCGACGAAGGGAGGACGCAGAGCGGGAGCTGGAGGCCAGACACCACCCCTGCCTCCCTCCGCGTCAACTGTCACTGTAGGAGAGCACTTTCACTTTTAACTGGAGGAAACTCACATCCTTGCCTGCTCTCCCCCTTCGGTATTTTTAGCTCAGCAGCCAAGCAATAGCCAGGCAGCGCAGTCTTCTCCTCTCCGTCCCTAGCTGGTGGTACTCTTCCTCTCCATTTCCCCAGGGTCTGCATGAGCCCCCCCCCTTCCCCCATCTTCTGAGGGGACCCTCTACCCCAATGCTCCTCATTTTCCCAGCTCTTTCCAGCCAGATTCTTGTTTTTCTAGAGAACTGCTGTAGCCTTCCCGTCCCCGCTCTGGTCTTGGGGCTCATCTCCCTCATCTGGCCTGGGTGCCCCTCTCTCAACTCCCTGTCCCCCAGCCCCCAAATTGGCAACTGCGATTTTTTTTTTCCTGCAAGCCCTGTTGTTTACCCAGCAGGTGGATGTGACGTCAGGGACGCACAACAGCAAAAAATAACAACATCTCCCTCCGCGACGTGTTGGCCTCTCTCGCGCGCCTTATTTATTTATTTGTTCCGGGATGTGCTGGGGGGGCGGCGCCCCAGGGGCCGCACATTGGGGTGTTGATAGCGATCCAAGGAACTGTGGGGGGACCTTCGGGAGTGTGCCCAGAGGAGAAAGGGGCTCCGGTGGAAGTGGGGACGAGCTGGGGGTGCACTGGGCCCGGACTGCCGGCGCTTCTGCCGCCGCCGGTGCTGGCGGGGCTCCGGGAAGCTAGTCCGGAGCGGAGGAATCTATTGTTATTTATTGTGTGGCAGTTGCACGCTGTACTCGCGGCGGCCCGGCCCTCGCCCGGGAGTGCTTGTGCGCGCGTGTGTGTGCGCGAGTGTGTGCGTGTGCGCGGGTGAGTGTGTGCGCGGGGGGCGAGCGCGGGCGGGGAGTGGGCGCGCGCGGGGAAAGGCCCCGAAAACACCTTAGTTTGCATCGAGAGACCATTTGCAGCGGGTGAGTTTGTATTTTTCCATTTCTGCTCCACTTTTTTTCCCAAGCCGCCTCCTGCCTTGTTTCCGCCACTTTAAACAACAACAACAACCAGCACAAAAAAAAAAAAAAAAAAAAAAAAAAAAAACAAAACGAACAAGAAAAAAAAAAACAACCACCTACTTTCCACCTCCGGGCTCCACGTGCATCTCCCCCAGTCCTCCCCGCTCCAGCTCTCTCCAGGGACCGGGCCCAGGCTCGGAGTGGGTGGGGGCTGTGAGCCGGCGCCAGGGTGGAGGGCGCGCGGGAGGTGCCCGCACCCTTGGGTCCATTTGCATAAGTCAGGTGGGGGGGTGCGCTGGCAGCGGAGAGGACGAGAACGCCTCCCCCTCGGCCTCTCTCGCCTCTGCGCTCCCTACAGCTGCTCTGGGCAGAGCGATCAATAAGCCCAGGCCGCTGGTCGCAACTTTCCGTGGCCAGCGTCCGCGTCTGCGTCCGCGTCCGGTGGCCGCCCGGGAGCTGGGACTAGGGACCCGGCCACGGCGGGAGGGAGGGGGCGTGAGCTCAAAGTTTGGACTTGGGAGCAAACTTTTCCCCTTCCTCCTCCAAGGGTGTGTGCCCCTTCCGTGTGCCCCCCAACCTCGGAGGACCGGTCAGGGACGCCAGCGTCCTGGGCCCGGTGCTTGGAGACATCCCGTAGCCACGCGTGTCTTGGTCCGCACTCAGCGGCGGGGACACTGTAGCTGACCTCTGGGAGGCTGGAAAACTGAGACACACGCCCGCTCACCTTCTCCCAGACACGCACCCCCACGCGAGGTCGGCCCCCGCGCCAGCCGTGGTCAGACCGCGGGTGGGCATGGGGACAGGCTGCACCGCCTGGACCCTGCAGCCCTAGCGGCCGCCTCTCTTCCGACCCCCGCGTCTCGGGTTCAGGCAGCCGGGGATTTCCGAGGCTCTGATTTGCCCAGGGGCGCTCGGCGCGTGTCGCCGTGTCCCTCCAGCCCCCAGCCGGGCCAGCGATGGCTCTTGGTTTCTCGCCTGCACACTGCAGCTCTCCTCTCGAGCTTTCGGCGCTCCATTCCCGACTCTCGGAGACGTCGCCAGACCCGGCGGCGCGCGCTTCGGGTGGGGACCGAGGCGGCGGCGACGGCGCCCGGAGCTGCCGCGGGGTCGCGGTCCTCAGCTGCCTCCGCCTCCCCGCGCCCCCGCCCCCGCCCCCGTCCTCGCGGAGCTCGGAAACTTTGATTTCTGGTCCCCCTCCCCACCTGTTGTGAGCTCCGCCTCGGTCCCGGGAGACTGGCGGTGACACACACGGGCGCCGGGGAGCCCGGTGCCCAGAAACAAAGTCGCACCCCCCACCCTCCAACTGTTTGCTTGGAAATCGCTCGCGCACCCCCCATTCGCTCGCTGCGCCCGCCCCCTGGGAGCCTAAGGACTAAATAAACAGTTGTAACTCCAAACCTTGCGCCTGCCATCGCAGCCCCATCCCACCCCCTTCTCCCGGCCCGGCCCGGCCCCTCCTTTTTTGTTGTTGCAACTTTGTAAGATCCCGAGTAGGTGCGGAGACTTTGGCTCGGGCCGCGCTCCGGGGCTCGGGATCCGTGCAGGGATTCCCTCCGCCGCGTCCTCCTTCCCCGTCCCCGCGCGCTCGGGGGTCCTCGCAGTCAGTCGGGCGCCCTCTCTCTGATCTCGGTCCCCTCCGCCTACTCGCTCCCACGTCCCCTTTGATCTCCCCTCCCACCCCACAACCTGCGCGGAAGGAAGACTTGCTGAGGGTCGCCCCGGTTTCTTGTCGACCGCAGACCCCGAAAGTTTGCAAGAGGAAGAAGGCGCGCGGCGAGCGAGTGGCCGACGGGCAGCGGCGGCGGCGCGGGGAAGCATGGTGCTGCCGGCGCCTCCTCCGCAGGCGTGAAGGCGGCGCTCCCGCTTCCTCCCCGGACTCGGCGGGTAAGTCGAGGCGGCCGCGGCAGGCACGCGGGCGGGGGGCGCGGGGAAGGGGACTCCCGAGAGCCGGGGGGGCTGCTCCAGCCAGGCTGGGCAGCGAGGACGGTGCGATCGGGCGCCTGGAACAAGGAATGTGCCCATCCAGTCGGTAGGTGGGTGCAAAGACAGGACTTTTCTTTCTTTCTTTCTTTTTTTTTTTTTTCCCCCCTCTCCCACTTTCTTCTCTAAATCAGAAAATTTGGAGATCAAAGTTTAGCGTGGTGTGTAAAGTGCTTGGTTAGAATATGGAGACATCCTTCGCTCTCCTCACCCGGCTCCCCCCTTATAACTATTAATTATTTCCAAGTCATTGTGTCCAATACCCTAGCTGGGCCGATTACAAAGTGTATTGATTTAGTCTAGGCTCATCCTACGCTTTCATCTTAATTTATTTTCTTGTTGCTTGACCAAAAGACCCAAAATGAAACTTCTTTCTTCCTCTTTTCCTTCTGCCCCACCCCCAACTCCTTCATCTGGGTGGTTTGAGAATAATGAAATTAATATAAACATTTCATTTGGTTGCCTTTGAGTTTCTCCAGCCCACTTCTGAGGACCCAGGGTTGCTTCCACGGGAGACCCCAGGTGTTTTCCAAGTTCAGATTTGTTTTGTTCCTGCTCTTTAAGGCTGCAAGAGCATTTTGGATTCCTGTTGAGTGGGGTCTGCCCACTGAAGCCCTGTGCACTTCACCTTTCATTGGCCAGAACCTTGAAGATTGAGGACTTGCAAAATAGCCGAGTTGAGAAAAACAAAAAACCAAAAAGCAAACCAAGGATATTTAAGGAATTTTCCCCGTACTGAAAATATATTGGATAATACCAAATTTTTGCCTGCCTTTCACTGTCCTCCAGCACTCTGCTCTCCTTTTCCCACAGTGAGAATCCATTTGGGGGGAAATGTCTTGATGAGAATTTGAAGAGGACTGGTATTTTCTATCCAGGGTGGCTGGCTTAATCGAAGCAGCTGAGTTGAGCTGCTAATTTCTGTTTCAGAGAGAAATGTATCAGATCTTTTTATCTTTTAAAAAAAGAATGCTACTGGAATTTTGATTCTCAAAGTAGAATTACCCATCCCTTTTGAGTCCAGAGAAAGAAAACTGGGCTCACATTACCAAGAAATTATAATGGGTTTGTTTTTTTCCCCCTTTTCTCATTGAAAAGCCTCATAATTAAAGAGTATTAAAAATACAAAAGAAATTCAACCATTCAAAAAGTCTGAAGAAAAATCTTAGTGCAGAGAGAAAAAAGGTTTAGCATCTACCCACTGGTTGCAAACCGCCCTCTCCCCCCATTTTTGGATTAGTCATTGTTTGAGAGATAGAGAAAAATTCACTTTTTTTTTTTTTTTTGAAAAGTAAAGTAAATGGCCTCCAACTGCTGAACCTTGACAACCCAAATTAAGGAAGCTGGGGAGATCAAACAGAGCTGCTGCTGGGCTGTTGTCCGGAACTGCTCTACGGAGAACCCAGGAAGGCTATATGCTCACTTATGCAGAAATGGACCATTGCGAATGCTGATCTTTATTGTGCAAGGAAGCCTCCCTTGGGAGGAAATACCCAGCCTCTGGCTGCATTTGGGTTCCTATGGATGCCGTATTGCCAAACAAGTTACTATTTTTTCAATACATTCTTTTCTTTTTTTTTTTTTTTAAGGAGAATGCACCCAAAATCCTCTGAAGGCTTGTTTTGCTTGCTACCCAGAACCTCACTGTGGAATTCTTTTTACCATCATTAAACTCCTACACCAGAGTTAGATAACATTTTCTCACATCTAGCTTAGAAGATCTGCTTTCTTGGGAAAGCCAAGGTTTTATAAGAGAGGGTTTAAATCTGATGTGTAGCCCAAAAAAAAAAAAAAAAAAAAAAAAGAGGAGGAGGAAAAGAAAGAGAAAAAAAAAAAACCCAAGTGATGAAGAAAGTGTGAGCTCACTCCTGGAATTTCAGAAGTGGAGAGAGCCTCCTTTTGTACACATAACCACCTTTTTAGGTTAATAGTCAGTATGACCACATTGAATATGACCATATTGCCACTTTTATTCAAGTTCTTTGTAGCTTCTCCTCCCTTCTCTAGGAAATCTTCACTGTTTTGCATTTTTAGGGAAAGTAGTAACAATTACTTTAGTATTTTGTTTTTACAGGTTTATCAAAGTAGAATGAGGACAGTAACAACCATCCAAATTAATTGTCTCAAAGCAAGGGGTTTCTATTGCTGGAGAGATCTGTAAGACATGTTTTATATTTAAATCCTGAAGTGTAAACTATGTAACACTTTTTTTTCCAGTTACAAATTGTCGCCAAATTGAATGTCATCTTTAATTAAGTCAGGAAATAGGACAAGTAAACACATACAAAAGAATACAAATCATTGTCACTTAAGGCTTGTATTTTTAATTAACTGGTGTCTATCACATAGTGAGCACTTTTTTTTATATATATGCTGGAGTTTCATAACCATGGTACACAACATGTTTCAAAGTCGAGAGCTTTTATTGGTTATTCCTTTATTGTAAAATTAAACAATGTGAGTTAAACATATACATGGATGCTGTTAGGCAATTATTTTCAGTATATCATGTTTTCAAAAGGCATAAATATTTTCTAGTTAAATCATTTGTACCAACAATAGCAGAAGTTAACCAAGTTAATATTGTGCCTAAGCATTTTTTTTCCCTGTGACTAAGGTTTTCCTTGCTTTTCTTAAGATTATACCCCTGACTTTGCAGGTTTGTATTCTTAGGCCCTCCCTGTTTGAGGGTATTGTGTTTACAGCAGTTGTTGAAGTGAACAGAAGAATTGGGTTAGTTCCCAAACAAATGTATTTATACCATAGAATGGCCAATACCAGAATTCAGAAAGAGAGCAGTTAGCACATTTGACAGCTTCTTTTGAACCCAGCTTCCTCTTTACAGCCAATCTTACTGTATGTGTGTGCATTCTTATTTGGTTTTCACGTTTTATTTAAGACTCTCAAACTCAATCTTGTATGATCATCTTGTAAGATTCTCTCTTTCTCTCTCTCTCATACACACACACACACACACACACACACACACACACACACGTTCTTAGAGAAGCTTAGGTGCTAGAAGTCTGATCCCATTTCAGTGGCTATGCCAAGAATATTTACAGGGGATAGTGAGAATTTTGCCTTTTAAAAATAATTTTAGGCACACTTTAATCAAATTTAAATAGATTGCAGGCTGACAGAAAATAATATAAATTTTGTTTACGATTCGGCTACTTTAAGGTACTTACATTAAAGAAACTCATTTAACCCTTGACAACAGAGCATTAAGGAGGGAGGGAGTTCTCCAGGGGCTCCAGCTGCCCTTTGCTCTCCTGATAATCTTAAATTACTACAATTTAATTGCAGCTTCAAGTCATCCAGCATGGGCTGTTTCTCTACAACCCAGAAAGGGTCCAGAGCATAGCTCCATTTAAACAGGTGGTATTGTTTCATTAAATTTTTTTTTTTTACTAAATACTTTTTTTTCTTACCCTGTCAGCTCTCATTGTCCCTCTATGCATTTTAGTCACAGCAAAGGCCATTTTTGCAAAGTAAGCAGTATTAGCTGTTTTTTTAAAGTGTATTTTAAAATCTAGAATATATATATATATGAAGAGCTCTAAGCAGGGAGTTTATTTTCTAAAGAAAATTAACCCAGGAAAAGCAACCGCTGACTGGACAGGTGGATTCCATACCCAGGAGACTTTACACTGAGTTTATAAGAGGAGCCAAGCCAGCCAAGATTGTTTGCATATGGGCCCGCATGTTTCCCCAAATGATCTTTCTCTTGCCTTTACCCTAGTCTATAGGCCACTTAGTGGTAGGCATGGTATGCAAGGAGCCATCTCCAACTGATTTTTGAAAACTATTTCTGTTCATCTGGTACTTGGATGAATTAAAGCTAGAGATGCCAAAAGCTGGTACGGCAGCAGGCTGTGAGATGAGATGACTTCTTAAAACAGGGGCAAACCTGGCCAAAATAGGGAATGGCTTGGCTCCCCCTCTACCCAGGAGGTCTAGTTTAGTTTAGTGTGCGTGTGACCACAGGGTTAATGGAGATAAAGCAGATTTGGCTTGTGTCACCAACCTAAAAATAAGTGTAAGGAACGTTTGGTTTCAAGAAGTGCTTTGCTGTGGCCTCCCATAGATAATGTCCTTGATCTGTGGGCTGTAGGCTGGTGCTCTGCAGAGGGAAATACAGGTCAAGTGCATGGAGGTTGGGAAAGACAATTAAGAGTTCTCTATTTCTTTAATACATTATTTTTGTCACTTACCATCAGTTTGTGAGGAAGCATTTTTTTCAGGCCTTGTTTAGAAGGCAGCTTGCATACACAAGAAGGTGCTAGAAGGTGTTGTTTTGCCAGGATATTGTAAATTGACCAAGCTGGCTTGTGGCCTTCTTCAGCAAGGCTTGTTTTCCTTTTTGCAGTCCACTGACATCAGTTTTTAATGTCTTGCTTGCCTCTTAAGCACAACAGGTGCCTGTTTGGTTGTAGGTTTATGGTTCTGAAAGTTAGCAGTGTTTTCTACGTAGGCAGCAATGGGAAGAACCTGCTTCCCTGAACAGGTGTAATGTTTGCATTATGACCGCCTCATGCTGTTCTGTTTTATGAAGGGCCTGGGTATGGGGGGCAGACTTATTTATTGGTGAAATTTACAATGACGATGTAGTAATTTCAGGCTCTGGGGTAACTACAGAGGGCACAGGGGACTTTCTTCTCTTGATATTCCAAGCCACTCAGTTGTTGGGTTAAATTAGTTTCCACAATCCCCGTACTTAAAGTAACTAAATCGTAAACAAAATTTATATTAGATCCTGACAACTAATAATCTATTTAAATTACATTAAAGTATCTGGGCAAAAATTTAATTAAAGACCGAAGTACTGTCAAGCCCTGTAAATATCTTGACAGGTCTACTCAAATGGAACTGATATCACGAAATATTTACATATGTCTGGTGTGTTCCCGAGCATCTCGGCAGTGCCAGTGCTCAGCTAATTGCACTTTCTTTCCAAATCACATTTTTAATAAAATAGTTTTTTTTTTTTTTTGCAGAAGAAGGAATATGAATACATACAGAACCGCGTTCCAGGACTCTGTTTACTGTTTTATTCTTTTTCTCAGGATCATTCTGTGATGAGTTTATTTCCTCCCATGGCTGCTAATTCAGCAGCTAAGGTGGAGGGATCACTGAACAGCAGTGTGTATCTTCCTGTTTGACTTCAGCAGTTTGAGGGTGTTAGAGGGTAGCCTCTTAAGACCCACAGCCAGTGGTCAGAGCAAGACATTGGTGGTTCTCTGTTTCTATAAATAGAGCAGATTCTCTTAGGGCAGGGCAGGGATTTTCTACTGAATTTTATATTCTGGTACATTTTGTTTATTACCAGTAAGTCAGGTGGTCAGGGACATTTTGTCAGATTCTCTGATTTTTGCTAATCTTGCCACGTGCTTTGCTTATGGCTAGGATGTTGGATTATTTCTAATATCAAAGTCAGAGTGCGAATTCCCAAGATGTCTTTCTTTCCCAGCCATGTGTCTCAACTTTACTATGCCTGCCTGTGTTCCAGGTTCCTGTCTCTGAATTAGGGGTGATGAAGGGCTATTCTGGGATTCTAGCAGTTCAGTGACAGGGTTTGTGATCAGCCTCTCGAAAGGTTTCAGGACAGTGAGTGCAGTGCATAGAGGGGGTGGCGTCAGTTTGGCTGGCATTTCACCAGCCCTGCTCACCTTCCTGAAGTCCTCAGTGCTTACTCTGATGTGCTGGTGGCTTTTCCTCCTGGGGCCAGGTTAGCCTAGGTATCCAGGAGAGACTGTTTTCATCTGAGGTAAAAGGAGATTGCAAGTGGTCTTAATCTAGAGTATTTCAAAGTGAAGTTCTTTCCTCAGCTGCATCAGAGAGAGGAGGGAGAGGGGAGAAGAGAAAAGAGAAAGGGGGGAGAGAATATGAGAATACCTGTTTATGGGGTGGTATCAGAATATTCATTCTTGAACCAGAACCTTGCTTCTGTATGTGTGCGCATGTACAAATGCAGTGTGCATCTCAGGAGGAACTCGGTGATCCACTCTGTTACTGTCTTATTTCCTTGAGATAAGGTCTTTGAACCTGGAGTTGGCCAGTGAGCCCAGAGATTCACCTGTCTCCGCCCCCAGTGCCCAAGTCAGAGAGATGTATGCATCTGCTTTAAATGGGTGCTGGGGAGCGCCCATAAAAAAGCAGAGGTTAAGAATGGTTATGTGGCAAGGGTCCTTGGCCACTAGCCATCCATTCAGCCCTTGAATCACAAATTTGGCTGATTAACATGTGGTGTACATTTATACTAAAATTTCCCCGTGCTGATTTCCCCTGAACAGAGAGACCCATCATCTCAAATGATTTATGTCTCTAGAGGTTCTGGAAGTGAAACTCCCTCTGCTGAATTATTAACCATTTCTTTTTGTTTTTCCTTGAGGCCTGTCCTGTGTTATTTTGAATGTGTTCGAATTGAGTGAAAACCAATCTTTTTTTTTTCGGGGGTGGTATTTTTGAGACAGGGTCTTCCTTTAAGTCCCAGCTGGCCTGGAGCTCACTATGTAGACCAGGCTGGCCTTGAACTCACAGAGATCCGCCTCCATCTGCCTCCCTAGTGCTAGGATTAAAGGTGTGGACCACAGGGCTGGAGACATGGCCTAGCTGTTAAGAGCATGGACTGCTCTTGCAGAGGACCCAGGTTCGATCCCTAGCACCCACATGGAAGGGCTGAGAACCGTCTGTAACTCCAATTCCAAGAGAACTCCAGTTCCAGGGGAATCCGACACCCTCTTCTGACCTCCACGGTATTGCATGACATGGGTGCACAAACCTGTATGCAGATGGTACATTCATACACATAAAAAAAGGTGTGCAGGACAAGGCCCGACAAAACCCAATCATTTTTTAAATTAATTTTATTTATTTACGTATGTGTACGAATGTACTGTCTGCATGCAAGTTTGTGCACCCGTGTCGTGCAATGCCGGGGAGGTCAGAAGAGGGTATCGGATTCGCCTGGAACTGGAGTTCTCCTGGAATTGGAATTACAGATGGTTCTCAGCCGCCATGTGGGTGCTGGGGATCTAACCCGGGTCCTCTGTAAGAGCGGTCGGCGCTCTAACCGTTAGGCCATCTTTTAACCAAGATGAGTGCTTGAATCGCAGCAGAGCTGTAGTCCAGACAGAGGTGAGCCCACTGCTGCGGGACTAGCCGCTTCTGGGGGTGGGGCCAGGCTTTGTGTTGGAGAAGTTCATGCCCACCACTCCCAGAAAACTGCAATCCTCAGTATCATGGAAGAGCCTAGAACTTGCCTTGAGAGTTTGTGTTGCTTGGCCACTGTGAAATCTTAACCAAAGCATGCAAACTTCCTTTACAGTCAGACACACAAAGAAACGGTGCTTAGAGACACGCAGGCTGCCCAGGAACCTCCGGGTTCAGCCAAGTGGCAGGACCGTCCTGAAACATCCCTGGTTTTCACCACATCAGATATTTCCCTTTGTAGTGTGGTTTGCATGCATCCGTATCTCCTGAGGGGGTGTGGTCACATTGTAGCTATCATTTTCCATCGGTGGCATTCTGGGATTTCCTTTTAACACTCATTCCATCTTTTTTAAAAATTTATTTTTATTTATGAGTATGTGTGTGTGTGTGTGTGTGTGTTTGTGTGTATTTAAGTGCATCGAATGTATAGGATACTTACTCCCAGAGGTGACGAGAAAGCATTAGATCCCCTGGAAGTTAGGGATGGTTGTTAGCCACCATGTAGGTGCTGCAAAATGGATCCTGGGTCCTCTGGAAGACCAGCCAGTGCTCTTAACCACAGAGCCATCTCTCCATCCCCAGTGTTCCATCTTGATTTCAAAATATAAACTGTTTACTCATTAGATGAACCTGCTGGTGCAAGTATTTTGAGTTCCCTAAGCATGTTGGGAAATACCCCCCCCCCCCGTATATGATGGGACATGTACCTGTATTGATAGGAAGAGCTTAGCCAGAGAAGCCACACAAATAAATAAAGGAAACAGAATGGAAAGAATGCCTCCTTCAAGATTATGAGATAAAGGAAGATAAGATGCTAAAGAGACCAGTTTAAATATTCAGGTATTCAGCTAAAGATCTAACCACTGAGATCAAAGGAGTTATTTAAATGAAAGTTGTCCTGACTCTTTTTGTCTGTATTTGTAATGTACCTTTTGAAGTTACTCAAACTTCTCTCACCTATTTAAAAAGAAAATTCTATTTTAATTCTGGGCGTGGCTTCATTTTAATAGCTTCTCAGAACTTGGTAATTGTTTTTAATTTTGGAACTTTACATTTGATTTGGCCCTGGGTTTTGGTAGCATTCCAGATAATTCTTTAGTATAATGTTCTTTTACTTCTGTTCAGATCTGAAGCATTTAAAAAAAGACTCTAATAGGCTAATCTTATACACTATAGGTGCATTTACCACTGGATCAAATGTCTTTAAAAATGGTTTTTTGTTGTTGTTGTTTTATGTGTGTGAATATTTTGCCTGCATGTATGTAAGCACAACACATACACACATGCAATGTCTGTGAAGGCCAGAAGAGGGCGTTGGATCCCCTTGGAACTGAAGTTATGGATGGCTCTTAGCAGCTGTTAGCCATATGGGTGCTGGGAACTGAACCCATGTCCTCTCCAAGAGCAGCAAGTGCTCTTAACTGCTGAGCCCTCTCTCCAGTCCCTCAAGTGTCTTATTAAAAGATGAGAAATGGAGCTGATTGGGGAAATCCAAGGTGCAGTGGTAGCTGATGTGTAAAAGCTCCAGTGGCTGAGGAACTAACTCCTGGCTTGATGTTAACCGATGCACCGTGTTTGCTGAAAGGATGTTAATCATTTCATTAAGAAAGGTTAAGTAATTAGCTGGTATTTCATTAGGGAATCAATAAAGTCCCTTTTTAGGGAAGCTTCGAGAAATTTTTGAATTGCAAGTTGCCAGTATTTAATTATGTGAAGAGCAGGTTGTTGAGTCTTGAAAAGTGGGGGATGCAGCACCTTCAGAAATTATACTGTCCACATGCAATAGCAGGGGGTTTGGAAGAAAATCCATCTATTAAAATAGTTTCTTCCCCGGGTCCCCAGGCATGCCTGCCGTTGCAGACGTGCCCATGTTTTGCCTTTTCTTTGGGTTTAAGAAGGGTTCAACTGCTTAAAGGTGTTCATCTTATTTTCTAAATAATGCCTTTTGTTGCAGTGGGATGCATGTTGACAGTGAAGGTGCAGCCGTTTTTTTGGTAATCTTACAGCAAATTCTTATGCCTGTAGAAGCAGGCTCTCTTCTGTGGACTGGGCTGTGTTAAGTCCAGCACAATGTCTCACTATTTCAGGACAGGAATGGGAGGATCCTCCCCACCTGCAAGAAAACTCACCTTTCTCCAGCACCTGTGTGTCCTGAGGTCAACACACTAAAAGTGCTGGCATTGAAGAGACCCCCAAAGAGAAGTCTTGCTTCAGGCTTCTTGTTTTGTTTTGCTTCGGAAATAGGACAGTCTCTTTTACTAAATATAGAAAATATTTCTGTGGTAGAGATGACTTTCCCATAGCATAGCATGGAGGGTAAAGAATTCTTTAAGCATGAGGTAATAAGAAGAGATTTTAAAACAGCGGAAATGTATTTTATGTTGGGGTGCAGGGCTTTAGGAGCTGACACCAAGGGTCCCAGTTGCTGAACCCAGTTTTCTTGATCTATCAGGGTTGAGAAGAACTTTGGAGGAAAGAATTTGAGCACATTTTTCTCTTAAAACTGTATGCTTGTATTTTTCAGTTTTGAATATGAAGTATGTAAGGTACTCAAGGAACAAAAAAATAATTGTTTGCGTACTTGTGTTTCTGTGGTCCAGCTTAGGCAGAGCACACAGTGATTTTGGTGTAAAGAGGCTGCTGTCCTATCTCTCTCTGTCCCTAACCTTCTTCTGGAGGGAAGGGGACCATCTTCAGTTGCCAGCTTTCCTCCCCCTGCACTTATACTTTTAATGTAATAGCATGTGATTCTTCAAGTAGGGGATCTTGTGTTCATGTGCAAGATTTGCATTGATATGTATTACTATATGTATTATTTGACAACCTGGCATTAAAAATTGAATAGAATTATTAGAATCCATCCATATAGGTACATGTAACTAAGTTTTCATGTGAACTGTTTGAAATATTGAGTATCAATACAAAACAAACTACTTACACTCAAACCCCAAACCCAGCAGCATAAACTTTAGGGTGAATATGAAGCTATCAGTCTTAACTCCAGTTCTGTAATTTGTTTATTTGCATGTACTTTCAGAGGAAAATAACCTTAAATAATCTCAGCCATTTATCAGGGAATTTGATTAAAAACAATCTTTCAAGTGGCTGATCCCATCTATTAAGGGAAGAAAAAAAAAAGGCATTCATTTGAAGGAGCCCAGCCATTTTCTCATTCTTATTTAAAGAGTTGGCTTAGAACTTAACAGTTGCATATGCAGGGTAGTGAGTTAAAAGCGATGTTTAATTAACAGGCTCTTTATATTTCTGTATCCTTGTTATGATATAGCACCTTGTTCTTTAGTTATAGAAAGTGATTTCTGCATAATTTAAAGGACTGGCATCTTTATGGTAAGAAAGCCATATAAATAAAGATATGCTTAGATGGAAATTGGAACATGTTTTTAAAATAGTGTGCATGTCTACTTTCAGCTCCGTTACCAAACTTGCTGCACAAGCCAGAGTTGAGGCTCTGTGATTATGGTTATGACCCAAAGAATCGATGGTGCGAGGCGAGATGTCATCAGTGGTCTAATCAGAGAAAGTTATCAGTTTTTTTGTCATTAAGTGTTAGTGATAAATAATACACTGTTCATTTTGAGTAGATGGAGCATATTTAATTCTGATGTGTGGAGTTTCAATTTAGTCTGGCTTGTTGGTGAGTAAAATGATAATCTTTTGTAATTTGAGAGGAAAGAGAAAAAGCATTTGTGTCAGCGAGGTAACAAGGGCCATCTCCAGTTGTTTACCTTGACGAGCTTTTTTTTTTCTCCTGAACAACTTGGTTATTTGTACTGAGGTTTTATTAGGAATATCAGGTACTCAGTAAAAAGTACAAATGACCAGAGATGTTAAACAAAATAGGCTAAAGGTAGGTAATGTTTCTCTGCAAAAGGGAGAAAAATATAACAAAAGAAGAATGTTTGGGCAGTGTGCTTTTGAAATGATGGGCGTGTGTTAATCAGGGTCTATTAGAGCCCTGTTAGCCCTTAAACAGCAGTATTTTTTTTTTGTTTGTTTGTTTTTTTTTTTTTTGTTCTTTTCGAGACAGGGTCTCCCTGTAGCCCCAGCTAGCCTGGAACTCTCTCTGTGAACCAGGCTGGCCTTGAACTCACAAAGAGCCGCCTGCCTCTGCCTCCCAAGTGCTAGGATTAAAGGCGTGTGCCACCACGCCCGGCTAAACAGCAGTTTTAATTTAAACAAAAAGTGGAATTTCTCATATCAAATAAGATTGTACTTGGTAATAGTTTATTCAACAAGGACTCATACTTGTAACGTGGCATCATTTTGTAGGATCCTAAAGCCTTTCGGGAAAACAGTGACCCTCTCCTCTCTGCCACTTTGAATTTCTAGTGCAGTTCTTTATAGCAGATGTTTGTGTCTCCATGGATGGAAGTTTGCGCTTGTGTTATTGCTGTACATACAGTTGCACCAAGTGACAAGAGAAAAGACATAAGAGAATAATTAGCTATGTTTTATAGGATGTAAGAAACAGTGATTGAAAGGTGTGAGAGGGAGGGGCTGGTGGGAGCCTGTGGTGGGAGCCTGTGCCGGTAACACTTGTTCCAAGAATGTATCGTTCAGTGGATTCTCTGGAAGGCCCAGGCTCCCAGCGTGGCCTGGGCCAGCCGAGGCTTGCCCTTTCCCCGCCACTGTCCCTTGCAAGTAGCCATGCTGACTCTGTCCAGCTCTGCCATCTGCTCTTCCAGCAGTGGTCTTCCCCATGGTAAGGCAGGCCAACTGGGTCAACTGTTGTGATCTGGCAGATGTCCACTGGGAGCTAAGATCAGGCCAGGCTCATTTTTATGTGTGTCCAAAGCCAAGATTTCATCATGGTGAAAAGCTGTGGAATTTATTTCCCAAAGCGTCGCCCAAACTCGGCTCTTCCTTTCTCTCCCTGTCTGGTTGTGTGATGATTGCTTAATGCTCCTAATTACGTTGGATCCTTCTGTATTTTCGAACACCTGTGCGCAGTTCAGATCCTGGGTGGTCACGGAGGCTGGCTCAAGGAATGGCTTCTCTTCCAAAATGGGAAAAATCCCAGGGAGCCTGACCATGCTTCACATGTGAGTGAGTTCACATGTATGTGAGTAGAGAGAGGGGGGTCAGGAAGGGAGAACCCATTCCCTTGAACATCCATTGCTCTTTGTCAAGTGTCCTTAGCTTTTGGGTTGAGGATATCCTTTTTTTTTGGTCTTTTCGAGACAGGGTCTCCCTTTAGCCCCAGCTGTCCTGGAACTCACTCTGTAGACCAGGCTGGCCTTGAACTCACAAAGATCCACCTGCCTCTGCCTCCCGAGTGCTAGGATTAAAGGCGTGCGCCACCACGCCCGGCAAGGTTGACGATACTCTTAAAAATGAACAAATTACAAATGATGTCTCTAAACCTATTTGTAGGTTATAATATATCCATAGCCATTATCTGTATACGTATCTTTAAAAAAATTCTTTCTCTTTTCCTCTGGCAAGCGTTAAAGCTTTGTATGGGGAGGAGGAGGCAGGCGGGGTCACTTTGTTTTTGCACTGTGGAGTGTTAATGGAGAAATGTGCTGAGTAGCTCTAATCCCTGTCAAAGCTCCAGAGGTCTTTGGTGGCGATGGTGGTGATCTGAGCTGGTCACACCTTTGTCCACAAGGAGACTGTCATTTAGGGAGCAGACACCATGTTGGCACACAACTTCAGATATATATATCTAAGTGAAACGTAGTTGTGTGCCTGCTGTAGACTGTATATGTATATGGATGCATTTTTTTGAAATGAACACATACAGATGATATTCCATGTGTGTATGTATGCCCGTGCACATGAATGTGTGTACGCACGTCTATGGAGGCAGCAGGTCCTGGGTGGTGCTCCTCAGGAGCTCCCCCTCCCCTCTTTTTAGACAATGCCTTTCAGTGTTTTTGCCGTTAGACTAAGCTGGTCAGTGAGCTCCAGGGACCCACCAGCACCTCCCTGGTGCTGGGACTATAGTCACCTGCCACCATGCCCAGCTTTTCATATTGTACTGTGCATCAAACTTAGGTCTTTATGCTTTCAAAGCAAGTACTTTACCAAATAGGCTATCTCCCCAGACCCCAACAGATTTTTATTCCTCACTATAATAGAAGCATATTTTTGTGTGTGGTGCTGGGACTGTGCCTAGGATCTTGAGCAAGCTCTGCAAGTTCTCTAGTATGGAGCTTCATGTCTAGCCCAAGAATATTTTCCTGTATCATATTCTATATAATTGTTATTACCTACTTGATGATTCAGTAAAGGTGTCTTTATTTCATCTGTTTGAAAAAAGTACTATGAGGATTAAATGGTTTCTGATACTTGATCATCTAGCGGCTTTGTAGAACAGGCTGCATAGACAGAAGATTTTTACATATTCTAAGATTGAGTATCAGAAAGTGATCTTAGTATTTTATACTATCACGGCTCCTTAAAGTAAAAGTGGATGCTATGCTCCTCTACTCTCATTTAAGTCTCTGACATCTGTATCTTGCTTTTCTTAGGCTCTGACAGCAATGCCAAGGTCATGTTAGATTGCATGTTGGAGCCTGTATTGGGGGTGAGTTGAATAACAATTGTTTTGCCTCTGTATTCTGTGTCTGTTTTGGAGAATCAAGAAGTCAGGTGTCAATGTATCAGTGACCCAAGAAACAAGTTGTCTGTAAAAATGTAGGAAAGCAAAGTCTATGAGCCTTTCAAGAATTCAGGAAAGAAACAGTAGATGAAGAACACCGGCAAACTGGCCAGCCTGCTGCAAAGTCAAAGCCTGAGGTGCACCATTACTGCTGCTGGCAATATCCGAGTTATGTCCCATAGGGTCTTTGCTACAGTCCTTTGAGTGTGGAGCTCCTGCTTGTGGTCCCCTTCTTCTTAGCCTTTCATCTGTTTGCTGAGGTTCTCACCAAGCTGACTGCCTTCTGTCCCTGTTACCGCCATTGCTTTTTCTTTTAGTTCATTTTAGAAGGAGGTATTGGGATCTTAGATGGGAAGACAGCCTCAGGAAACAGCTACTGTCCTTCCTCGCATCCCACGGTGAATTAATAAACACTCAGATTCCTTATGAGAGGGCTTAGTGTGCCTCATTGCTTTCAAGGGTTGACCAGGTCATGGAACATGGGTGATCCAAGCAGTGTAAACACCCAGTGTCATTGATGGGGACCATGGATATGCTCCCTTGATCAGTCACAGTGGCCTCCTCAGGAAGATGAATTGGACTTCCCTCACGGGGCTCAAGTCTGAGTTTGAAGCCAAGAATGAATTTTTTAATTTTATCCTATTTTCTGGTATTACTGAATTTTAAACTGTTAACGTAATTGGATCTGTCTGTAATGTTTCACTTTGAACCGTGGTGTTATGGTTCTCTCCTGTAACTCACACAGATTCTCTCCCTCTGCGAGTGAGTAGATCCTGTTTTCGTTTCGTTGTGTCTTAGTGGTGGGGCCTGTGGCTGGTGTGGGCCATCAGGAGGCACACGTGAGCAGCTGAGGCAAAGCCTTTACCAAATGTTAGCCCTGTGTAAAAGCTGCATTTTGGTGGTTGGGTGTCGATACTAATTATTCTTCCAATTACCTTCAGTATGTGTTCACTTCCTCCTCTTCCTTCTGATGTTCTTGATGAGATCTGACAAAGGGAATTCTCACCTTTCCAGCTTTCTCCCTTTTTCCAACTTCCCTCATATTTTCCTCCATGCAAGCCTCTTTTCTACTTTTTTTCTGGTTGTCTGGAGCCAGGGAGAAGGGCTGTGGAGAGTTTGTGAGGAGGAGTCAGGGTCCAGGCTAGGGATGAACTTTCCATGTCTCCATGGCCTTTGGAGGAATCTGGAAATTACAGGGAGGCAGGGGCATCACAGGTATTGTGACCTTCAAAACGAGATGCTTTCAGAACCAGCTGAGAACTGGGGCTTTTCTCTCAAAGAGCAGGTTAGCTTTGCCAGCCTAGGGCGTGGTAATCGGGGAGGAAAAAAGTACAGTGAAGTCACAGTGAGTGACCCCTGTGGGCCTTAGACAGTGGTGGTTTTGGGGCACTGAGCTTTCCTTCACTCTGTTTTCCAAATTGCCATTGGATGGCATTTGCACAGCACCTTCTCTGTCGCTACGGCAACAGGCAGTGCCACTGTACCTGCTCCCACGTTAGACTACACAGGAGTTTCTCTAGTCTGGTTTGGGATTTGAATGTGTTTGCGTAGACTATATTCTTTTTCCTTGGCAAAGTGTCTTGAATTTAGTTCCTAGGGAAACGAGGGAGCTACTCAGGACAACTCACCATTTCCAAACCAGTTATTAACTTGTAATTCACACACACACACACACACACACACACACACACACACACACACTCCGAGGCTCTGTTGCCCTAGTGTCTGTGATGTTTAGCAGGTTAGAGAGGGACCTAGCACTGGCCTCATTTTACCCT
Source organism: Rhizomys pruinosus (assembly GCA_009823505.1). Classification (NCBI taxonomy): domain Eukaryota; kingdom Metazoa; phylum Chordata; class Mammalia; order Rodentia; family Spalacidae; genus Rhizomys; species Rhizomys pruinosus. The sequence continues at coordinate 245,345 of VZQC01005532.1, forward strand.
ATACAGAGAAACCTGTCACGGGCTGGGTATGGGTGGAGGGACTTGGTTAGCATTCTTATTTTTGGGTCTAGATGCACAGGCACAGATGCACATGTGTGTGGAAGCTGGAGGTCAGTTTTGAGGGTTGGTCCTTAGGTGCCGTCTACTTCCTTTTGTTGTTGTTTGTCTCCCTGGAACTCACATGTAGACTAGGCTAGTCTGGATCTCACAGTGATCTGCCTGCCTCTGCCTCTGTAGTGCTGGGATTAAAGGTGTGCACAGCTAAGCCCACCCGACTTCCTTTGTTTGAGGCAGAGTTTCTTTCCCTAGCCTGGAGCTTGCTGTGCAGGCCAGGCTCCTTGGGCACTGAGCCCCAGTGATCTGTCTCTGCCTCCTGATCACTGAGATTATAAGCACATGCTGTCATGCCTCACTTTTTACATGGGTGCTGGGGATCCAGCTCAGTTCCTCATGCTTATATGGGAACTGCTTTACCAGCCACTGGTCAGAGTTGTCAGTTGTCATCATCAGGCCATTGAAAAAGGCAGAGATGTTCATGTCCCTTTCCATTTCTTTTTATTTCTGGTACAGGGTCTCACTGTGTAGTCCTGGTTGGCCTGAAACTTGCTGTGTAGACCAGCAAGTCTTGAACTCACAGTCACCTGCATCCTGAGTGCTAGGAATAAACCACAAGGCCTGGCCTCTTCCATTTCTTTCTTTTTTTTTTTTTTTTTTTTTGAGACAGGGTCTCCCTTTAGTCCCAGCTGGCCTGGAGCTCACTCTGTAGACCAGGCTGGCCTTGAACTCACAGAGATCCGCCTGCCTCTGCCTCCCAAGTGCTAAGATTAAAGGTGTGCGCCACCATGCCTGGCCTCTTCCATTTCTTAATAATGATATAAAATACAGTGGAGAATTAAGCAAATGATTTCACTTACTTGCCATAACAAATGCATATACATTTATTTATTTATCAATGCTCTATTTACCTCTTTATCCATTGAGTCATTTATAATTAAAAAATTTTTTTTTAATTTTATTTTTTTTTATGCATATGAATGTACTGTCTGCATGTAAGTCTGTGCACCCGTGGCATTGTGCCGCGGAGGTCAGATGAAGGTGTTGGATTCCCCTGGAACTGGAGTTAAAGACAGTTCTCAGCCGCCATGTGGGTGCTGAGAATTGAACCCAGGTCCTCTGCAAGAGCAGTCGGTGCTCTTAACCGCTAGACCGTCTCTCCAGACCCCCATTGAGTCATTTATTGACCCCAAATTAATACTAGGCCAGGAAACATTCCTTTCTTCTCACCCAGTGCCCCAACTTGCTTTTGGACGTTCTAAGGTGTTTTGACACAAACACCACTTAGTCTTCCAAAACCAATGTCATTATTCACAGGGCTCTTTGTCAACAAGCCTAAGGTGTTCATCTTCAACCATTTATTTACTAAATATATAGCTGCCCAGAATCAAATGAGCCTTCTTTATGCATCCTGATTCCCATACTGCACAGCCCTCGATTACGTTTTGATTACCTAAAATACATGAGGTGTAGTACACCAAGTGCGAGCAGTGCTTTTTCTTTCTAGCCGGAGCACTTAATTAAGACCTGACAGATTGATTTTTCCATTAGGCCAGAAGGCAGGTGTCGCCTTGATTTGAATTTCGTATTAAGAGTCAGTTTAGCTGCCTCCCCTAATATGTGTAGTTAGCAAGACTTTTTTTTTTTTTCCCCACAATGAATTATACTTACTGAATTGGTTAAAAAAAAAAATCAGATGCCCTCATGGTGAGTCCCTATGAGACAGATACTGATGGGGGATTGCCTTAACCCTTGCTGTGTACGGCCCCATTGATAATGTCTACTCATTGAGAAATGCTGCCTTGAAATCTGAAGGGTATGATCTGTCATTTTCTACACTCCACCCAGGTTCAGTGGCAGAGGGCTGAGGATGTCAGTGGACTTCTTGTTGGATGGCTTTCTTTCTTTTCATCTTTTCCATTTCCATCTTCTCCAAATGGAGGAAAAAAGTAACCTCCCCAGAAGATTGTTAACCTTCTCCATGAAAATTAAAGTCTCATCTTTGAGTGATTAAAAAAGCCAAAGCTGGGGCCGGAGAGATGGCCTAGCGGGTAAGAGCGCCGACCGCTCTTGCAGAGGACCCGGGTTCGATCCCCAGCACCCACATGGCGGCTAATACCCTTTTGTAACACCAGATCCAGCGGATCTGATGCTGTCTTCTGACCTCCATGGGTGTAGCATGACATGGGTGCACCCACCTACGTGCAGGCAATATACTTGTACACATAAAATAAAAATTAAAAAAGCTTAAGCTCTGCAAAAGACATTTGACTCTGTGACACAATACTGAGGGCCTTGAGTCTGGGGCACTGGCTGGGCTATAACCCAGTCTTGGTCCTAAGTGCTTATGTGTAGTTACCACACTGGAGTGAGGGGGAGTAATGGGCTAGGACATGAATTTAGGGACTGGGTGAAATCCAGGGATCGTGGAACTGTTGGATGGGCATGATGGTGAACATCTTTAATCCCAGCACTTGGGAAGTAGAGGCAAACATATCTCTGTGGATCCTAGGCCAACCTGGTCTATATAGTGAATGGCAGGCCAGCAGAGCTACACAGTGAAACCGGTTCTCAAAACAAAAACAAAACACTTGTCAGGGCTGCTAACCTTTCTGTAATTTTCTTCCTTAAATGTATATATTTGTGATAGCTGGCCATAGTGGTGCATGCTTGTAATTTCAGAGCATTTGGGAGGTTGAGAAAAGAAGACCATGATTGTCAGGCTAGCCTGGGCTATGAGACCCTGTCTCGGAAAAAAAGAAACCCAAAAACAAAGCCAGAAACAAAACCACTACCACCAAAAAACCCTAACCAACCACCAACCAAAGAAAACAAAGTAATAGAATTTACTCATCAGTTTGTTCTGTGGGTCAAATTAGACAAGCGAGCATACGGGTTGACAGAAAATAGTGCTGTACCTGTTAGCCCTCATGATGTGTATTAGGATTCTATCTTTACTGCTTTTTTTGTTGTTGTTGTTTTTGGGTTTGATTTTTTTTTTTTTTCTTGACACAGAATTTCCCTGTAGCCCCAGCTGGTCTGGAACGTGCTATGTAGACCAGACTGGCCTTGATTTTACCTGCCTTTGCCTCCCAAGGACTGGGATGCATCTTTGCTATTTAAAAGTTGTAGTAAATGGTCAAGGAGGGTGGACTTTGCAAAGATGACTAAATGACAGAGGACATCACACCTCATATACATGATGCAGCCTTTGAAGCCTTGGGTTGGCTTGTTTCACCTGGGTCTCTTTGTTCCTGACATCTGGATTTGCCAGTGTTTTTATTTACTTCTGCCTCTGGTGCAGGTGCAGATAACAGGAAGTGAAACCTTAGGTGGCCCAGGGGGAGCCTCATTCAAATAGTGCCAAGCAGGTATGCTTCACCAGTGTTGTCACCTTGCCCTATGATAGTTTGGCATGGTATGGGCTGGCTGGCACCAACATGCCCAGTTCCTTGGAAGGTGTGGGTAGCATAGCCTCACTGTGTGAGGGGGCCATGCGAACACACAACTGTGCATGCTGGATCCCCCTCTGTCTTTGATGCTTATCACCTGAGTGCAGGCAAACGAGTGTTTAGTAGGTGAGTTCACATCTGGTGACTGGAGCTGAAAAGTCATGGAATTTGAGACTATCACATACTCCTCTTTCGTACCTGTGGCTAGGATGCAGGGTTTCCTAAACCTTCAAATATTCCAGGTGTTGAACAGAGTGCTTCTTTCATGTTTACCCTGATCTTTGTCCTTAGGGTTTCAAGAAAGCCCGTAATTGTTCTGCCGGTGGGAGAGGTATTCCCATTGCTTTATCATGAAGCGAACCTTTGGTCATACTTCACATTGAATAGTCTGCCCAGCTTAGTCCAAGTGGATGTATAATGCACCCATCTCTTTCTGGCTATAGTTAAAGGGCATCTCTGATCACTTGTGTGACACCTTAAGGCAGCCAGAGACCTGGCATGGCCTCCCCTGTGGCCAGAACTTTGTTCTCCCATTTCATATCCCCCCCCCCCAACGCACGCACGCACTGCGCGCCCTTTGCAGTTTGCCTCCATCTTGCTTTTCTCGGCTGTCCTGGCTCTTTAGTTCATCTCCCTAACCTCAGAAGACTCAGTTCCTGCATCATCCAGACATTCATTCACAGCAGGCACTGTTCATCCTTTCCTGTTGTCTTAAAGGAGGTGATAGGAAGCTGAGGTTCCTCAGAGTCCCAATCACATATCTGTGGGGTTAGTAAATCACTACTCAGTTTCCATCTGAGGCAGATCCAGTTTCACCAGTTAAAAAGAAACAAACAAAAAAACTAAGCTTCCATTAGTGATCTGCAAGGTCTCTATACCAGACAAGAGCAGGATCAGGCCCCAGTGGGATAATTATTTGCATAACCTTGGGTCTCCATTTGCCTTTCTGTAAGATGGTCTGCTGATGTAATAGAAGAAGAGTGTTGTGAGGATAATCCCTATGGTACCCAGCCTAGCACATCCTCTGCTTTAAGGGACCAGAGGATGCCAGAGCTCTATGATAGCAAGTTCACTGAGCCTTCCTGAGTTCAGCCCAGCACTCAGTGCCTTGGATTTTGAGCCCAAAGCTTTGGTTGTGATCCCCAGCTTCACCGCTCATAGGCCGCATGACCCTGCATCACTATTAAACATTTCTGTCTTCATTTTCTTTACCCACAAAATGCCATGTTAGTGTTAGAGTGCGTAAGGCCAGTGGTGAGGATTAAAGAAGCTAAGGCTTGTAACGCACTTAGCACAGGGCAGAGGGCCTAGAACATGGTGAGCCCTCAGCAGATCAGATCACAGGGACTCCTGTGGTTGCTGGCTCGGTGCCCATAGTGTGAGCAGAGCAGCCCTCCAGAGGACTGGCATTGAGCACTTTCAGATCGTGCCACAGCTTCGGAGCTTAAGAGGAGAAGCTCAGCGCCCAGCCTTCTTCTCGGGTCTTGGTTCTAAACCCAAACTCCTATCATCAGGCTTGCGCACGTGGCCTCTTTCTCTCTGCCTGGGCCAGGGACACGTGGAAGCAGTTTGCAGCAGGGCTATCAGGTCTTGGCTTTGCGAGTAGGAGATGAAAAAATGTTTGCTTGCTGCTTGTCACCACTGAGTTGAATTTTCTTCCCTTCTTACCCTGGCAGGGAAAAGAAAACTAAATGGAAACGCATCCTTTTTGATTTCCCAAGTTAGAGTTATGGGATAGCAATTGAAAGTACCACACAGAGGAACATCCTGGGGTTTCATGGTGATGATATGCATGGTATGGAACCAGGTGGGCAGGGATGCTGCCTGGGGTCACAGACAGTCCCTCCCATCCATGGGGCATCTATTCCCAGATGCTCAGTGTGTGCCTGCGTCCATGGATAGGACTGACCCCTGAATACCTAGGTTACAGTTTAATTCTTAAACTCAGCAAGAGGTTAGCAATAACTTGTATAACAGTTATAAATAATACTGTACTAAAAATTACGTGAGTATTGTCTTGCTGTTGCTTCCAAAGTATCCATTAAGATTTTCAGCAGCCACCTGATCACAAATAATGGAAAATATGGAAGATAAAACCATAGGTGAGGGGTTTTGTGAGTGAAGGACTGGTCAGCAGCTGCCACCTTATCAGCCCTCCCCTTTCCTTGCAGTCCACTCATCTCTAGGCAACCATTTACACACTTTTCATTTCTGTACATTTGCCTGTTCTGGATATTGCCTGGGAGTGGAGTTATATGTGGCCTCGTGTGTCTGCATACAGCTTTCATGGTTTATCCATGTTGTATCATAAAGCAGTACTTCATTCCTTTTTATGGTTGAATAATATCCCATCATATGGATTCACCGGGTTTTGCTTCTCCATTTGTGTGTTGATGGACATTTGGCTTATTTCCCACTTCTGGCTTTTATAATTAAGGCTACTGTGAACATTCCTATACGAGTTCTTGTGTTGACATATGTTTTCAGTTCTCTTGGGTGCGTACCTAGAAGTGGGATTACTGGGCCATCTGGTATGTTCTATGTTTAACCTTTTGAGGGGCTGCCCAACTGTCTTGGAAGCAGCAGAATTGTTTCCCGTTCTTACCAGCAGTGCCTGAGGACTCCAGCTTCGCACCGTCCTTACTCCTCTCGTTGTTAAGCTCATGTGTGATTCCATCCTGCTTCGGAAATCAGGAACCTGAACCTGGGATGATTTTAATGGCTTACATGTGTGACCATGCTCGCTTCTGTAAGGAAGGTTCCTTTGGATGAACAATGTGATATTTATGTATTTATGGAAAATATGGAAGATAAAACTGTAGATGAGGGGTTCTGTGGCTAAAGGCTAAAGGACTAGTCAGCAACTACGACCATATCAGCCCTCCCCTTTCCTTGCACTGACTAAGGGAGGAATCAAATAGAGTCACAAATGGTGACTCTGGGCCATTACAGCTAGCAAGGGTGATGGTGGCCTTGTTGTAACATGGCTTTTTCTCTGGGCATAACATAATTGCCATCTTGGAGTAGAGATTACTGTGGCCCAGTAGCTATGGCAACTAATGGAGCAGACACTGAGCTGCAGAATCTAGAGGAAGAGCCAGGCTGTGTGGTCCAGCCTTGATGATGAGGTTGTTGCCTTTGCCCCTCCCAGGAAACGTGTAGCCTTTTCTCCAAGTGCTTACTTGTCAGTAGAGCCCCTGGGAGGTAGGACGCCAGCTCCCCGGAGCTCCTGGGCCCCTTCCGAATCCCATGTGTGTGTCTTCAGAGGGAGGCAAGGATGGAGAGTGGGGGTTCTGTTGGCCATGCTCACGTACAGAGAAGGAGGTTGGCAGCCAGAGCCAGACCTGGGAAGGTCTACTCTCCGAGGAGACTTCAGAAGCACAGTTTGCCAAGGAAATGGTGGGCCCAGGGAGCAGACCCTCTGGCTGGAAGAGTAGCCTAGCAAAGCCACTGATACTACAAGCTCTGGGTGTAACATGGAAAGAGCCTTTGTTATCCCTTATTCTGTGAACGAAGAACTTCAATATCAGAGGTCGTCTTGTTGTCAGAACGTTCCAGCTCCTTCTCATTGCTCTTCAGGGGAGGACGGAGCATAGAATGTGATCGTTCAGCTTCACTGCTTCCCACCCAGCCACAAATAAGCAGGGTGGGGTGGGGGGCGGAGGGCTCTTCCTGCTGCTGACTTGGTTTCCAGTTTGCTAATGTGTGTGATGTTGAAATGGACCTACAGATGCAGACATGGCCTTGCTAATGTGTGTGATATTGAAATGGACCTACAGATGCAGACATGGCCTTGCTAATGTGTGTAATGTTGAAATGGACCCACAGATGCAGACATGGCCTTGGGATAAACTCTGTAAGTAGATTTACTGCGTCAAAAGATGGTGGACATTTGACCTAGCCTCTGGCTCAGATTTGCACGGACGATGATTGTGATGTTTCAGAGGCCTTTCACAGTGGTTGTCATCTTGTGCTGTGTGCCACAGTTGGGGTGGTACAATGCCGATTTTTTTTTTTTTCCTCAGGAAGAGTTGGAAGTTCTGCATTTGAAATGTAGAAGGTGCTCTGAAGGTGCACAAATTGTAAATATTTCTTCCAAACATATATTTTACTAATTCTGACATTTTTCCTCCTTTGCTCATGCTGTAAGCTAGTTATCTCCCATTTATTTGCTCAGAAAGCTACTTTGTGATAGGCCCAACTTTTAGAATAATTAACCTGCAAAGATTCTTAGTATATTCCCATTCATAAGAAAACCATCTGGGGCTGGGGAGAAGGTCCCATTGGCAATCCACTTAATATTGCCATTAGTATCTTCCGAATTGCAGAATGTCAAAAGAAAAATTCTTTCTTTCTTTTTTTTTTTTTTTTTTAAAAGGGCTAAGCAAGTAAAGTGCTTGCTCCATAAGCATGAGGAGCTGAGTTCAGATTCCCTGCATCCATGAAAAAGCTGGTTGCAGCAGGGTACGCCTGGCATCTCAGCACAGGCATCTCACTGTGTACACGCAGTTCCCAAGGAGATCAGAAGAGGGTGTTGGATCCCCTGGAACTATAGTTAGGGATGATTGTTAGCTGCCATGTGGGCACTGGGAACCGAACCTGCATCCTCTGCAAGAGCAGCCAGTGCTCTTAACTGCTGAGCCGTCTCACCAGGCCTCAGGGAGATACTCTCTCTCAAAGCAGAAGGTGGAAAGAGATTGAGGTAGACATCTGGTATCAACCTCCACAGACATGCACAGTACGGTGTGCTACACACAGAGTTAATACCATTTTTCTGTATTTAAATGTGATTTTTAGAATTTGTTCTTGTGCACAAACATAGATTAAACAAGATTAGACACTCTTGTTTCTTTATTCTATTTAGGTTATATCAGAAACAGTCTTTATATCATTAAATGTTCTTTGTGAACATGCTTTCTAACAATTGCTACAATTGCTCTCAGTTTACAGCACATCATAATTTACTTAACCACTGTTTGCTTTTGGTTGTTCATTTTGTTTCCAGTCTTTGCCCAGGTGGGTAATTAATATATGATACATAGTGCTGCCAGAACGTCCCCATTTCTGTAAGTGGTCACCTGGCCATGATGGCTAATCTCGATTTGGTCACCTGGCTGTAATCTTGATTGTCAACTTGACACAACTGGAAGGCGGGAACTCAACTGAGAATTTTCTTCATCAGATTGACCTGTGTGCACATTTGTGAGAGCTTTCTTGATTACTAGTTGATGCAAGAGGGCCCAGCCCACTGTGGGCAGTACCATCCCTAGGCAGGTGGGCCAGGGCAACAGCGTGGAAGCAAGCCAGTGTGCAATGCTCTCCATGACTTCTGCTTCAAGCTTCTGCCCTACCCTACCTTAATGCTGGACTGACACTTGAAAGTGGAAGATGAAGTAACTCCCTCCACTCCCAAGGTGTTTTTGGTCAGAATGTTTTATCACAGCAACAGAAAAGCAAGCTAGGATAGTGGTCAAAACGTGGTAGAAGGTTGACATTTTCTTGATCACTAAACCCTACCCAGCCTCCTTTTGTTTTTGACAGTTTTCTTTTCTTTTTTTCTTTGGTCTTTTTGAGACGGGGTCTCCCTGTAGCTCCAGCTGTCCTGGAACTCACTCTGTAGACCAGGCTGGCCTTGAACTCACAAAGATCCGCCTGCCTCTGCCTCCCAAGTGCTAGGATTAAAGGCGTGCGCCACCACGCCCAGCTGTTTTTGACAGTTTTCTAGTGAAAGACGGAATAGAAATATGTAGGACTTTGTTGATTTCTCTACTTTTTAAAATTTTTATGTATTTTTTTATGTGTATGAATGTACTGTCTGCATGTAGGTTTGTGCACCCGTGTCATGCAGTGCCAAGGAGGTCAGAAGAGGGTGTCAGACTTCCCTGGAACTGGAGTTAAAGATGGTTCTCAGCCGCCATATGGGTGCTGGAGATTGAACCTGGGTCCTCTGCAAGAGCAGTCGGCGCTCTTAACTGCTAGGCCATCTCTCCAGCCCTGATTTTTCTACTTCTTATATGAAGAGTTTAAGTATACGGTGTTTGTATTATTCAGACTTGTGACTTTTTTTTTTACATAGATTTTAGTGGTTAGCTAAATTTCCCTTTTGCCTTTGAATACTGTGCAAAATGCACTTTGCCCCATCTTTGTGTTTCCCTTTTATGTATACGCCTTGTAGCATTCTATGATTTTTAAAAGCACATTAATTTTTAAATAGTTGTTTTATCAGGTTTCCTTTTCTTCCTCTGTTTCCCTCCCCTCTCCACCTCCCCCTTCCCCATCTCTCTCTTATGACATGGTATCACTGTTGTAGCCCTGGATGGCTTGGAACTCCCTATGCAGACCAGACTGACCTTCATCTCACAGAAATCCTCCTGCCTCTGCCTCCTGAGTGCTTAGATTAAAGGTGTGCACTACTATGCACAGCCTCCCTCCTTTTTAAAAAATTTTTATTTATTTTTGTATGTGTATGAACATACTGTCTGCATGTAGGTCTGTGCACCTGTGTGTTGTGCAGTGGCGAGGAGGTCAGAAGAGGCTGTCGGACACCCCTGGAACTGGAATTAAAGACGGTTTTCAGCTGCCATGTGGGTGCTGGGAATCGAACCCGGCACTCTTAACCACTAGGCCATCTCTCCAGCCCCAACCTCCCTCCTTTTTTATTTTATTATTTATTTTTTATTATTTATTTTTATTATTTTTTGGTCTTTTTGAGACAGGGTCTCCCTGTAGCCCCAGCTGCCCTGGAACTCACTCTGTAGACCAGGCTGGCCTTGAACTCACAAAGATCTGCCTGCCTCTGCTTCCCAAGTGCTAGGATTAAAGGCGTGCACCACCACGCCTGGCTAATCTTTTTTTTTTGGTTGCGATTCCCTCCTTTTTTAAAGTCTGTTTTCTGTTTCTCAACTGTATTAATTTTATTTCAGTGTTTGAGTCAAGGGTTTGACTTGAAGTGTCAGTTGACTTGATAAGTAACTGGCCATTCTCTGGGGTGGCACACGCCTTTAATCCTAGCACTTGGGAGGCAGAGACAGGTGGATTTTTGTGAGTTTCTGGTCTAGAGAGCGAGTTCCAGGACAGCTGGGGCTACAGGGAGACCCTGTCTCAAAAAAACCAAAAAATAATAATAATAAAAAAGTAACTGGCCATTCTCAATTTGTTTTTCGAAGAATACTTTTTCATTGTTTACTTAAAATGCTCTACTATACACTAGTATACACTAAATATTAATGTCAAATAGGATTGTTCTGTGCTTTCCATTGTGTTTCACAGAGATGGGATACCGGATGGTGCTTGTATATGTGGACTCTGGATTTGAATAATTATGCAGCACAGAGCCTGAATATTCAATGCAAATGAGGATGTCCTGAGTAGTAAAGGAAGGAGTTACATTAAGGAATGAATAAGACTGGGTTAGTCTATGATAACATGGGTTTTTATACCTCATGTCCAAGAATCCTAATCTGGTCTAACCTGTTTCAGATTTTACATTTTCTGTGAAAGTGTAAAGCAGACTTGACTTTGATAATTCTGTGTCCTGATAGATCTTGCCCTGTGTGTGTGGTATGTATAGTGACCTTCAAAAAGTGACCCACAGGCCTCCCCTTCTCTCTGCCCCTTACTGGGCACACAATCATAAATGCCTGTTTCACGCTGTGCCTGGGGTACATGGCTAAGCCCTGTGGGCAGCTGAAGCTGAGCCTTCAGGCCTCAGGAGGTGCTCGGAATATGCTTGCCGCAGTTGGCCGTTGCATTTTCTTGCTGCTGAATCCTGTAAACTTACCAAAATTTCTTTTTATTGTTTGTTCAAGTTTAAAAGTTATATTTTGTACTAAACCTTGTTGGCAATGATGAACTTGAAGTGCCAGAACTTGTCTAGTGAACTATTTCATGGTTTCCTCACGCTTCTCCAAGAGCTTGACCGCAGACAGTAACTTTAAAAATTATTATTTAGCCGGGCGTGGTGGCGCACGCCTTTAATCCTAGCACTTGGGAGGCAGAGGCAGGCGGATCTTTGTGAGTTCAAGGCCAGCCTGGTCTACAGAGTGAGTTCCAGGACAGCTGGGACTACAGGGGGACCCTGTCTCGAAAAGACCAAAAAAAAGAAAATTATTATTTTATTTTATTTATTTATTTTCTGGTCTTTTTGAGACACGGTCTCCCTGCAGCCCCAGCTGTCCTGGAACTCTCTATGTAGACCAGGCTGGCCTTGAACTCACAGAGATCCACCTGCCTCTGCCTCCCAAGTGTGGGAATCATAGGTGTGCAAAACCCCACCTGGCTAAAAATTATTTTATTTTTGAGATTGGGCCTCACGTAGGTGAGACTAGCCTTGAACTCTCAATGTAGCTAAGGATGATCTTGAACTCCTGAGTCTCTTGTCTTTACCTCTTGAGTGCTGGGATTTACAAGCATGCACCATCACACCCAAGTTTATGCAGTGCTGGGGATCAAATCCAGGCTTCAACCATACTAAGCACAAATTCTACCCACTGAGCCACAATCCTCATAAGGTTTTCATTTTTACTATGTACTAGAGGTGCCGTATTGAAACATTAGAAATGAAAAAAAAAAAAAATCAAGAGACCCTAAAGAGATCTGATTCGTTCTCAAAATTAGTACTTATTTTGAGAAGACTGGGCTTTACATACAGTGGCAGGAAGACTGTTTATACTTTATTCTAAAGCACAGCTTTTCGTTTGGTTCAAATGACTTTTTCTGAGTTAGTTTCACTCATGTTGAATTTCAAGATTTTTTTACCCCCCCCCCCCACCGAGGAATTGGTGGCTTTTAATGTGTTGGGTTGTTGATAAAACTTTTTCTGTAAACAGTGAGTGATGCCAGACCCAAGTTAGGATCCTCAGGCTCCTCAACCAGAAACTCACGTAAAGTGATGCCCATAATAGTTTGAAATTTTTTTCTATCCAATTAATGAAATCAGATTAAAGCTCTTGTAATTTCATTCTGTCAAAGATAAAGTGCCTAATGTTATTATGATTGTAAATGTTGTTTAAAAGTTGAACATTGAAGATCAAGTGATTTGTTTTTGTGGTAAGGAAATAAATTTGAATTTTTGGGGGGAACATTGTGGAAAGCCTATTCTTACTAGGTTAAGAAATCCATCGAGTAGAATGTTCTTGGTAGAGAGCACAGATTACTTAACTTCACCCAGACTATATATAGTAAGATCCCTTGAATAGAAACTGCATCTACCTAACTGCCAGCACTCCAAATATTTTTGGGTTCATAGACAGCTAGACTAACAAGACTTTTTTTTTACTTTAACAATATTTTATTAATTCTTTGAGAACTTCATATAATTTATTTTGATCATATTCCTCCTCCCCAGCTTCTCTCAGTCCCTCCTCCCTGCCTACCCACCTGCTTCCTGTTCTTTTTTTTTCTTTCTTTCTGTCCCCAATCTGGTCCAATATGGGTTGCCCAAATACCCTGGTGTGTAGAACCTGCCCTCGGTTGTGGGTGACCACTTTTTGTAAGGGGTAACACCAAGAAGAATCAAAAACCCTGATTCTTCTCCTATCATCTATCAAATGCCAATAGAGCCCCAGTTAGGGGCAGAGGTTTGTACCCACCTCCTGCCCTCCATGCTGGGGTTTTGTCTGGCTTGAGCTTGGATAGGTCTTGTGTATGCTGTCACAGTCACTGTAAGTTCATGTGTGCAGCTGGCCTGGTGTCTGGAAAGCATCTTTTTCTCCTGGTCACCACCTCTGGCTGTTCCGGTCCTCACGTCCCCTTTCCCAAAGATCCCTGAGCCTTGTGGGAAGGGATGGGATATAGATGTCCTATTTAGAGCTGAGTGCTCTGCAGTCTCTTACTCTCTGTACCTTGACCAGTTGTGGGCCTCTGTATTAATGACCTTCTGTGAAAGAAGATGCTTCTCTGACAAGGGTTGAGAGGTGCACTAATCTATAGGTACAATAAGTCAATTAGTGGTCGTTTTTTTTTTTTTTTTTTTTTTTTTTTGGTCTTTTTGAGACAGCGTTTCCCTTTAGTCCCAGCTGGCCTGGAGCTCTCTCCATAGACCAGGCTGGCCTTGAACTCACAGAGATCCGCTTGCCTCTGCCTCCCCCGAGTGCTGGGATTAAAGGTGTGCGCCACCACACCAGGCAATTAGGAGTCATTTTAATCCTGTATCTGCTTTAAACTGTGAGACTTGTGCTCAGACTAATGCTGAATGCCTACCTCTTAGCTGGATTATAGAAATGTTTGAGATTTTGAGAAGCTCTTTTTGTAAACTAGTGTAAGTATTCTGTGGTGGTTTTAAGCTTAAATGAATACTCCAAGGGGGAAGGTAGATGGCTCAATGGGCAAAGCATTTGCTGTACAAGTAGGAGGACAGGAGTTTGGATCACCAGAACACATAGTAAAAGCCAAGTGGATGTGGCAGCCCATCTGTGGATTCATTGGATGGGGTAGAGAGACAAGGAATCCTCAGCGCAAAGCTGGCAGAACGGACTAGCTTTAAACAGGAAGCCTCAGTAAAGGCAGCCGTGGAGGAGGGAGGCCTGCATGGGCACTGACCCGAAGACAGTGCTCCTGCCACCACGCTGAACGGAGAAAGTGATTACTCCCTATTTTGGTTGCTGTATGTTCAGGACGTGCTGGAAAAATTTAGTAAGTAAAAAAAAAATTTAGTAAGTCAAAGAATAGAACATAAAGAGGCTTATATAGCTCCTGTTGGAACTGTTAGCATTGGAGAGAGATTTGGAAATGGGGTAGCATTAGGGTAGTATTGTAATGCTTTGTCCTGCAAAGGCAAGGGAAAAGTGAACCCCGTACTGAAATCTGAGTGAGAGAACACATTTTGTCTTTGAAGTCCTGTAACTGTGCTTATAAGTTTCTCATCAGTGGGAAGAGCCTTTTTGTAGTGCTTTTTTATTTTATTTTATTTTTTATTTATTTCTGTATGTGTATGAATGTGCTGTCTTCATGTAGGTCTGTGCACCTGTGTCATGCAATGCCGCGGAGGTCAGAAGAGGGCGTCGGATTCCCCTGGAGCTGGAGTTCTCCTGGAATTGGAATTTCAGACGGTTCTCGGCCGCCATGTGGGTGCTAGGGGATCAAACCCGGGTCCTCTGTAAGAGCGGTCGGCGCTCTTAACCGCTAGGCCATCTCTCCAGCCCTGTAGTGCTTTTTAAGTTCAGTGATAGAAACTCTGTGCAGAAGCAAAATGAAATTAATAAGGCTTGTGACTTGACATCTGTGTTTGGCCAGCCTTTTAAGAAAGGGTAACACAAGTTCACTTGTGTGGTGAGTTTTGTTAAGATTCCTCAAAGAAGTAACTCAAAATGGAGTTTTTACTTCATGTAAAAACATGGGGTCCCCAAACCCAAGCATTTCAATACATATAATAGAATTGAGACCTGCATTGAGGGGAACTTAGCATAGACAGCAGGTACTTAAGCACTTGGGCAGAGTCCATTTCCTTAATTAATATTACAGGCCAGAGATACGACATCCGAAAGTGTCAGAATTTCATATTATTGTCTATTAAATCGAACTTTTAAGAACAATGCAGGCAATATTAGAAAAATAATAAAAATACTGTGGCCTCTTGATGTTCTTCCAGAGACTTGTCAGTATGGGGCAAGGGACAGTAGTGGCCAAGAGACAGATTAAAAAGAAGAGGAAGGACTTGAAGAGGCTGTGCTTCTGCCCATGCCTACATTACAATCATCCATTTCAAATAATTCCAAAGTAGGGGCTGGAGAAATGGTTCAGCGATTAAGAAGAGCACTGACTGCTCTTGCAGAGGACCCGGGTTCTGTTTCCGGCACCCACATGGAGGCTAATAACTGTCTGTAATTCTACTTCCAGAGGATCTGACACCCTCTTCAGGCCTCCACAGGCATTGCATGCATGGGTACACCTAAATTCATGTAGGCAAAACACTCATACACATAAAATAAAAATAATGCCAAAAATGGAAAGTGGGGTGGTAAACGATCTGGTAACTCAAACTATGAAGCCTTGGGCCTGGGCAGCGCTCAGCATTTCCCATTTTTGTAACTCTCAGTATTTTCATTGATTTCATCACCTATTCCTTTGCCAGTTCCATAGAATTTTAATTATTGCGGAGGAACCTGGGAACATGCATGTGACTTATGGCTATGACCATTGTCATCACCTGACCAGGTTATTGCCAGATTAGTACATGTGTGCTCACGCACACATTTGTAGGCATTGCACACACATTGATGAGTGTTTTCTTTAATCTCTGCCTACCTTAGTTTTGAGACAGGGTCTCTTACTGAACTTGTGGCTATGCCGGACGTCCAGAAAGTCCCAGGTATCTTCCTGGCTCTCCCTCCCAGTACTGGAATTCTAGGTGTGCTAGTTCCATGCCTACATTTTTATTCCTCTGGGGATCTGAACTCAGATGCTCAAGTTTCTTTAACCAACCACTTTACCAACAGAGCCATCTCTCTAGCCCAGTACTTAGATTTGTAATGTACATGTAAGGCTTTCATTTGACCAGCAACACACCACTCACTAAGTTTATAATGATTCTGTATACCATACCCTTATAGTTGAATAACTCTAGGGGTACTTGGGTGGCAGGGCGGGGGGGGGTATAGTTACATGTTGTTGTGTTTAAAATCATCAACAAATAGAAATATCCTGTAATTTATGTCATTTTGTTTTATAGCACACTTTACTCTTATAAATGTCTTGACATTTTATAGAATGTTTTTGTGGATGGAGTCTTGATAGTTTTATGCTGCAGAAATTGTTTCCTTTGGAAAAATTTATATTTACTCCTTTGGGACTTGAAGCTGGAACATTACGCCAAATGCAACACTCAGGCTATCCATTTTAGGCATCACTCTCCTCAGAAACTCATTCTGAAGTGCATAAATATTAGAGAAAACAGTCTTCTCAATGTTTGTTGGTAATATTTTTGAAGTGGGCATGAGATTTTGTGTCTTTAATTACATAATTTGTCTCTTGAGAAAAAAAATCTCAACTCTGAAATATGAGGGTAGTATACAGGCATGGTGACTCTTCCCTGGCTGGAGGGGTCTCAGGGACGCGGTGCAGAGGAACCTGCTACCCCCACTTGTGTTTTCTAAACCTGTCATGTGCTACATAGTAGCCAAAATGGAGTAAATGTGGCTAGCTGGAGAAACTTAACTTCTTTACCTGGTACCCAGAGACCATGAGCTTGTGTCTGGAGAGGAGTCATTATTGGTTGAAACACAAGCTGGAATGCACTGCCATGAAATGCAGTCTGTGTTCAGTTACGGCTTCTAGAGGAGAATCTCGTCTCTCTGTTAGGCTCGCCCTCCCTTCTTCCCTCCCTTCCCTCTCTTTCCCTCCCTTCCCTCTCCCTCCCCCCCCCCATTAGGTTGCCTGAATACTCTTAAACATATGCTTCCATTGTTTTGCTTTTTCTCCCAACTGAATTACTCCTTTATTTGGAAAGTGTATGTAACAGTACCTAAATAGGACAGGTCTGCTGGTATTGGCTAATTATTTTATAAACACTAGCTTGGGTAATTCCACACTTCATGACTCAGAGTGGTAAGTGGTGCTGTTGTCCTCTTCTGGAAACTGAGGCTCAAAGATGTTCTTACTTCATTAGCTCAGGCTCATGTGGGTGATGAGTTGGTAGGATTCGAACCCAGGCAGGCTCATTCAAGGCTTGGTGTTCTGAAACTGCTTTCATGTAATTTTTAACCATTTTCTTGGGAGTAACAGGATGAACAGAACCTTGACTTGGGGCTCTGCAGCCTCCACTTTGTTCTCCCCTGGCCTCAGCAGTGTCTTGTGCTTGTGGCCATAGTGTTAGGGCTCAAGGTGTGAGCCTCAGGCCTGTGCCTGGCTCTGGTTTATTTACACTGCATTGTTTGCAATAGTTTTACACAATGAAGTTGCTTTACTTTGCTAGTTACAGTTTTAGAAATAAAAGTTGACTTTGAAAAAAACATCTTTTGATATACATGCCAAGGTGTTTTCTTTAGAGAAGCATAAAAAAATGAGATTACTTTAGAGATCCCCCCCCCCTTTTCTTTTCCTAGACAGCATCTCCTGTAGCCACACCTAGCCTGGAATGCAGTATATAGACCAGGCCCTCTTTAATTTCACAGAGACCCTCCTGCTTCTGCCTCTGCTTCCTGAGTGCTGGGATTAAAGCCTGGGCCATCTCATGCATTGAGCTTTTTTGTTTTAGCTTCTTCCAGAATTGGAATAGTCTTTACTATTTGGTGCTAGGCATTGAACCCAGGACTTTGCACTTGTGAAATATTTTTAAATTTACTATCTTTTCCCTCTGTAAGGGATTCAAATCCGCCTGCTTTATCTGAAGATCAGTAGTCGAACCAAGGAATCATTTCACTTTCATTGTTATCTAACCTGTAAAACAAAATATTTGAGGTCTATATTATTGAAATGCATTTGTTTGGCCATCTTTTTTTTTTTTTAGCCAGTTTTTATTGAAGCTCTGTGCACTTCATACAACATTTCTCAGTCAAATCTAAACCCATTCCCCTTTCCTCGCCCCCCACCCCACCCCACCAGAGCTCATGCATTCTGCCATACATGTTTTTCATCTTTTTCTCAGTCTCTTTAAAAATTTTTGATGCAGCCGGGAGTGGTGGTGCACGCCTTTAATCCTAGCACTTGGGAGGCAGAGGCAGGCGGATCTTTGTGAGTTCAAGGCCAGCCTGGTCTACAGAGTGAGTTCCAGGACAGCTGGGGCTACAGGGTGACCCTGTCTCAAAAAGACCCAAGAAAATAAATAAATAACAAAAATAACAATGGTAGCCGGGCGTGGTGGTGCACGCCTTTAATCCTAGCACTTGGGAGGCAGAGGCAGGCGGATCTTTGTGAGTTCAAGGCCAGCCTGGTCTACAGAGCGAGTTCCAGGACAGCTGGGGCTACAGGGAGATACTGTCTAGAAAAGACCAAAAAAAAAAATAAATTTTTTTTTGATGCAGAAGTTTACTGTTTTGACAGAAGTTCACAGCTTCATTCAGTTCATTGACCCAGTCTTTTTTGTTGTTGTTCCTTCCAACTTGCATCACTCCAAAATATGGATATATTCATGCTGCACTTATATCAAAATTATGACATCATAGGTTTTAGCATCTTCAGCTTATGATTTCTTTTTCTTTTCTTTTTTTTTCTTTATTAGGCTGAAAGATGTCATGTTTTCCTTAAGGAAGCATTTGAAGGCTCCTCCTTGGGAAGTCCAAACAACCCTCAGTCCTGCCCTTGTGCTCCATACTGGGGTCTTCCCTTCCTGTGGTCATCAAAGAGGTCCAGCTTGTTTGGCAATTTTTTTTTATTTTATTTATTTATTTATTTATTTATTTATTTATTTATTTATTTAGTTAGTTAGTTAGTTAGTTAGTTAGTTATGTGTATGAGTGTATTGTCTGCATGTAGGTTTGTGCACCCGTGTCGTGCAATGCCGCGGAGGTCAGAAGAGGGTGTCGGATTCCCCTGGAGCTGGAGTTCTCCTGGAATTGGAGTTACAGACGGTTCTCAGCCACCATGTGGGTGCTGGGGATCGAACCCCGGTCCTCTGCAAGAGCGGTCAGCACTCTTAACCGCTAGGCCATCTCTCCAGCCCCTTGTTTGGCAATCTTAAACTGCATATTCAGACAGTACAGAAATGAAGAGATGAGGGAAACTTGCAGGTGACTGAGTTCTTGTTGTGGTAGGAATGCTCACGGGCTCTGGAGAAGCAGATGGACTTAGCCAGTTGTAAGGAGTTAAAGCTCAGTGTGTTTCTGAGAGTTGAGTGGAAGTCAGTACATAAATCTCTCGAGTTAAGATTCACCATGAGAATCCAATATATAACCAACTGGTGGATCCTTAGCTACTCAAAAGCCCAAAATTAACTTTTTTAGTTAATGTATCTGTAAGGTGACAGGTCCCTCGAGGTATATCTGGGGGATTGTTGCCAGGTGTCCCGGCTACCCCACTGGACACAAAAATCCACAGATAATCCATCTTACTTAAAATGGTGCATTATTTCATAGACCCTGCACCCCCTGTATAAGACCAGGTACCATGGAAGCTCTGCACAGTGTTTAGACAGTATTGTTCATGGGTTTGTGTTCAGTTTTTTGCATATTTTCCTGGCCCAACTTGGTACAGTCCACCATGCAGAGCACAAAGACAGGGAAGGCCAACTATATAGAGAAAGGTAAACTAATATATTTAATTTGTATTTTATGCATTTCGCTTGCATGTGTAGAAGTGTGCCATGTGTCTGCAATGCCCAGAGGGGCCAGAAGAGGGCATTAGATTCCCTGGATATGGAGTTAAGAACAAGTGTTAGCTGCCATGTTAGTCCTGGGAACTGAACTGGGGTCGTCTGCTAGAGCAGCCAGTGCCCTTAACCACTGAGCCATCTCTCCAGCCCCATGTGAAGATAAACGTAAATGGCTTTGAATCTTACCTCTGCTTCTTACTGTGTGATCTTAGATAGCTAAACATTCTGCCTCAGTTCCCATACCTATAAAACGGAATTCTGCACCTGACTAAATCCTTAACTTCAATAAATGAGTAAACAGAATGCAGTTAAACCATAAAATTCTTTATACATGGAAAATGCTGATTAAGTATTAGTGATTATTATTATACTCTGCTTTTACGAATTTGGAATTTTTTAAAAAAGATTATTTTATTTTATGTATGTGAGTATATATATGTCCACTACTTGCATGCAGACATCCTCAGATGCCAGAAGAGGATGTTGGATCCCCTAGAACTGGCATTATAGGCAGTGTGAGTTGTTGGTGTTGGGAACTGAACCCAGGTTCTCTGCAAGAGTAGTAGAGGGTGCTCCTAACTTTTGAGCCATCTCTTTAGCTATTTATTTATTTAATTTATAATGTGTATGTATGTGGGTGTGTGCATGCCCGATAATGTATATGTACTTTGTATGTATCCAAAGAGGCCAGAAGAGGGTGTAGTATCAAATGGAACTGGAGTTACACCCTGTTGTGAGCTGGTGCTAGGAACCAAACCAAACATGGGTTCTCTGGAAGAGCAGAACATACTGTTAACTGCTGAGGCCTCTCTCCAACCCTTATTCAGCTTTTTTGAGACAGGGTTTAATTTCTTCCAGGTAGTCCTCAAACTTACTATATAAATGGCCCCAGATTTCTGTTCCGCCAGTCACCACCTGCCAAATGCTGGGATTACAGGTGTTCACCAGCATCCATGGCTTAGTTAGTTGTTCTCTTGAGTTCTGTTGCATTTCTTCAGGGGGAGTAAAGACTGAGTCTAGCTCTAAGGGATGTTGGGGTTGGGGAATAGAAAGGAGGAAATATATAAAAGAGAGAATTAGAACTTCTGCAGCCTGTAATTTTTGTGATGCTGTCAACAGAAAGAAACTTGGTGAAAACTTATGGTATCTATGTGTCCTTAAGTTTGCATTCCAGGTAGCATAGAACCCCATTTTCTTTTTTATTTATTTATTTATTTT
The DNA here is from genome assembly GCA_009823505.1 of Rhizomys pruinosus. Taxonomy (NCBI): domain Eukaryota; kingdom Metazoa; phylum Chordata; class Mammalia; order Rodentia; family Spalacidae; genus Rhizomys; species Rhizomys pruinosus. The sequence continues at coordinate 266,312 of VZQC01005532.1, forward strand.
TTGGTCTTTTCGAGAGAGGGTCTCCCTGTAGCCCCAGCTGTCCTGGAACTCACATTGTAGACCAGGCTGGCCTTGAACTCACAAAGATCCGCCTGTCTCTGCCTCCCAAGTGCTAGGATTAAAGGCATGCGCCACCACGCCCGGCAGAACCCCATTTTCATCATCATCATCATCATCATCATCATCATCACTACTACTGCTACTACTACTACTACTAGACCTCCTTTCATGGGGGCATTTTTTTTTACACACAGCCACATTTGCAGTGATGCTTGTGATTGAAAGTATTTCATAAGTCAGCCACATTTTTCAGTGGGTAGCTAAACATGGGTACACCCTCTGTGCTGGGACTTAAATCTCTTTTAAACAAAGGGCGGGGTTCTCTGAGAATCACAAAAGAGAGAATGGAGCTCCTTCTTCTACCCTCTCTGTCAGCCCTCTCCAGTCTGCACTTTGGCCTCTTAGGAAATTCACTGTTTGCACGGCCCCTCCCCTGGCCCAGGAGTCAGACTGGCTTAAGAAATCTTTTCTTTTGTTCTTTCTACATGTGCACCCCCACAACTTTAAACCCTGTGGCCCAAAGATCTTGTAAATACAGGAAGTGATATTGACCACCAAAGTGAAATGGGGCCCCTGACCTGTCCCCTCTTTCTGTACCCTACTGGAATGTGCTAGAATGGCAGAGGGTTGCTGCTGACAAGCAGCCCAATCAGGGCTTTGGTTGAAGAGCGTCAGTTAATCCTGTCAGAAGGAATTCTCTTCAGTATGGCTGTAGCAGCCTCTGCTGGGTGACACTAGTTCCTCAGTGGCACTCAGAGTTGTGGAAGATACTGAAACCAGTCCTCCAGAGCACAGAGCCCTGGAGATTCGTGGTGGCACCCTGGAATACTCCACCCCATACCTGGAGAAGGCCTTAATGTTGGCCTGACACAAATAAAAGAGCCTTTTGTTTGCATTTCCACAAAGCTGCTCTCTGACCCTGTGGTTTGTTCCTTGACCTGAAATGATGGGGTGCCATGATCACATTGCCTGGGCAGAACCAACCTCCTGGAAGGGTCCTAATGAGGGGTGGAGAGGAAAGCAGACACCCAAAGTTCCTGGGGGGGAGGGTCACCTAATCCTAATCGTTTCAGAATCGTATAATTCTTAGTTTATATAAATCCCGAATAGATTCCCCTGGGACCTTTTTGTGTTTGATAAGAGTTTTATTTCCTTAAAGTGACAGCCATGACAGTTGTGTTGGAATTCAGCCCTGAGTATTTCTGGGTTTCACACTCTGTTTTGTCTTCGTGGTAAACAGCTTCCTCTTCCTTCATCTTCTTCCTGTCCTTTCCCACTTGCCTTCTCCCTTCCTTTCTTTCCTCCTTTCCTTCTTTTCTTTAACTCATAATGAAATGGACCCTTAGGTAAGGAAAATAGTCACTGTTTGGCTGCCTGGGACTCTCATTAGTGGTTCTAGAAGTGAGTCCATGGGCTTTTGGGTCATGGGGTCTCTGAGAAGCGGGCTGTGAGTGTCTTGCTGGGTGCTTGCTTTGTCCTCCAGAAAGCCGGTCTGATCAGCAGCAGGTAGTTGGTGGGGCCAGTGTGCCTAACCTACAAGGCGTGCTCTGTTTGCTCTGTATCATAGAATTGGGGTGTGCACACAGCAGATATTGTTACAGGCCCAACTGTCCATCACAACTTTCTTAAAGGGACCGTACGAGGAACCATGTGGAAATTGTAACTTGATCATGAAAGTTGTACCATGAAGGACCCAAAAGCAGCCCTTCAGGTTTGTAGGTCAGACTTTCTAAGCTCAGTTAATGAGTAGATCTTTATTCGTCACAAGATTGGCCAGGTGTATTAGGCCAAGGTTAACCCTTGGCTGCTTGGCTCTGTGACTAATGAGGCCAACTTGGGAATTCCCATGTTTCATGGGCCAGTTCCCTTCAGTTTCTTTTCTGGCCAGCTGATGCTAGCCCTGGCTGGCTGGGTTGTGAATGTGGAGTGGTGGAAAGTGTTAAGCAAAGTGCTGTGTACAGTGGTCCATGCCCTGACCCCTCCTAGGGAAAACCATCACACCCTGCTCCGTTGACCTCACTCCACTGAGTCAAGTGTATTGTCTGCTCTGCTTCAAGACAGTAGGGTTGGTGTAGGTTAACTGAAAATGGCTAGAATTGCCAAGAGATAGCCAGGCCTTAAAGTGATCTAGAGAGAAGAACCATGACAGGGTTCAGCATAAACATGGCAGCGGGAGCCAATGGGGTACACTGATCATGTTCAATAAGCCAATGGGGAGACACTGATCATGTTCAATAAGCCAATGGGAGACACTGATCACGTTCAATAAGCCAATGGGAGACACTGATCACGTTCAATAAGCCAATGGGAGACACTGATCACGTTCAGTAAGCCAGTGGGGGACACTGATCATGTTCAATAAGCAATAGGAAAAGAGGGGTGGCAGTAGTTTAAAAATATCTTTTCTAGGAATGGAGTATTTTCCAAAATCTTAGGAGTTGGTTTCTTTTATTATTTTTTATTTTATGTATATGTGTATGAGTATTGGCTTAATGTGTGTAGGTACGTACACCTGTGTTGTGTAGTGCCTGTAAAGTCAGAAGAAGGTATTGGATTCCCCTGGAACTGGAATTACAGACTGTTGTTTGCTGCCATGTGGGTGCTGGAAATCAAACCTAGGTCTTCTGCAAGAGTCCCCAGTGCTCTTAGCCACTGATCTGTCTCTCCAGGCTCTAAATCTTAGGGGTTGTGAGTTCTTCAGATTTGGCAGCTCTTGGTTCCCACCAAATACCATAATGGTTTATGTAGGTGAATTTTACCTTGAATGTGTATATATATATATTATTATCTATATTATATATATATTTTTTTTTATTATTTATTTCTGTATGTGTATCAGTGTACTATCTGCATGCAGGTCTGTGCACCCGTGTCGTGCAATGCCGCGGAGGTCAGAAGAGGGTCTCGGATTCCCCTGGAGCTGGAGTTCTCCTGGAACTGGAGTTTCAGACGGCTCTCAGCCACCATGTGGGTGCTGGGGATCGAACCTGGGTCCTCTGTAAGAGCGGTCGGCGCTCTTAACCGCTAGGCCATCTCTCCAGCCCCAAATAAAAGCTCCAGAAGTATAATTTGCAAAGTAAAGGAAGAATAATTTTGAAATCCTTTGTAGCTCTGACTTTTTTATAGGATGCCTTTATATTTTGTCATGGTAAATGTTTTGCATTGAGCTGTCTGGCATCTGGGGCTGTGGCTTAGTAGAGCACCTGCCTACATCAAGCCCTTGGTTCCTTCCCCAGCACTGCACGAACTAGTTTTCATGGCAAGGACCTGTGACCCCAGCACTAGGGAGGTGGAGGCAGGAGGAACAGAAAGGAGTTCAGGGTTATCCTTGTATGTAGTGAGTTTGAGGCTAGCCTGGGCTATGGTTGGAAAATTTGGGGAGGATTCTCATTTTGCCTTATTATACATCCTTTCCCACAGGAAAGAAAATTAGACTCAGAGAAACTGTGACTTGCCCAGGATCACTTGGCCAGACAGTGACAGAGCTTCCTCCCCCCTTCTCTGCCCCGAGGCCAGGGACATTTCCATGACAGCCTGCTGATTTTATTATTGTGAAACTCGACCGTGCATGTTTGCACATGAGTAAAATAACTATTTTGCTCCCTTTTAACCAACTGATTATAAGCTTGGTGACTTAGAAGTATCATTTTCTTTTTTTATCCTTTCAAGGAGCAAATTTAGTTTATAGTCTTAACAATCTTTTGATATCTCTAGATACAGAATTGACTTGGTCTTTTCTTTGCCTTGTAAGCTCTTTAGAGCAAGGTAAGATTACAATCATAAGCTGAGTCTGGGAGAAAAAAAAAAAAGCCTATTATCTTTCTTGACTACTGTCGTTCCCTTGAAAATAACCATTACCGAGTTTCCCTAAACACGTGGTAACTTACAACTGTGGTGGTTTGTCAAATACATAACAATTTGGTCTTGCTTCCTTTATCTTCCTCCCCCTTCAGGATGGAATTCTGTCTGTTTTCCTGTAGGAACAGCAGACCGTGTTATTGTCAGCAAGACCACCCTGCTTAAACAACTGAGTGGTCTTTAATCTGTTTGGGGCTTTGAAAGATTGTTTAGTTTTTCTTACCCCAAATGCAGAAGTCAGGGGAGGTGTAGGTTTAGGTTTTGTAAATGTATATTTTTGCCACTAACATCACTGCAAATGCCATGTCTCCCCTTTGTACAAATTTGATTAAACACATGATCAGCAGGCTGTCTTTTTCATGCTTGTTTTTCTTTCTTGCTCCAAATTTCCCATTTTATTTTTTCTACTGAGGATTGAGCCCAGGGTGTTCCTCATGCTAGGCATGTTCCCTACCACTGACCTATATGGCCAGCCCTGTTTTGTGTTTTAAAATTATAAGACAGGGTCAGACTGATGTGCCTTGGCTGAGCTTGAATTTACCGTGTGACCAGGCAGGCCTTCAAATTGTGATTTCCCTGCTTCCTCCCGCAAAATAAGGGAGATGTCAGGCCTGCACTACCAAGGCTGGTTCATTAAATAAACAAACAAACAAACACCCTCTGTTTTCCTTTGATATGTCTCTTAGGAAAATCAAGGCTGAAATAAGAGTGATTGAGTAATATTTGAGCTGTATAAAAATACAAATTATTGAGGGGCTGGAGAGATGGCCTACCGGTTAAGAGCACCGACTGCTCTTACAGAGGACCCGGGTTCGATCCCCAGCACCCACATGGCGGCCGAGAACCGTCTGAAGCTCCAATTCCAGGAGAACTCCAGTTCCAGGGGTATCCGTCACCCTTTTCTGACCTCCTCGGCATTGCACAACACGGGTGCACAAACCTACATGCAGACAGCACATTCATACACATACAGAAATAAATAAAATTAATAAAAAACCAAAAAACAAAAAATACAAATTATTGAAAGAGATAAAGATTATCTTAAAAGATCTATATCCTATATAAATATGTAAATGATTTATATAAATATAAAAATATTTGTGCGTGTTTATTATTTTTGTTTTGAGACAGGGCCTCACATTTTGCAGGCTGGCCTCAACTTGCTATGTAGCTGAAGATGGCACTGAACTTCTGGTTTTCTCATCTTCGCTTCTTGAGTGCTGGGATTTCAGGTGTACATCCCCACACCCAATTTATGCAGCACTGGGGATCAAACCCAGGGCTTCACGCAAGGTGGGCAAACATCAGCTGAGCCATAGCCCCAGGACTGTTTATATATTCTTCTGGTTTTTTAAAAAACAATATTAGTTGTTTTTGCCTGTTCTAGCTCTGATGCATGTATGTATAGACATATACTGGTATATAGTAAATAAAAGAATTTCTTTTTTTTTTTTGTCTTTTTGAGACAGGGTCTTCCGGTAGCCCCAGCTGTCCTGGAACTCACTCTGTAGACCAGGCTGGCCTTGAACTCACAAAGCTCTGCCTGCCTCTGCTTCCTCTGCTAGGATTAAAGGCGTGTGCCACCATGCCCGGCTGAATTTCATATTTTTACAAATATATCCAGGACTGGAGAGATGGCCTAGCGGTTAAGAGCACCGATTGCTCTTGCAGAGGACCCGGATTTGATCCCCAGCACCCACATGGTGGCTGAGAAATGTCTTTAACTCCAGTTCCAGGGGAATCTGACCCCGTTTTCTGACCTCTGTGGCGTTGCATGACACGGGTACACAAACCTACATGCAGATAGTACATTCATACACATAAAAATAAATAAAATTAAAAAATTATTAAAAAAAACAAACCACAAATATATCCAAAAGGGAACCACTTCAAACACAGGGGATTTTCCTGAGGATCATTTCTGCCTTTATGTGGCGGTCTAAGGTCTCTGTCACTTTCTTTGTTAGTAGTTTCTGAAAGCAGTTGAACAAACTGGAGAGAAATGAAACATGTGGCCCAGGACACAGGATCACAGGGACCAGATTAGCAGCACCCAGATTTCCTGTGGGCCAGCCCAGTTATTTTGAGACAGAAACTGGAAGGGTGTTGCTTGGCCACATCTGCCTCCACAGTCAGCTAAGGCCACAAAGATACCACTCAGCACAGGTGCCCTTGGACCTGAGCCGATGAAAGGCTGTCATACATGTCATAGCTTGGCTCTGTGGCCCAATGTGGCTGGGTGGCTCACTAGAGCTCACCTCTTTGGGGGTGACCAGGACATTTGGAGGATCAGAGTCCTCATACCTCATCCACAGTTGCTTTTACAACCACTGTTTACAACCACAAGTCCCATCCCTGCGCATTTCACCCAGTCTTCCTCAATCCCTTTTCAAGTGGAAATTTTGCAAGCTGACTTCTGCAGCATGCGCAGTACGAGTTGGCTGACAGCAGTTTCTGGCAAAAGAAATAACCAAATTATTATTCAGTCATGGGTTTTTAACAGCCGCAAAGCAAGTGGATGTTAACTAAATGATGCAATTTATTCCCTTCCCTCTTATTGCCAGCTTGCCTATTACAGAGCGACTGCCAGTTTTCAATAAGTGGTACCCAGATGGTATTCGCATGCCGCCCACTTGGTTACAGAGCCTAAGCGGGGAATAACTCGGCAGACACTACAAGCTGTGGGTCAATTGAGGGGGAATGCCTGTTGCTTCACAGTTTTGCATATGTAAATCTGTTAATGTTATGTCAGTATTGTGCGGGCTAAACACAAGCATTGCCTTTCTCTGGGGGCCCAGCTGAACTTGGACCACAGCCCAGTTGTACCGAGGCTCGGAGCGCCAGGCTGCAGTTGGAGGATGCAACACAGCCTGCCTCCTTCCACTCCTGCCTCTTGCTCTTGCGTTATCCGCAGCCCTAGCCGGACTCAGGAAGTGCCTGCCGTAGGCTGACTCCGTAATAGGACAGGCAGGCCTGGTTTTATGAGCTGGCTGTGGAGGGAGGAGGAGGAGTGTGAGTGTGTGTCTATTTTTAGGCCAGCCTTCAAGACAGTTCCTTTGGCCTGGTCCTTGCCTGCCTGCCTTGCTCACACTCCCCTCTGTGTGTCTGCCACACTTCTCTCCGTTTCATCAGCTGCAGATGTGGCACACAGCCGTCTTCGAAGAGTCATGAACTGTGTCGTCTGCGCGCCTTAACAGCCAACATCTGCTGTAGCAGGCTGCAGGGAGAGGCAGGGGAGAGTGTTTTTGGGAAGGCATTCAAGTGCCTCGACTTAGCCTCTCTCTGGCCTGCGCAGACAATTATTTTACACTAATTGCATCAAGATAGCAGCCATAAAAGCAAGATTCTAATCGCTACCCCCCTTGTGAAAGTGGCAGTCTCAGAGTTTTCTACTCCTTTATTCCTTTTACTGTGGTTTGTTTCTTGTTCTCAAAAGCTTATTACATTGGGTGCAAACAACAACACAAAAATGCCATAAAAAGGCACGAATCCTAATATGCTTAAGAGCTAAAAAGACCAATGGTGTTGGTTTAACCAATGAAAATATTCCTGCAGGTATTGTAAAATTTATGTGCCATATGAAAAGCATTAAAGGTGTTGTCTTTTCACGGAGGAAAATGTTCGTTGTCGAGCATTTTGTAAATTATTTTAATGCCGAATTTCTGCCTATACCTCATGATTTTGATATATAAACTGGTTTAATGTCTTCTGCACAGACCCAGGCTTTTCTTACATTTTATATATTGGAAAGCCTCTGTTTGTATTGGACCTGTTGGTTTCTTTCATACTGGAAAGAAAAAATGTGTCTTGTGTGGAATGGCGCCATGTACAAAGGCAAAGTCTGCCCACGGCCGAGCCTTGAGGGTTGAGTCCTGAGCCCTAAAGCTAGGCAAGACCATGTTATAAATATCTAAGAGGTGCTAGGTTTTTATTTTTCTTTCTCTCTTTTTGTTTGCCTATGTACGTGTTATTCATGTGTGAGTAAACTTGTGTGTTTATGTGTGTGTGTGACACATAGGTGCCTTTGTTTAGAGTCCAGAGTGACAACCTTCAGTATTTTCCTCTGGTGCTGTCTGCTTCTTTTTTGAGACAGGGTCTCTCATTGGCTGGTGCTCACCAAAAAGGCGGGCTGGTCAGTGAGCCCCAGAGATCTCTCTCTCCCAGTTCTCAGGGCTGGGATTACCAGGATATAGCAGAGCCAGGCGTTTTTTACCTGGGGTTCTGGGATGGAACTCGGGTCTTCCTGCTTTTTAGGAAGGTGTTGTTTTAGCAGCTGAGCCATCCTCTCAGCCCTTTCTCTTTTCTTCCCTTCCTAACCCCCTCTCCTTCCCCCTGGATTAGATGTCGGTAAGAACAGTGCCTCTCTAGTTAGGACTTAGCGAATATATTGGTTTGTTCTCAACTTCTCAGCTATTTAAGAAAGAAACAACATATTGACAGAGTCCAGCATCCTGGTTGGAATTGTTTTTTTTTTTTTTGAACACTCTTACAGTACATTTTGGTGGCTGATCCATTCCAGGATCTTGGATGCTCTTAGAAGATTTGTCTGCCTGACACCTTGCCTCACCCGTCATGCAGCGCGCATCGCCTGCCTCTCTGCTCACTTTTCAAATCTCTGAGACTTTGTTCTGGAGGGCCAGATGGAAGTATGTGGGTTGTTTTATCTTTTGTCCTTCGCACTGTAACCTGATCCCCAGCGTATCTGGCCATGTAGCAGAAAATTTACTATGTGAAAGCAAGGAAATGATTCAGAATATGGACCAGCGGGGGAGAAAAGGCTCAAGATGGACTTTATCAAAGCAAAATCTCTCCTCCCCCCTTCCATACCATCTCTTTTCTTTTCAGAAGAAATGGTAGTCTGATCACAGGCATTTCAAAATATGCCCATCTAATCTTTTCATTCAGCCTAGGCTATAGTGCCATCTCAGGCCATTGGTGGCATGCGTATTCATGGCAAAATTTTGGCAATCTTTTTGTTAGGGATTTTGTACTCCTTTGGCTTAAAAAGAATTAGGACACTTGTCTCCTTCCAGACTTTGATCGGTATTTGGAATCAAATGTGTAATTAACACATTCCTCATTATATCTCAGTGTTGAATATAAGTGTATTCAGGAGGTACTTTTATTTCTGTGTTTTTTCTGTGTTTTTTTAATATAATACTTTTATAGATGTTTTGTGTATTTCATATATCTTTTTTTTTTTTTTTTTTTTTCTTTTTGAGACAGGGTCTCTCTGTAGCCTCAGCTGTCCTGGAACCTCACTCTGTAGACCAGGCTGGCCTTGAACTCACAAAGATCCGCCTGCCTCTGCCTCCCAAGTGCTAGGATTAAAGGCGTGCACCACCACGCCCGGCTCATATATCATTTTTCAGTTCAATTTAGACATATTCCCCTTTTCCTGCCCCCTACCACACTCCAGTTCATGGATTCTGCCATACATGTCCTGCATCTTTCTCTCAGTTTTTTAAATGTTTTTCTCTGCAGAGAAAAATTCTGATTTGGGCAGAATTTTAACTGTATCAATCAATTCTTTGACCCAGTCCTTATGTTGTTGTTGTTCCCTCCCATTTGTATTGCTCCAAAATATGCCTATATAAAGGTCACATATGTATCAGAATTATGTCCTCCGGGAATGGGAATAAACTGGTAATTCTGAAATATGTTTAAGAATTCACATTTTTCCCTTTAATTTTATATTACTCTAAAATATGAATACATACCTTCCACCCATATATGGTAATTACAGTGTCTGAAAATAAGTGGTAAGTTAATTCTAGGGCCCATTAAGAGATTCACATTATAACAGCACAGTTGCTTTTAGACAAAAAGAAATATAACAATAATGTTTCTCAGCTTGCCTTTCAACTGGGAGATTTGGTACTAGCATCCACAAATAAGGTAAACCATTTATTTTGGGTGGGGGGGAGACTGTGTTACTTCACTTAGCATAATGGGTTCGAGTTCCATCCATTTACCTGAAAAGTTCATGATGTCATCTTTCTTTACTGCTGCATAGAACTCCATTGTGTAGATGTACCACATTTTTGTTATCCACTTGTCAGTTGAGGGGAATTTGGGTTGGTTCTAGCTCTTCACTATCCTGAAGAGAGCTGCAATAAACATAGATGTGTGTGTGTCTTTGTGGTAGGATGAGTCTTGTGGGTATATACCCAGGAATGGTATGGCTGGGTCAAGTGGTAGGCTCATTTTGAGTCTTTTAAGGGTTCTCCACACTGCTTTCCATAGTGGTTATATGAGTTTACAAACCCACCAGCAGTGGATGAGTGCTCCCCTTTCCCCACAACCTCTCCAGCATTTGGTGTCTTTTGTTTTCTTGATCTTAGCCAGTCTTTTTTTTTTTTTTTTTTTTTTTAATTTATTTTTATATGTGTATGAGTGTGCTGTCTGCATGTAGGTCTGTGCACCCGTGTCGTGCAATGCCGTGAAGGTCAGAAGAGGGTCTCAGATTCCCCTGGAACTGGAGTTCTCCTGGAACTGGAGTTACAGACAGTTATTAGCTGCCATGTGGGTGCTGGGGATCGAACCGGGGTCCTCAGCAAGAGCAGTTGGTGTTCTTAACCTCTAGGCTATCTCTCCAGCCCCAATCTTAGCCAGTCTTATTGGAGCGAGATGGTATCTTAGAGTGGTTTTAATTTGCATTTTCTTTAAAAAATTTTTTTTTTATTTATTTTTGTTTGTGTATGAATGTACTGTCTGCATGTAGGTTTGTGCACCCGTGTCGTGCAATGCTGCGGAGGTCAGAAGAGGGTGTCAAATTCCCCTGGAACTGGAGTTCTCCTGGAATTGGAGTTACAGATGGTTCTTAGCTGCCATGTGGGTGCTGGGGATCAAACCCGGGTCCTCTGCAAGAGCAGTCGGTGCTCTTAACTGCTAGGCTATCTCTCCAACCCCAAATTTGCATTTTCTTAATTATTAACGATGTTGATCAGTTTTTAAGATGTTTCTCAGCCATCTCTATTTCCTCACTTGTGAAGACTCTGTTCAGCTCTTTACTCCATCTTTTGAGTGAGTCATTTGTTTTCTTCTTTGTTCTTTGAGTAGTTTATGTATTCTGGAAGTTAGTGCTCTGTCAGATGTATCAGCAGTGAAGGTTTCCTCCCACTCTGTGGGTTTTCTCTTTTTACTTCCGTGATTGTTTCTTTCACTGTACAGAAGCTTTTGAGTTTGATGAGGTTCCACTTGTCAGCTGTTGACCTTATTTCCTGCTTGGCTGCTGTTTGATTTAGAAAGTCTTCTCGTACACCTATGTCTTCTACGTTGCTGCCAACTTTTTCTTCCATCACCTTCAGAGTTTAGGGTTTCACATTGAGGTCTTTGATCCACTTGGAGTTGAGTTTTGTACAGGGTGAGAGGTAGGGGTTTCATTTTGTTCTACAAATGTTGATCCAGTTTTGCCAGCACCATCTGCTGAAGATGCTGTCTTTCCTTCATTGAGCTTTTTTGGCCCCTTTGTCGAATATGAGATGGCTGAAATTGTATGAGCTCAAGTTTGGATCTTTGATTTTGTTCCATTGGTCAATGGGTCTCTTTTTGTGCCAGTACCAGGCTGTCTTTATGACTATAGCCATGTAATATAGCTTGAAGTCTGGTAAGGTGATCCCCCCTGTATTGCATTTTTTGCTCAGGGTTGCTTTAGCTATTAGGGGTCTTTTGTTTTTCCATTTGAATTTAAGAATTTTTTTCCAAGTCAATGAAGAAACTTCTGGGGATTTTAATTGGGATTACATTGAATCTATATATTAATTTGGGTAGAATGGACATTTTACTGTATTAATTTTTCTGATCCATGAGGATGGGAGGTTTTTCCATCTTTTGATGTCATCTTCAATCTCCTTCTTTGGTGTCTTTTGTTAGGCTTGTTCCCAGGTTTTTTTTTTTTTTTTGAGGCTATTGTGAGTGGGAAGGTCTCCTTATATTCCTTTTCCAGTTGCTTGTTGTTGGTGTGAAGAAATGCTACTGATTTTTCTAGATTAATTTTGTATCATGCCATTTTACTGAAACTCTTTAATTCCAGGAGTTTTGTCATGGATTTTTTTTTTTTAGCATCCCTCAGGTAAACTATTGTATCATCTGCAAAGAGGGATAGCTTGACTTCCTCTTTTCCAATTAGTACTCCTTTAATTTCCCTTTCTTGCCCTATTACCCTAGCAATTGTTTCAAGCACTATATTGAAGAGGAGTGAGGTGGCAGCCTTGCCAGGTTCCTGCCTTTAAGAGGAATGCTTCTAACTTCTCTCCATTTAGGAGGATGTTGGCTGTGGGGGTTTGTTGTATATAGCTTTGATTATATTGAGGAATGTTCTCTTCAGTTTAATTCCCTCTAGAACTTTAAACATGAAAGGATGCTGGATCTTGTCAAAGCCTTTTTCTGTATCAATTGAGATGATCATGTGATTTTTGTCTTTTTCAGTCCATTTATGATATTTATTGATTTACATATGTTGAAACATCCCTGCATCTCTGGTATGAGTCCAACTTGATCATGATGGATGATCTTTTTGATGTGGGTCTATATGTGATTTGCAAGTATTTTGTTGAGAATTTTTGTATCTATGTTCATTAATGAGATGGGTCTATAGTTTTCTTTTTGGTATTAGATTAATCCCAGCACACTAATAGTGGGGGACTTCAATACCCCACTGAGCCCCTTGGATAGATCAACTGGACAAAAAATAAACAGACATTGGAACTGAACAATACAATGCAACAAATGGACCTCACAGTGATGCTGGCTTCATAGAAGGAATTTGGGAGATTGCTCTCTGTTTGTATCCTTCTGAATAGTTTGAGTACTAATGGTTGTAAGTCCTCTTTAAATGTTTTATGGAATTCTGCTATGAAACCATCTGGGCCTGGGCTTTTTTTAATTGGCAGTTTTTTTTTTTTATTACATCTTCAATTTCCTCAAATGTTGTGGGTCTGTTTAAACTGTCAGTCTCTTCTTGGTTAAGCTTTGGTGATTCCCAGGATTTCAGATATTCATCCATTTCTCTTAGGTTTTCAAAATTAATAGAGTATAGGTTTTTGAAGTATTCTTGTATGATGTCTGGATCTTTTCTTTATCTGTTGTGATGTTTTCCTTTTCATCATGAATACTATTGATTTGGAGTTGTTTCTTTATTTTGGTTAACTGGGGTAGAGATCTGTCTATCTTGTTTATCTTTTTTAAAGAACCAGTTTTTGGATTCATCGATTTTTTTTTGTTGTTGTTGTTGTTGTATTTTCTTTGTTTCTATTTCATTGATTTCTTCTCTGATTTTTGTTATTTCTTCCTGTCTGTTGGGTTTAGGGTTCATTTGTTGTTGTCTCTCAAATGTTTTTAGCTGCAGTTTTAGATCGTTTATTTTTTTCCTTTCTGTTTTTTTGATGTGGGCACTTAGGGCTATAAATTTTCCTCTTAGGACTGCTTTTAAAGTATCCCACAGATTTTGTTGTGTTGTATTGTCTTTTTTGTTTAGTTCTATGAATACTTTTATTTCGTTCTTTTTTAAAATTTAATTAATTAATTAATTAATTAATTTTTGAGACAGTATCTCCCTATAGCCTCAGCTGGCCTGGAACTCACAGAGATCTACCTGCCTCTGCCTTCCGAATGCTAGGATTAAAGGCATGCACCACCACGCCTGGCTTAAAGATGGTTCTTACCCTCCATGTGGGTGCTGAGAATCGAACCCGGGTCCTCTGGTAGAGCACTCGGTGCTCTTAACCACTGAGCCATCTCGCCAGCCCCTTATTTCATTCTTTATTTCTTCCCTGACCCATTCATTATTCAGAATTGTGTTGTTTAGTCTCCATGTGTTCTTGTAGCTAGCTGGGCTTATTCTGGTGTTAATATTGATCTTTATTGCACTGTGGTCTGATAGAATGCATGAAATAATTTCAATCCTTTTATATTTGTCGAGATTTCTTTTGTGTCCCAGTCTGTGGTTGATTTTGGAGAATGTTCCCTGAAGTGCCGAGTAGAAAGTATATTCTCTGGTATTTGGGTGGAATATTCTGTAGATGTCTGTGAGGTACATTTGGTGTATTGTACTGTTCAGTTCTGATGACTCTCTGTTTATTTTTTGTCCAGTTGATCTATCCAAAGGGCTCAATGGGGTATTAAAGTCCCCACTATTAGTGTGCTGGGATTAATCTGTGTCTTGAGGTCCTGCAGAATTGTGTTTATAAAGTTTGGTGCACCTGAGTTTGGAACATAAACATTTAGGATTGTGAAGTCTTCCTGGTTAATTGTTCCTTTGAGAAGGATGTAATGACCCCCTTTGTCTCTTCTGATTAATTTTACTCTGAGGTATATTCTGTCTGATATTAAAATAGCAACTCCTGCTTGCTTTTTGGTACCATTTGCTTGGAATATGTTTTTTTTTTCCATCACTTCACCTTAAGTTGGTGCCTATCCTTGAGGGTGAGATGGGGTTCTTGTAGACAGCATATAGATGGATTCAGTTTCTTTTTTTAAAATTTTATTTATTGGTGTATGTGTATGAATGTACTGTCTGCATGTAGGTTTGTGCACCCATGTCGTGCAATGCCGCGGAGGTCAGAAGAGGGTCTCGGATTCCCCTGGAACTGGAGTTCTCCTGGAACTGGAGTTACAGACGGTTCTTAGCTGCCATGTGGGTGCTGGGGATCGAACCCGGGTCCTCTGCAAGAGCAGTCGGTGCTCTTAACCACTAGGCTATCTCTCCAGCCCCCAGTCTATGTCTTTTGATTGGGGAGTTTAGACCATTAATGCATAAGGTTGTCATTGAAAGGTGTGTTACTTCCTTTCCACTTATTTTTTGTTTGCATTCTTGGTCTAGGTTTGTATTTATGCTGTTATGCTTTTATTAATTTCTCTCTTTAGTTGCTTGGGGATAGTTGCTCCTTTCCTTTGTTCTTTGAATTGCTTGTGTATTTTCTGAAGTGTTGGGTTATTTTTGATATGTATTCTTTCACTTTGTTTATGTCATGATTTTTCTTTCTCCTTCAACTATAATTGACATTGTATTTCCTTTTGCACAGTGCCCAAAGAGGCCAGAAGAGGGCGTTGGATCCTGGAATCCTAGACAGTTGTTAGCCACCATGCGGTGCCCAGAATTGAACCCATGTCCTCCCCAAGAGCAGCCAGTGTTCTTAACCACTGAGTAAGCCATCTCTCCAGTCCCCGTCTTTGTTAATAGGATGAACGATCAGAGTCAGATAGACTGGTCCTTGGATAAGCTGTCCTATGAACACTCCACTGGTCCTGGATAAGCTGTCCTATGAACACTCCACTGGTCCTGGATAAGCTGTCCTATGAACACTCCAGTTTTCCCCTTTCCGTGCTCTACAATGGTAACCATAACTGCCCCTCAACTTAGAGCAGTTTATGTCTTGGTAAACCCAGCAGAAGTTGAAAATACTCTTAAGTGGGAATTGCATTTAATACACTGGGCCTCCTGAGCAGCCTAGCTTAGCAGCACCATGCTGTACTTGGAGTCTCCATTGTCTGCTGCGGAGACCTGGCTGACTGGGCTCTTCGCTCCCTGCTGTGGCCTAGCACATGGCTATATGGACCCAAATACCAGTCTGGGAAATTCTCCATGCCCATTCCCCTGGCGGTGGATTGCTTTGATAGCATTGTAAAGGCAGCAATGATAAGTTGAGCATTTGGAAAGGAGCCAGAACCCTCAGTACTTGAAGAACCCAGTGAGATGATGTACAGGAGACTCTTCCCAAGCACATTTGTTATTTTAATTGATTGTCCATTATCCCGACAACAAAGGAAAGCCATAGTAATGATCAGTGGCATATTTGGCTTTTTAAAAGAAGATTTATTTTTTATTTTAACTCAGTGTGTGTGTGTGTGTGTGTGTGTGTGTCTCATGCTTGCTAAGGCTAGAGGCCTCAGATCTCCTCGGAGTTAGAGTTACAGGCAGTTATGCACCACTCAGCATGGGTGCCGGGAACTGAACTCTGGTCCTCTGTAAGAGCAGTATGTGCTTTTTAACTGTTGAGCTATATTTGGCTTTTGGTTTCAATGTTTTTCTTTTCTACGGTGGACAGGTTCTTTCTGTTCCCCTCCTCCTCCTTTTACTTTAGCTCCCTTCCAGTTTACTGTTGAATGTCCTGTGTTTTGTTGCTACCATTGTCAAGAGGACCAGTGCTGTTGCAGAGTTCTTAGCTTTGTCTGTTTCTTGTCTTATGACAAGCTTTTCTTTTTGGTATTTTTGAGACAGGGTCTCCCCTTAGTTCCAGCTGGCCTGGCGCTCGCTATGTAGACCAGGCTGGCCTTGAACTCACAGAGATCTGCCTGCCTCTGCCTCTGGAGTTCTGGGATTAAAGGCGTGCGCCACCACGCCCAGCTAAACAAGCTTTTTAGCTTGTTTTGATCAAACTTATTTTTTTCCATTAGAATATATTTTGCCTTATTAGTAATATCTGCAATCCATACCACTGGAACCAATGTCTGTCTTGGAAACCATCAAAATTGAAAAGCCTATTTGTTGCCTAGTGTAGAAAAATATATCACCAAAAGACCTTGCTGCTAACGTTGAAATTCATTCATTAAATGCTTGTTGGGTGCAGTGTTCAGGCTAGGGAAACAGGCTCAGCAGGCAGACATGGTCCTCCTTCCCTAGAAAGGTCAGAGTCTCCTTTGAGTCCTCCATGGACTCTAACTTTAGTTTTAACTTTAATTTCCATTAGACTTTAGTCCTTGCTCATTGTTTTTTTTTTTTTTTTTTTTTTTTTTTTTTTTGGTCTTTTTGAGACAGGGTTTCCCTGTAGCCCAGCTGTCCTGAAAACTCACTCTCGTAGACAGGCTGGCCTTGAACTCAAAGATCCGCCTGCATCTGCCTCCCAAGTGCTAGGATAAAGGCATGAGCCACCACGCCTGCTCTTCTGTGTGTTTTTTTTGTTTGTTTGTTTGTTTGTTTGTTTTTGGTCTTTTTGAGAAAGGGTCTCCCTGTAAGTCCCAGCTGTCCTGGAAGCTCACTCTGTAGACCAGGCTGGCCTTGGAACTCACAAAGATCCGCCTACCTCTGCCTCCGAGTGCTAGGATTAAAAGGCATGGTGCCACCAAACTGCCCGGCTTCACTGTGTTTTTATAATTCCAAATTTTGATTTCATCCTAATGACAAAGAACATTAAGCAGTGAGCATTATATAGCATTGGAAGTGCTCGGAACACATTTAAAAGCACGGAGCTCCAGGGATTAGTGGGATGGCTCTGCAGGTAAAGGGTTGCCACCAGACTAATGACTTAAATTCACATCCTGGAACCGCCACAGGGTGGAAGGGAAGTAACTCAGTCTTGCAACTTATCCTTGACTTTGACATGTAGGGCCACAGCACCCACAAGCACACCTCAACACTACACATAATCTAGTAAGTAAATTAAAAAAACACCTACTGTTCTTAAGAGGACCCGGGTTCGATCCCCAGCAACCACATGGCGGCTGAGAGAACTGTCTGGAGAACTGGCCAAGTTCCAGGAGAAATCACAGTTCCACCAGGAATGCCAACCCTCTTCACTGACCTCCGCGGCTTTGCACGACACTGGTGCACAACTTGCATGCAGAGAGTACATTGATACACATACAGAAAATAAATAATGCCGGGCAGTGGTGGCGGCTACTGCTTTAATCCTAAGCACTTGGGAGCAGAGGCATGTGGATCTCTGTGGTCCGAGGCTACAGCCTGGTCTACAGAGTGAGTTCCAGGACAGCCAGAGCTACAGGGAGACCCTGTCTCCAAAAAGACAAAAAACAACAACAACAACAACAAAAAACGCATGGAGCTGCAATGAGTGCCATGGTGGTACATGCCTTTAATCCTAAGCAACTTGGGAGAAGAGAGAGAGGGTGGATCTTTGTGAGTTCAAGAGCCAGCCTGGCTCTACAGAGTGAGTTCCACAACCAGCTGGGGCTACAGGGAGGCCCTGTTTTGAAAGACACAAACAAACAAACAAACAAAACAAACAAAACATTCAAGAAATCTTATAGCCTGAAAAGTACAAAGCATTGTCAAAGGATGTTACAGAGTATTGGAGTCCATGGTACTAGATCTTGTTCATAGACTGCTAGGCTCCAGGTAGCTGCCACAGCTGTCCTCTGCAAATGGATTCCAGTAAAGTGGCTTTCAGTACAATGCCTCTTAGAACCTTGGATGTCAGCAAATTGATCCTAAAAATCATACAGAAATGCAAAGAGCACAGAATAGGCAAAGCATTTTTGGAAAAGAACAAAGTTGGAGAACTCACCTCTTGATTAAAAAATAACTACTTATTAGCCCATAGTGCAGTGGTTATTGTCTGTAATCCCAGCACACTGAGCTGGGTGGAAGCAGGGGGATCAGGGGTTCAAGGTTCATCCTCTGACGATCTACTGAATTCTAGGCCAGCCTGGGCTTCATAATGAGAACCCGTATTTTTGTTTTTAATGTAGTATTAGAACAAGGTCAGAGGTGTAGACCAGTGGGATGGACTTTGGAGTCCAGAAACAAAAACCTGATGTTGTCAGCTGAGCTCTAGCAGATGATTGTGAGAAAGCAGAGTGTCCACGTACGAAAGGCTGAATTCGAACCCCTAACTCCCAATACACATAGCAAACACTGGGCTATTAAGCTAAACACTTAAAAGCCTTAGAAGGAATCTGAGGTAAAAATTTTGATGACACTGGCCCATACAGTGTTTTCTTAATTAGGATAGTAAAAATAGAAATAACAAAGCAGAGGAAACATGGAAACAAAGATAAAATTTTTAGATTTTTAATATTATTTGTTGGGGCTGGAGAGAATGGTCTAGCGGTTTTAAGAGCGCCAACCCCTCTTACAGAGGACCCAGGTTCGATCCCCAGCACCCACATGGAGTCCGAGAGACCATCTGAAACTCCAATTCCAGGAGAACTCCAGTTCCAGGGGAATCTGACACCCTCTTCTGACCTACCATGGCACTGCACGNCAAGTGCTAGGATTAAAGGCATGAGCCACCACGCCTGGCTCGTTGTGTTTTTTTTGTTTGTTTGTTTGTTTGTTTGTTTTTGGTCTTTTTGAGACAGGGTCTCCCTGTAGTCCCAGCTGTCCTGGAACTCACTCTGTAGACCAGGCTGGCCTTGAACTCACAAAGATCCGCCTACCTCTGCCTCCCGAGTGCTAGGATTAAAGGCATGTGCCACCACGCCCGGCTTCACTGTGTTTTTATAATTCCAAATTTGAATTTATCCTAATGACAAAGACATTAAGCAGTAGCATTTATAGCATTGGAAGTGCTCGGAACACATTTAAAAGCACGGAGCTCCAGGGATTAGTGGGATGGCTCTGCAGGTAAAGGTGTTTGCCACCAAGACTAATGACTTAAATTCACATTCCTGGAACCCACAGGGTGGAAGGAGTAACTCAGCTCTTGCAACTTATCCTCTGACTTTGACATGTAGGCCACAGCACCCACAAGCACCCACACACATAAACACATATATACTAGGTAAATTAAAAAACATCTACTGCTCTTACAGAGGACCCGGGTTCGATCCCCAGCACCCACATGGCGGCTGAGAACTGTCTGAGACTCCAATTCCAGGAGAACTCCAGTTCCAGAGGAATCCGACACCCTCTTCTGACCTCCGCGGCATTGCACGACACGGGTGCACAAACTTGCATGCAGAGAGTACATTGATACACATACAGAAATAAATAAATGCCGGGCGTGGTGGCGCACGCCTTTAATCCTAGCACTTGGGAGGCAGAGGCATGTGGATCTCTGTGAGTCCGAGGCCAGCCTGGTCTACAGAGTGAGTTCCAGGACAGCCAGAGCTACAGGGAGACCCTGTCTCAAAAAGACCAAAAACAACAACAACAACAACAAAAAAACCATGGAGCTGGGCATGGTGGTACATGCCTTTAATCCTAGCACTTGGGAGACAGAGAGAGAGGCGGATCTTTGTGAGTTCAAGGCCAGCCTGGTCTACAGAGTGAGTTCCACAACAGCTGGGGCTACAGGGAGGCCCTGTTTTGAAAAGAAACAAACAAACAAACAAACAAACAAAACATCAAGAAATCTTATAGCCTGAAAAGTACAAAGCATTGTCAAAGGATGTTACAGAGTATTGGAGTCCATGGTACTAGATCTTGTTCATAGACTGCTAGGCTCCAGGTAGCTGCCACAGCTGTCCTCTGCAAATGGATTCCAGTAAAGTGGCTTTCAGTACAATGCCTCTTAGAACCTTGGATGTCAGCAAATTGATCCTAAAAATCATACAGAAATGCAAAGAGCACAGAATAGGCAAAGCATTTTTGGAAAAGAACAAAGTTGGAGAACTCACCTCTTGATTAAAAAATAACTACTTTTAGCCCATAGTGCAGTGGTTATTGTCTGTAATCCCAGCACACTGAGCTGGGTGGAAGCAGGGGGATCAGGGGTTCAAGGTTATCCTCTGACGATCTACTGAATTCTAGGCCAGCCTGGGCTTATATGAGACCCGTATTTTGTTTTTAATGTAGTATTAGAACAAGGTCAGAGGTGTAGACCAGTGGGATGGACTTTGGAGTCCAGAAACAAAAACCTGATGTTGTCAGCTGAGCTCTAGCAGATGATTGTGAGAAAGCAGAGTGTCCACGTACGAAAGGCTGAATTCGAACCCCTAACTCCCAATACACATAGCAAACACTGGGCTATTAAGCTAAACACTTAAAAGCCTTAGAAGGAATCTGAGGTAAAAATTTTGATAACACTGGCCCATACAGTGTTTTCTTAATTAGGATAGTAAAAATAGAAATAACAAAGGGCAAAAGAAGAGATTGGATTTCATCACAAACTAAAATCTCCTTTAAAAAAAGTATTTGTTGGGGCTGGAGAGATGGTCTAGCGGTTAAGAGCGCCAACCCCTCTTACAGAGGACCCAGGTTCGATCCCCAGCACCCACATGGAGTCCGAGAATCATCTGAAACTCCAATTCCAGGAGAACTCCAGTTCCAGGGGAATCTGACACCCTCTTCTGACCTCCATGGCATTGCACGGCACGGGTGCACAAACTTGCATGCAGACAGTACATTCATACACATACAGAAATAAATAAAAAAAATTAAAAAGTATTTGTTTTGGCAGGTGTGGTGGTGCATGCCTTTAATCCCAGCACTTGGGAGGCAGAGGCAGGCAAATCTGTGAGTTCAAGGTCAGCCTGGTCTATATATCGAGTTCAGGGCAGGTGGGGCTATAGGGGGACCTTTCTTGACCCCCTCCCCAAGCATTGTTTTTAAATTAGTTGCTTGGTGGATGTGTTGTGCATATAAGTATTAGTGTCTTTGGAGGCAGAGATGTCAGATCTCCTGGAGCTGCAGTTGGGGCAGTTGTGAGCCACCCACTGTGGGTACCAAAAATCTGACCCTAGTCCTCTGGAAGAGCAGTATGCACTCTTAACTACTGAGCCGTCCTTCTGCCACACAAATTAAAATGTTTTATTCTTCAAAGAACATTCTCAAAAAGTAAAGACGATAGCTTACAGAGTGAGCTAAAATACTTGCAAATCATGTGGCCAGTAAGGGACTAGTACCCAACATATATAAAGAACCTTTACAGTTCATTAATGAAAAGACAACCCAATCAGATAGCAGAAGGAGCTGCATAACTGTCTGATGAAAACAAGTAACAAACACATTTGCGAAAATGTGAACAAATGTGCACAAAGCTAGTAGGTTGTAAAAATAATTTTGCTGCTTTAAGAGACAGTTGGGCTGGGCGTGGCGGTGCACATCCCAGCACTTGAGAAGCAGAGGCAGGTGGACCTCTGTGAGTTCAAAGCCAGCCTGGTCTACATATCGAGTTCCAGGAGAGCTGGGGCTACAGGGGGACTCACTCTCTCTCTCTCTCTCTCTCTCTCTCTCTCTCTCTCTCTCTCTCTCTCTCGTTAGTTTTGGTATATTCCTTCAGCAATTCCACTCCTTAGTATATACCCAAGGGGAATGAAATAGTATTTCTACAAGTTAGGAACATAAATGTTGTTCATTTTAGAATTAGTCACAGTAGCCAAAGAGTGGAATACAGCCCAAATACCCATCAACTGCTAAGTAAGTAGTGAGATTTATGTACATAATGGAGTATTATTCACCCACAAAAAAGAAAGACATTGCATAATGAGCTTTGAAATCATTATACTAACTGCAAGAAGCCAAATCTTAAAAGATTACATGTTATAGAATTCCTTTTAGAAGTATTCAGAATTAGCGTATCTGAAAGTGGACTAGTTGCCATGGGGAGTTGGGGAAGGAAGGGGCAGAACTATTACTAATAGTGACAAGGTTTCTTTCTGGGGGTGGTAAAGATGATCTCAACTTAGAGTTCGGTATTGACTTTACACATCTTGAGAGATGTAAAGAGACCAGTTGCATTGTTGAAGAAATTGAATTTTAAGTAATAGTAATTACAGCTCTGTAATAAGACTTTAGTATCTTTTGAATTTCTGTATGTAAAGTGAGCAGAGCTGTTATGTTTTCTGCCACCTGATGCACAGGGTTCAGCAGAAGTTTCTGCCTGAGCCAGGTAGTAAGTAATTTAGACCTTGCATGCTGTATAGTTTCTCAACTCTCTCACACAGTTGTAGCACAAAGCAGCCACGTCTGGGGTCTGTAGTGAGCAGGCATGGCTGTGTTCTAGTAAAGCCTCCATCTGTACACACTGAAGATCATTTCCATACACGTGTGCATGTGACACTGATAGCCTTGCTTCCCTTGCTCTCCTAACTGCATAACAGTACAAAAATCTTTTTAACCCCGTGACTGTCAATTGGATTTAGACTAGTATTTCACCTTCTGCTGCTGAATATAGACTCGATAAACATTTTGATGGCCTCGCCAGGGGCTTGCTGTTCTTGCCCCTGTTTGGTAGAGGAGGCCCTTGAGAGTTCTGAAGGCCCGGCAAGCCACTCACAGTCATCGAGGGTCTTCATCCTGTTTGCTTCAGGATACAGGTGCATAAATTGCCACCTTTGGCCTGTGCCACATGCACAGAGCTGGCAGTGGAGGTCCTCGTCACTGAGCTTCCTTGAGTTGGCTGCTGTCCCTGCTGGTCACTTACTGTGCTGGAGGATGCCAGCCTTTCCAAACAGCCCCTTCCTTGATTTTCTCCCAGTACTTTTTCCGTCTTGCTAAGCCAGTGCTGAGGCTACCGAGCCTAGGGAAATGCAAACCCACCACCTTGCCTCCCTTTCAGAGTTTCCCAGTGACTCACTCCTGCTGGGAAGGCGATGTCTCAGCCACCTCTTGACCCAAGATCCCTCTGGAACGGAGGCCGCCTTGCTGGCTGCTGTGTTCTCTGGGTATCATCTGTCTTTGGTGGGCAGGTTGGCTGTGCACCACTGGAAGCCCTCTGCAGTGATTATTTGTTTTAGAGCCTCTTTGTTTCATTTCGTGCCCAGAACTTGGGCAGGAACTTCAGGGAAGTTCAAGCCCTGCAGCGCCCGGTGCTCTCTTTCCTCGCTCAGCATCAGCATCAGCACCGTGCCTGCCTGTCCCCATCTCCATCTCCTCTCTAAGGATGCATGCCAGGGCTTTCCTCCATGGCTCAGGTGGGCAAGAGGCAGGGGCAGCGAGGCAGGTAAGTCTCTCTCATGTCCACGAATGACCACCATTGCTGCTGTTCAGGGCTGGGTGCTGAAGGATATTGCATGCAGTGGTCTCTCCCCATCCCTCTGTCTTCTATCGGAGTTGGGACAAACCATGCAAACCTCATGAAGGGTGTGCATTGTGGCATTACCAGGAATGGTTCACTTGGACCTTCTCCATGCAACAGAGATGGCGCCGCTAGGTTTCAGTTCCTTTCCCAAACTCTCCTGCTCTTTCACCCTTCGAATGAGGATTTCTCTCTTTAAATTGACATGTGTTCTGTTCTTCCAAAACCGAGCACAGTAACCCCCCACCCCCACCCCCAGGGGTGGGAAGGAACGAGAAGCAAAAAGAGAAATAATTAAAAGTGTTTAAGTGATTAATGTAAGCTCTTTGTTTATGACTCATGGTGTAGTTGAAGAGAGTCCTTGTGACTTTAGAAATGTTCCATTGCAAGAGTTTACATGAGCTGGTGGTGAAATGTGCAGTCTATCCAAAGAGGCCCCTGCCATAGCTCCCGGGAGCCCTTGGATTTTGAGGCAAAGGACTGACTGGACAGAGAGGACACTTAGGTGGTTATCTGCTGAAGTTTTTTGGTCATAAGTCAATTACTCATAGTCTGGAAACTCGGTTTCTTGGGACTGAAATACTTAAAAATAACACATGGCCGGATTATTCGGTTATAAGAAATGGAGGGGCGTGTGCAGGGCCTTGCACTGTGTGGGGCACTGGAGTCCGGCGGCGTGGGACACTCTCCTCTGCCGTGCTTGCAGCTCTCAGCTTTGGCTATGTTTTCTTTCTTTGTCCCTGCAAACTGCTTTGACAGTAAGTCTGAAAATGGTCCCTTGTGACTGTCCCCGGGTTGCCTTGGGTCTCTTTTCGGACTTGGGAGCTCTGTGGACCGTATCCTGGGCATTCTGCTTTGGTGAGGCAGGTAGCACTCCCGGGAGGGCAGGACGTGGTTGTTGAAAGGAAGCTGAAGGACGTGGTCACTCGAGAGCATGGAGTCCCCAGGAACTCTCAAGACTCTGCTGCCTCCCCTTGTCCCCACCTGTTGGACTGCAGCACGCTGACCCAGGGATCTGAAGGCACCTATGTTCTCCTCCTAGTGAAATCCCACCTTACCTGGAGGTTAGCTTCTGAAGTCTTATTTCAGGTGAAAATTGCTCAGAGTTACAGTTTCCTTTGAAAGCCTCGGAGCTCACCAGTGAGTGAAAAGAAATGCCCATTCTGTGGGCACGTGGGGAGGAGACTCAGAAGGAACCGACAGGAGCAGCAGTTTCCAGCTCCATTTGCTCCGGCGCCTTTGCTCATGATTTTCACAGTTAACAAATGACTGTGTGATTCCACGAAGCCTGAGTGTCGGTTCCAAGTTCATAGGGAAGAAGGGAAATGGGCTGACTGGCTCCTCTCAGGCCTTGTTCACATCCTGAGCCCAGCTGGGATTGGCTGAGCATAGCCTGCAACATCTGAGAAGTGTTCACGTCCTGCGTTCGGAGTTGGTGAAAGAGGGAGGGGTCTGAATGAGAATGTCTGTGGGTTACACACGAAACCCTTACGGGGAAAACCGGCAGCAGAGTCTGGGCCCCAGGGCAGCATCGCTGCTGCTCGTCGTCGTCGTCGTCGTTGTCGTTTTGTTTTCTGGGCAGTGCTAAGGACTGCACTCAGGGTCTTGGGTGTTTTGCCTTTTTGAGACAGAGTCTCCCCCTTTAGTCCCAGCTGGCCTGGAGCTCACTTTGTAGACCAGGTGAGCCTTGAACTCATAGAGATCTACCTGCCTTTGCCTCCCAAGTGCTAGGATTAAAGGCATGCGCCACCACACCCGGCTAGATTTTTTAGAACATATGTTACTTATTTGTGTTTTACGTATATCAATGTTTTCCCTGCATGTGTGTAAGTATACCCGTGTTTGTACCATCCCCAAAGAGGGTGTCAGTTTCCTTGGAAGTAGAGTTAAGGATGGTTATTAGCTGCCATGTGGGTGCTGGGAACCAAACCCAGGTCTTCTGTAAGAGCAGCAGTGTTGTAACCACTGAGCCATTTCTCCAGCCCCCCCTTGTATAGATTGTAAAAATACAAATTTATAGCCTCCTACCTACTCTGCCTGGTTCTAGTGGTATGAAAACTTGCTTTTGTGTGTGTGCATGTACATGTGGGCAGAGTGTGTATCAGTGTACATGTGGACAACCTTGGGTATTGTTTCTCAGGTGCTGCCTACCTTGTTTTTATTATTATTATTATTATTATTTTGTCTTTTTGAGACAGAAGGGTCTCCCTTCTACAGCCCTGGCTGTTCTGGCACTCACTATGTAGACCAGGTTGGCCTTGAACTCACAGAGATCTTCCTGCCTCTGCCTCCCAAGTGTTGGGATTAAAGGCGTGTGCCACCACAGCCAGCTTTTTAAATATTTTTTTTTGGTAGTTTTATTTTATTTTATGTGTATGACTGTATTACCTGCATGTGTATAAATGCACCTTTGTAATGCAGTTGCTGTGGAGGTCAGAAGTGGGCATTGCGTCTCCTGGGACTAGAGTTGGGGATAGTTGTTATTAAGCTGTGTGGGTGCTGGGACTGAACCCGAGTTCTCTGTAAGAGCAGTCAGTGCTCCTAACTGCTGAGCTATCTCTCCAGTCCCAACCTTAGTTTTTGAGACAGGGTCTCTTAACTGACTTGGAGCTTGCCAAGTAGGCTTTACTGATTAGCTAGAAAGACCCAGGGAATTCATCTGTCTATTCTTTCCCAATTTCTGAGATTCCAAGTATGCTCCACCATGCCTATACATGCATACATACATTGTTATATATAGTATATATTTGTAGTATGTGTTCTCGGCATGAAATTCTAGTCCTCAGACTTGCCAGTATTTTACTGACTACACCATCTATCACCTTAGCCCAAAGACTGCATTTAAAAAAGTCTTAAGAGCCGGGCATGGTGGCGCACACCTTTAATCCTAGCACTTGGGAGGCAGAGGCATGTGAATCTTTATGAGTTCCAGGACAGCTGGGGCTACAGGGAGACTGTGTCTCGAAAAGACCCCCACGAAAAAAAGTCTTTTTAATTGGTACATAAAAACATAAAATTGGGACCTATTAATGTAGCAATGTGTGGTGTTTGATACTTATATTCTTTGTGTAATCTCTAACTCAGGCTGAATTTATCTGTTTCTTTCAAAAATTCATCATTTGTTCATAGAAAAAACTTTCTTTTTTATTTATTTTTTATGTGTATGAGTGTACTGTTTGCATGTAGGTTGGTGCACCCGTGTCATGCAATGCCTCGGAGGTCAGAAGAGGGTGTTGGATTCCCCTGGAACTGGAGTTAAAGACAGTTCTCAGCCGCCATGTGGGTGCTGGGAATCGAACCCAGGTCCTCTGCAAGAGCAGTCAGCGCTCTTAACCGCTAGGCCATCTCTCCAGCCCAGAAAAAACTTTCAAAGCCCTTTTCCCACTTAGAAATGTGCAGCCACTGCTGTGTGGTCACTCTGCTGTGTGGTCACTCTGCTGTGTGGTCACTCTGCTGTGCAGTCGCTCTGCTGTGCAGTCACTCTGCTGTGCAGGAGCAGCCTAGAGCTTCTTGCCCCCTTTACTGTGTTGTCTGTGGTTCATCCCACTCCCTCCTAGAGGTATGCATTTTAACTTCACAAACAAGATCTATTTATCCATGCTAAAATCTGAGAATCACTGAATTTAGGAGAAAGTGATTAGGCTGTTTCATGTACTGTAAGAGTAAAAAAGTTTTTAAAGCTGAGCTTCATGACTCAAGTCTGTGATCTTAGCATTCAGGAGTATGAAGCAGGAGATCATAGCAAGTTTGAGGCCAACCTGGACGGTATTGTGAGTTCTAGGCCACCTGGGGCTACAAAGAGAGAACCTATATGAAAAAATAAACAAAAAAGGGACCAGTGGGTTGGCTCAGTGGAAAAAGGTGCTTGCCACCAAGCCTGATAATCTGAGTTCTGTTCCCAGGACCCACATGGTGGAAGGAGTTTGCCCTCAGACATTGCTATAGCACACATAGCTTCCCCTACTGCCCCTAGATAAACATACAAAACAAAAACCTCAATGGCAAAACAAACTAGCAAAAGAATAAAAACACATCATACTAGTGGTAAATAATTGTGTTCCTTTATTATCTGAACAGATGGACTTAAATGGTACCACAACTTAAAGCCTTTTCTAATTTTTCTCAAGGGGTAAAATCACCTTTTATGTTTGACCAAGGTGGGTTGTAAATAAATATTGTCCTGTTATTACTTGTTTTGTTTTTTTGAGCCAGCATCTCCATGTAGCCCCAGGTGGCCTAGAACTCTTTATGTAGACCAGGCTGGCCTCAGTTTCACAGAGACTGCCAGCATCTGCCTCCTGGGTGTTGGGATTAAAGGCTTTCACTAGCACTCCCAGCTCTCTTACTACCTTCTCAGTTTCTGGATTCTCTGGAGTATCTCCTCAAAGTTTTCTATGATTTATTTTGAAGGAATACTGTGGCACCTAAAATTTCCCTGAAATGTGCTTTGTGCATATTCCAAATCTATATAATTTACCCTTTAACAGCATCTGAAAATTTGCTGCAGAATTAAAGATGGGAGATTCTGTTTTGCTTTCATATTTCCTAAGTTCATGTATGTGTAGTTACTGTGCTCTCCCTGGCTGCTGTAGAATCTTTGGTGAAGCTCCTGGGACCACCTTAACTCCCAGGCATTCTGAAGTTCCAATTTCTGGTTACATGAGGGAGCTAGATGACTGGGGCCTTGAACTGGGTTCAGTATGACTCATTCCATCTTGTTCAAGGATAAGGTGTATACCTCAGTAGATCCTACCCCCTCAAAAATGTATACTTAAGAACAAGTTGTGAAATGACTGCTGGATGCAAGCGGTGGATTGCAGTGGCTGGTGTGAACTGACTTGTCCCTTAAGGCATTTTGTGTTCTAGGTGCAAGAGAAAGGTGGGGCAGGTGGGGAGCTGGGAGAAGCAGTGTCTCTTTGGTTTTGCTGCTAAATATGGGGGGGGGGGCTTCCTTCACATCCTGCCTGTAGAGTGAGTTGTGGGGTGAGGAGACTTCCCAACACCCAGACTGACACCAAATAACTGCATGTGTTTTTGTGTGCATGCATGCGTCTGTGCAGGCAGTGTGTTGTGGAGGCTGGAGGCTGATGTTGAATGTTTTCCCCCTTTTATTTGGAGACAGGATCTTGCACTGAACCTGGAACTTGGTAACTGGCCAGTGAGCTACAGGGATCACATCTCTGTCTCTGCAGTGTGGGATTACAGGCGTGCGCCACCATGGCGGGCTTTGCGTGAGTAGTGGAAATCTGGATTCAGGTCCTCATGCTTTTGCCACAAAGGCTTTACTGACTGACCCATCTCCTTAATCCCTTCTATATTAATTTGTGAAAAATCATTCAACTAGGATCTTTCTTGCCAAATAGTTTGGTTTAGGAAAAAAAAAAAAGCAAAGATGACAGGCATGTGGGAATGGATTTGTTTATCAACCACTGTTGACTATGCCACATGAGGCAGAAGCTCTTTGAGGAGAAAAGGCTTCCTTCCTGTGAATTTTGTGAAGTCCTGGGGGCCCTGAGAGTTCATAAAAATAATCAAGAAGGAAAGGGAACATGGGAAAGTCACATAAATGATAGTTTCTTTATAGCACTCTGAGATACTACACAAACCTTGTAGCTGGGTATAAATTTCATGCGCCTCCCCTCCATTTACTTTTCCTAATATGGAAATACTGGGTCCAAGCCAGGCGTGGTGCCACACGCCTTTAATCCTAGCACTTGGGAGGCAGAGGCAAGCAGATCTTTGTGAGTTCAAGGCCAGCCTGGTCTACAGAGCGAATTCCAGAACAGCTGGGAGACCCTGTCTTGAAAACACACACACAGAAAAAACCAAAAACTGGGTCCAGAGGCCACCGCAGGATTTCTCTGCCTATACAGACAGGCCCTTTCGCTCCTGTGTGGGTTCCAACTTGTTGGTCCATCCCAAACAGTTGGCTTGATGGTTGTTACCTTCACCTAGTCAGGACTGGGAATCACTCACCTCCCATGTGGTCACAGTGGAGGTGACTGTGCTATTAGATGGAGGAGCATAGAAAAACTCCTCAGAGAATATGACTTTTCGCTGACTCTCCTGTCTGTCCTAATCAGAGGAGCCCTTGGCTTCTCTATTAATTTGCTTTTCCCCTCCCTTCCCTTCCTTTTCTCTTTCCTTTCCCCTTTCCTTTTTCCTTTCTTTCCTTTCCTTCCTTGCCCCTTTCCCCTTCCTCTCTTCCTTCTTCCCATTCCTTATTATTTCGTCTCCCTTTCCTTCCCTCTCTCCCTTTCCTCTTTCCCTCAGCTTTCTCCAGTTGCTTTTTCCAGCATGCCTTCATTATTTTTTTTTTTAGAGTAGACTGGAAATGTCTCACTGTGGGGTCTTTTGCCATGGTGTGTTTTAGTATTTTTATTCTTAACTGGGACCAAACAGATGGTGGAGTAACTTCTTTCTTTAAAAAAAATTAAATTTCTTTAGAGTGTGTGCGCGTGCATGCGTGCGTGAGTGTGTGTGTGCGCGCGCGCGTGTTTACACACACATGTGCCACAGCTTGCATGTGGAGGTCAGGGGACAACTTGGAGTCTGTTCCTTCCTTCTGTCATGTGGGTCTCAGGGACTGAACTCGGGTTGTTGGGCTTGGTGAGTGCCTGGTTGCAAAATGATTTCCCTTTTACTTGCCATGATGAGACCAGTTTGAGGATAGGATGGAAAAATTAGTATATGTCAGCTGAGCCCTTCTTCTCCCTTCATGGATGATGGGGCTCCCTGGAGAGAATCACGGGGCCCTGGGTTTAAGTCTTATCTGTAGTTCAATGCAATGTAAAAATGTTGAATGCGATTGCACAGGCTCACCATGGGGAGGTGGAGACGGCTTGCTGGCCAGCAGTCTAGCATAATTGGTGCACCCCCTGGGCAATGAAAACCCTGTCTCAAAGGGGATGCATGGAGTGAGTAACACCTGAAGTTGTCCTCTATATGCATGTCTATATATACACATACACATATCCCCACACATGCATTCAAAAATAGGTATGACCAAGGCCTCCATATAGATGGCAGCAGAGTCTAGGTGGATGTACCACTGTCCAGGCACCCCACCATCTAGGCGCCCCACCGTCCAGGTGCCCCAGCTGCTCGGCATGCTTGGAAGTGCTCCATACTCCAGGCGTTTAGGTGTTGATGGAAGTTTGGCAAAGTTGCCATGTTGTATGTAGTGCATTGCTGGCGCTCGGTCATCAGCTCAACCTTCCACTCAAGCCACCTTCTGGAGGTTCAGCTTCAGGGCCAGGAGATGGAGCTAAAGTTCCCTCCCCTCTCTTGGTTCCTCTGACAGGAGGCCTCCTCTACCGGGCTGTGGAGGACTATCCATCCATTAGTATGAGAAATTGTAGGTCTTTCCTAGCCACTGGGGAAAGACCAGGCTCTTCTCAGGTCACAGGGATTCTCATGTAGTTTCCAGAAGAGAGCAAAAGAGTCAGGAGTTAGATAGCACCCACATTAGTCCAAGCCCAGTTTCTCTAATCCAAGTGGTTGGGATAAAAAATATTTGCGATTTTTGAGGTTTTGTGTTTTTTCTACTGTGTGGGTACACTTACTGGTTGAGCATCTTCAATCTGAGAAATCCAAAATCTGAAACCTTTTGAATTTTGATGATACTCAAAATGTTTCGAATTTCAGGGTTTGGTTTTTTTTTATTTTTATTTTTTTATTATTATTAGAGATGCTCTGCTCTATATTCATGTATGTGTGTGTGCTCTGGAACTTGCCCTGTGAAGAGTTTGGGTTGGTTGGAGTGAGCCCCAGATACCTGCCTGTCTCTGCCTCCCTCTCACCAGGACTACACCAAGATCCCGCTTCCTTATGTGGGTTCTAGGTATCAAACCCAGGTTCTTCTGTGTGCATGATGAGCATTTTGCCTACTGAGATGTCTTCCCAGCATTCAGTGAGGTTTTTCAGTCATTGGTTTAATATAAACATAAGTGTGAATGAAGTTGTTAGTGGTGATTTGCACATCCAGTGTTGACAGGGACTAACAGGCCCAGAACATGGCAGGAGAAGCCCTCTCTTTAATTCTCTAACTGAAAACCTCCTGGATAGTCATATCAGCATACGACCCACACAGTTAGCTGGATGAGGTGGAATGTGATTCTTCAGTGTGGCTGACTTTATACTCTGATATTGATGTTAGGAGGTTTGACTTGAGGTTGTCTTTTTATCCATCACAGAAAAGTCTCCTGCCCTGAGATTCAGATTGTGACGTACAGACATAGCACAGCAGTTGGGGCCAAGTTTTGCCTTATTTGGCATTCTCTTTCAAAACCAGAAATGTGCTTAGCTCAGCATGGTTGTAGTCATATGTTTCATAATCTCTCGTTGTTGAAGATGCTTAAGCCCCAAAGATCGGAACAGCAGCCAGTGAAGGCTGCCCCTTGGCCTGTACCCTGCTCCTGACCCCCACCTACAGGTCAAAGTTGTGATTTCTTTCTTTCTTTCTTTTTTTTTTGGTATTTTTGAGACAGGGTCTCCCTTTAGTCCCAGCTGGCCTGGAGCTCGCTCTGTAGACCAGGCTGGCCTTGAACTCACAGAAATCTGCCTGCCTCTGCCTCCCAAGTGCTGGGATAAAAGGCATGAGCCACCATGCCCGGCAGTATAATTCAACTTTTAACTACTGTGTTTTAGATAGACTTTGTAAGACAAACTATGNCTGGCCTGGAGCTCGCTCTGTAGACCAGGCTGGCCTTGAACTCACAGAAATCTGCCTGCCTCTGCCTCCCGAGTGCTGGGATTAAAGGCGTGCACCACCATGCCTGGCTAAAGTTGTAATTTCTTAGGTTCTGTTCAGTTACCATCACTCTCCCTTTTGGGGTGAGCTATCTGAAGTACTACTGTTTTTTTGTTCACGCTTACCATATTCATCTTGTTCACATAGTCCAACCCCCCCTTATTAATTTTGTTATGCTCAAAATTGTTTGTTCAAAAGTGTTTCTTCAAATTGCCCCCCCCCCAATAAATCAGGGTGAATGAGTCTGAATTACTAACTTCAAATTAATCTGTGACCTTCATGTTCCCTGGCAGGATTGGAATAGAACGCTTGCAACCCACATACTTTGATATTGTGAATAATTGTTGGGGACACTGGAAGGTCAAACGTTATTTATTATTTCTCTGGGTTAGCTTGATGGCAATCACAGCTCTGTGGAAGTCAATCAAATCTCTTGATAATTCTGTTTAGGCAGTATATAATTAGGCATTTAAAATTAGTCAAGTGTCTGTCTTGTTATGCATCTCACATTCTCTATGGGAAACATGTTTACCAGATGACTTTGGGGCCATCTTTTAACTTCAGGCTTTCTTTCTTTTTTCTTCCCTCCCTTCTTTCCCTAAGCTGACAGTTTGAAAGTTAGGAAATTCTTTCTACTTGGCTTACCTGTTTGTCAGCGATTTATGGGAGTCGTGTTTATTTAACACCATGCAAGTGCCTGGAGGTATAAGCACAAACATGTTTTCATAAAGGAACAAGAAGGAAAGCCCAACAGAGCATGCATTGTTGAATACATCTGTGTTTTCAGATGTGCAAGCTTTAAAAAACAACAACAGTAAACTGTCTCTATACTAAGTCCTTGGCTTTTTTTCCCCCCTCTCTGGCATGGCCATGCTGTGAAGACATCAAAGTCTTTCTCTTCACATGACCCAGTGGCTGCGTCGTCATTGCAAAATTATCATCTGTAAATTACAACAGGATAGTGAGCAACCGGACAAGCTATCATTTGGAAGGAAACTATTTTATTTGAAATCAAAGTGTAGGCTCCACAGGGAGACAGTTGAAAAGTGGGAGTAATGTTTCTTTCCATGTATTCCATATGAGATCATTTGTCAGAGAAGTACCAAATATAACAGCCGTATTTTTCTTTGCCTTGCATGGATTTTTTTTCTCTATGGTAGGGAGTGAGAGGTCTCCCCCAACCCCAGAAGTGTACAGTGACTTGTGTTCTGTCGTCATCTTCCACTTTTTATATGTCATGGATGACAAATAGGTGGAGTTGGACCTGAACCCAGGTCTCCATGAACCTTAAGATCACATACTGTGTTTCTAACTTTTAGCTTTGTTTCTAACCTTTAGCTTTGTTTTTAACTTTTGTTTCTCTTGGGGGAGAGATCACTCAAACCTCCACTGGGGATGTAGACACTGACATCTCATTTGGCTAGGCACTTGATGTGACTTGCACGGTTTGGAAGGAGATCTTTGTCAAGAGCCCTGTTTTCAGTCTACTGGGTGAGAGGGAGCTGCTGGAAGGCAGGGTTGTGCCTTTTTTTTTTGACTTGAAACTAGTTGATCTTGCTTATGAAGCTTGAGAGATCTCAAGTTAAGAACCATTGCTGCTCCCACTCTGTAGCCTGACTGTCATAAATCACCTGCTGCTCTTTGACTGACCTCTCTGGTGTGAAGCTGTGATTGTTGCGTGTGTAAGCATGCTTCGCTAAGGGGTGAGTAGAAGCTAAGATCTTGGCCTCGTTTTGCTTGTCAGGTCTTGGACTTTGCTTGGGACATCTTAGAGAAAGGACAGTCTAATAATTTGTGCATAGCCCTGTGTTCAGTGTCATCCTTGAGGGGATCTTTCTAGTTCACAGGGATGCGTGGTGGGATGATCCTGGCCTGCTGGGCCATTTAGCACCCTAGCCAGATCCATGATTTTACAAAGTGGTGATTATAACTGAGATCTAAAATTAGGACTTATTTGCATCTTAGCAAATCTGCTTTGGGTGGAGTCACTATACTGTATCAATCCCTGTGCCCTGTATAGGTTTCTCTTCATGAATTATATTTACACCCCTGCTAACTTTGGGGATTGTTTTTGTCTGTTAATGGTGTTTTCAGGATTTTTCTGGAACAGAATGTCCCCTGAGTCACCTAAAGGACAGATTAGAGCCTGAGCTGTAAAATAGTAATTCATAAGTGCATATTGCTGGAGTCTGTGGTGACCCAGAAAGAAAGGGCCACACCTGCCCTGGAGATCTTAGAGCGCACCATGTGTCAGCCTCGCTGCAAGCTTGGGCTTTGTGTTGGCTAGCAAGAGATACCAGCAGCATGTTTATTTTGTAATGAATAATTTCTTTGATTTATTTGATTTTTTTCCTTTGGACATCTGACTCAACCTATAATCAAAAAGAAACTTTACATTTGATCATCACAATTGGAAAATGAATCACTTTTCTTGTGTAGAAGGTGATGATAAAAATACACACAGGGCCTTTGGACCATTGGGAAATGGGGAAAGCGATGGGGCTGGGGCTTCCTCGTTCTCATGCCGTTTCACAACCTCACACAGACCTTCGCTCATGAGGCTTCTTGGAGCTCTGAGATGTGGCTACACATGTTGAGAATCCTTTGGGGGTTTGATTTCAAGAGAGGGCCTAAGAGCTATATGTTCTTTTCAGTATGTTGACCAGTTGGTAGCAATCACTGCCTTTATTTGACATGAGAGGAAGTTGGAGGATATCTTGGGGCCCAGAGAGATAGCTCAGCAGATTAAGAGCCCTGGCTGCTCTTGCAGAGGACTTGGGTTCATTTCCCTGCACCCACATGGCAGCTAACAACCATCCATAACTCTAGTTCTAGGGGATCCTATACCCTCTTCTGATATTGCAGGACATGGGTGCATTTATACACGTGCAGGCAAAACACTCATACATGTATAAAAACCAAAGGATGCCAGGCATGGTGGCACACGCCTTTAATCCTAGCACTTGGGAGGCAGAGGCAGGTGGATCTCTTTGAGTTCAAGGCCAGCCTGGTCTACAGAGGGAGTTCCAGGATAGCTAGAGCTACAGGGAGACCCTGACTCAAAAAGACCAAAAAAAAAAAAAAGAAACCCAAAGGAAATGAGAGGTTTCTTAAAGATAAGTTACTCTTGTTTTACAGTGGCCCATGCTCTTCTCTCCTTCTCTAGACAGAGAAGAGCAGGCATTTCATTCAACAATGATGTTTTCCTTTTATTCCTAAAGCTAATTTTTTCTCCTGCCCCAGTTTTGGCGAAATTATGTATCACTTGTGATAATTCATTTTAAAAATTCCTGAGCTGTGTGGCGCACTTTCATGAAAATTCATTTAGATAAAATTAGATATTATTGTTTAATGAGGTGGCATTTCAATTTAGACCTTGCATCAGGCATATACCAAGAGTTTTTTATGGAAGAGTTAGGTTCATTTGAGTAATAAAGGCTGAATCATGGGGGCTTTAATTCTTAATCGCTGTGAGGATTGTTATCCGTGGGATGTGAGCTGTCTTAGTGGTATTCAATCAAGTGTCCACTTAGCCATGACTGGAAGTAATTGCTCCCAAGTGGGCCGCATGGTGACCTGTTAATACTTGTGTTGACCCGGTGACCTTGTCTGCCCCATTGTTTAGGATTTTATAGCAGGCGAGTCTGCATTTCTCTGGGGTCAAGTAGATATCTTGAGGTCAAACATTTTCTGATTACTACCGAGTCTACACTGTAAGTACACCAGAAGCCATTCCACAATGACCGTTAATCGTTGCTGCTTTGTAGTGGAACACGAACAGTTTGAAAATTGTCTCCCCAGCCTGCATGTAAACAGTTTAATATTTTACGGAAAGAAGTTCATCTTGTAAATTAGGTATGAATAATACATTTGTAATTACTTCTTATGTCTTTAAACACTTGTGTCTTAATTGGCTTGCTCCGCCCCCCCCCTTTAACATATTTTCATTTGGTAGCAAGTCGAAATGAACTTCCGTGGAAACCTGGCAAAGTTAGAACACAGAACCCTGGGGCCCTCTGACCTGGTGAGACTGGAAACTGGAGAGGGTTTTTGGAAGATGCTTCCTACTTGTTTTTTAATTAAAAATTTTTTTTAATTTTTATTCATTTTTAATTTTTTATGTGTATGAGTATACTGTCTGCATGTAGGTTGGTGCACCCGTGTTGTGCAATGCTGAGGAGGTCAGAAGAGGGTGTCGGATCCCCCTAGAACTGGAGTTAAAGATGGTTCTTAGCAGCCATGTGGGTGCTGGGGATCAAACCTGGGTCCTCTGCAAGAGCAGTCTGCGCTCTTAACCCCTGAGCCATCTCTCCAGCCCCAGCTTCCTGCTTGTTTTTAAGCATGGCTTCTGGCTGGGCGGTGGAGCTTTGCTGAAACCTTCTAGAAATGGTGTCTTCCATCCATTCACTGAGTTCATAGACTGTTTTTTGGTTTGGTGTTGTTTTTTTTTTACCCTTTGTGTGTGTGTACGTGCGCATGCACGTGCGCGTGTGTGTAATATGCTCACGCACGAGTGTACCCGTCTCTCTGTTATTTCGTATTGCTTTCTCTTGGTAGGTAAGATAATAAATCTTTCTAGATGCAGCCTGGACACATTCTTCCCTAGCTGTCATGAATTAAGTAACCTGAGTCAGTGACATATCTCTTAGCCTTGTGAGTCATTTTGGCTCTAGGCTGCTGGGTCCTCCCCTAGCTCCACAGAACAGTGGGGGGGACAGAGAATAACTTGTAAGGTGACCCATCCAGCACAAAGTCACAGTTGAGTCACATCTGAGCAAGCTAGGGACTTCTGTCACTGCATCCCTTAAGCCATTCACCCAGTGGGTTTTCTGCACATAGTATGTGAAGCACAGTGAGGAAAGCTATCAGCAAGGACAGAGAGAGCCATCGCAGAGTCTATCAGACCTTTAGGTAAGATGACTTGGAACGCCATCCAAAAATGAAATACTGGAGGTTTTGAGAGAGTCTCACTGTGTTGCTCAGATGGGCCTCACTTATAAATCCTCCTGCCTCTACCTCCCGAGTGCTGGGATTATAGGTATGTGCCGCCATGCCCAGCATTCCCTTAAAATAATCACTTTATGAAGAAAAATCAAGTGGTTTTTCTTACTGTAATAAAACAATGCAGTAGCCTCTTGGCTAATCTAAAGCCCACACACACCCCACATACACACTCACACTCAAACACACACATTATTTATTATGTATTTTTCTCTTTTATCTATAATACTTTATTATATAAATTAATTTATTTATTTTGTATTTTTCTCTTTTGTTAAGGCCTTTTCTGGTGCCCCTGACTGGCCAGGAACATGTAGAGCAGGCTGACCTCTGTCTCACAAAAATCCTCCTGCCTCTACTTCCCAAGAGCTGGGATTAAGGGCATGTACTGCCACACCTGGCGATATCCTAGTATTTTAGATGTACATATAAAAATATAGATGTATTTTTAAAAATATCCATACACAAGTAGTCTCTTGATTTAGGACCCTGTGTGCATGTGCTCACTTCTTCGGAAAGGATAGAGGTCCATATCACATGTCTTTCTGTATTACTCTCTACCTTATCTTTTTGAAACCAGGTCTCTCACTGAACCTGGAGCTCACCCGTCCAGTGAGACTAGCTGGCCCACAAGCCTCAAGTATCCTCCTGTGTTAGCCTCCTGACTCTGAGGTTAGAGGTATGTACCACATGACTTTGTATGTGGGTGCTGGGAATCTGAATTCAGACCCTTTTGCTTAGCAGGTAGTTTAACAACAGAGCCATCTTCCCAGCCCCTGATGTTTTGACTTAATTGTTTTCAACTTTGTAATAGTATGAGAGTGATACACACACACACACACACACACACACACACACACACACGTACACTCAGTAGAAATGGTACTTTGAATTTGCATTTTGGAGTTTTTCCCTGGGCAGGTAACAGGAAGGACAGACTATCTCTTGACACTGGACTTTAGTTCCCAGTCCCATGAGAGGGGTGGACGTATGAAATTTTAACTTACAGGATGTCATTGTAATGGTGCTCCAGTAAGGGTTGAACAGCATCTATGTATGCTTTATTTTGTTTGGTTGTAGGTAGCAGAAACCAAAACCAGCTTAAGAAAAAAAAAATGTGAAGATTGATTCTGAGCATAAAGGGGTATCCGTGGATTCAAATACAGAAAGTAGAGAGTCCAGGCCTCAAGCAGCTTGCCGCTCTACCTCCTCTGGTTCTTCTTTCATCTTTTGCAAAATTATTTATTTTATACTCTCTCTCTCTCTCTCTCTCTCTCTCTCTCTCTCTCTCTGATAACTCATCTTGGTGTCCATTTGACATACCCGGAAAGAAGGAACCTCAGTTGCTGTTTGATGTGGGTGGGTCCAGCCCACTGTGGGCGGGTCCAGCCCACTGTGGGCAGTACCATCCCTGATTGATGTGGGCGGGTCCAGCCCACTGTGGGAGGTATCGTCCCTGATTGATAGGGTGGGTCCAGCCCACTGTGGGCAGTACCATCCCTGATTGATAGGGTGGGTCCAGCCTACTGTGGGCAGTACCATCCCTGATTGATATGGGCGGGTCCAGCCCACTGTGGGCGGTATTGTCCCTGATTGATAGGTTGGGTCCAGCCCACTGTGGGTGCTACCATCCCTGGGGAGGAGGGCCTGGGCTATTTGAGGAAAGTATGATGGAGCCAGCCAGGGGAAGCAAGCCAGTCAGCAGCATTCCTCCCCTCCGTGGGCTTCAGTTCCTCTGTCCAGGTTCCTGCTGTGAGTTCCTGGTCTGACTTCCCTCAGTGATGGATTGGGACCTGGGATAAGATGAAGTAAATCCTTTCCTCTCCAAGTGACTTTTGATCAGCATTTTATCACAGAAATAGAGAAGCAAACTGGAACACACATATTTACATATGGTTATGTATATCTTATATGTGGACTATGTTTATATATGCATATTATATATGTGTGTATATATATATGCACACATATATACACATCATTTTATTGAAATAGGATTTTGCTAGACTAGGCTAGACCTGTCACTCAGGATCCCTTGCCTTGTCCTCCACAGTGCTCAGTTGCAAGTGAATGCTACCATGCCTGGCTCTTTTTTCTGTAAAATGAACTTGGTTTTGGTGGAAGTCCAGTCCACTGGGGGCTTCTCCTCTGTTACTTTCTCATCTCACTTGTAGCCGGCCTTGGTTTCTTCTTCTTGTCGCCCAGGCCATGCACACTAGGGCTTGCTTCCATAGAAACATCTAGCAAGTGTCCATCCTCCTTACCAGCAGCTATTCGTTGTTCTGTAGAGGCTAGGCAGGAGAGGAAGGATTCCTATTATTTCCTCGTCACGCCTCACAGGGACATGTCCATGTCACACATGGTTGATGAAGGGCTCATCCCACAGACGACAAGCCTAGCTGGCTAGTGAAAGTTCTGTGGCAACTCCTCTGGCTGAAACAACAGAAATGCGTACTCCTGGTTTTCTGGAGACTTCCCAGACTGGAGTGCCCACAGGGAAGGCTGTGAAATGGGATTGTTCCCCCCTTCTCCTGGCTTCTTATGACTTGCTGGCTGGCAGTCTGCCGTTTTTGGCTTCTGGGAACATCCCTCAGCTCCCTGCCCTCATCTTTACATGATATTCTCCTGTGTACTGCTCTGTGTCCATTCCACCATTGTGGAAAAACTCCAGTCAGATCCCATGAGGAAGCCTCCCTAGCTCATTCCGTGCATGACCTCATCTTAACAGAGGACATTGACATTGACCGAATTCTAAGTGGTGTTGCATTCTGAACAACCTTCTCTTCTTGTTCAGTTTAATTCTGGAAAGTTTGGAGTTTAAATGCTATAACTTCTGAAACCCACGAGATGGAGAAGAGACATGGTGGTATCTGTGTATGTTGTGGAAGGCCCAGACTTGCCTCAGACTGCCCATCTTCCCTCTGTACAAACGTGAGGCACAGATGCACATTATGTGGACTCTAGTCTTGGGCTCACACTTCCTTCAAATGGTATCAGTACATGATTGACAGACTGACATTGGTCCAGAAAGATCTGGATCACAGTCACAGTCTTTAAACTCTGTAGTGTCACCTGCTGTATGTGAGTTACAGTGTGGCAGTTTGTATGTAGGCAAACCTAGCCAATCCAGGAGGTTGGCAGTGCCTTTGCTTCCTTAAGGAGGACACTGGGAATTGGGAAAGTTCATCTACTTGCTGGACATTCCAGAGCTCATCAGAATGGACACTTGAGAGCCTATCTGCATATAGAGCCTGTTTTCGTCCTGTTCCTGACTTATTAAGAACCCAAAGTCTCATAGCTTCTCACAGAAAACATCATCACAGGAGAAAGAGTCTGTTGGTATTTCTTGTCTTTGGTTTCTTTTTAATTTTTATTTTTATTTTATGTGTATGAGTGTTTTGCTTGCATGTATGTAAGTGCACTCCTGCATATGGTGCCCATGGAAACCAGAAAAGGGTGTTAACTCCCCCTTGGAACTGGAGTTAGGGATGGTTGTTAGCTGCCATGTGGGTGCTGGGAACCGAATCCAGGTCCTCTGCAGGAACAGCCAGTGCTTTTAACCACAGAGCCATCTCTCCAGCCCCCTGTTTATCTTTTTAAGCACAGTTTGCCCTGAGTAATATAAATATTACAAAAAATAAATAAGTTTTTCTAGACTGGATATGCCAACGTGAGCAGATGAGCCCACGGACCCTTGCCTCCCTGGCTGGACTGCCGCCCGCTGGCTCCCAGCGTGTCTCCGGGTGCTCTTGCCAGGGCTGAGGGTTTGCTTGCCATTGCTGGTGTGTGGTGTTGGGGATGTTTGTGGGTGGCTGTTTTTGATTTTGGCTTTGTTATCTGCCCTTTGTAGTAGGAACTCTGGCACTATTTCTTGATGTTCAGATGTACTGCAGCTTTCAAGGAAAGAGATTTGAAAACATACAAAGTCTGAAGGCTTCATACAAAGTTTGGTGTCCTGCAGCCAAGGCTGAGCTTTTAGGGGGCCCCTACTGATATGTTTGAATACCCTCAGGGCCTTTGCATGTACAGCTCTCCCTGTCTAGAAGTGGGGTGTGATACTAACTCAGAAGCCAGCAGGGGTGGAAGACAGCCTCTGTCTGTTGTTATAGGAGAAATCTTAGCTTGTTATGGCTATATTGCATCTCTTGTATCTTCCAAAGAAATCAGAAAACTTAAATGAAAAATAAAAGTTTAATCTTGATTATGTGTTGGAAACTGAGTAGAAACAAAGCCATCTAGCGTGGCCCAAGCAAACACATCTTTAGGCTGTGTTTGGCTCTCAGGTTATCGTAGAACAGAGCCCCTGCCCTCCACTACTGTGTTTATTCATTTTTCGATTTCAATGTACTATTGCCGAGTAGCGTTCCCTGATGGTGTCT
Organism: Rhizomys pruinosus; assembly: GCA_009823505.1. NCBI lineage: Eukaryota > Metazoa > Chordata > Mammalia > Rodentia > Spalacidae > Rhizomys > Rhizomys pruinosus. The sequence goes on from VZQC01005532.1 coordinate 308,002, forward strand.
GTCTTCTCCCTGCAAAGCCTTCACTGAATGCTAGGCTGGGGTTGTCGGGGACAGGACAACAGTGAGTAACCTGAGAGCCAAACATTCAGTTCTCTATATTTTAATTTTATTTGTGTGTGTATGTGTGTGTCAGTGACTGTGTAGGTGTGCATGCACCTTTGCATGTGTGCGTGTGGAGGCCAGAGGTTAATGTTGGGTGTTTTTCCTCAGGTGCTATCTACCCCCTCTCCCCCTGCTTGGAACAGGGACTCTCACTGGCCTGGAACTCGTGAAGCAGCCTAGGCTAGCTGGCTAGTGAGCCCCAGGGGTCTGTGTGTATCTCCTTAGCACTGGGATTAGAAGCATGTGGCAGGATAACCACTCAGCACTATTTTAAAAAAAACATGGGTTATGAGAGATCTGACTTGGGTTTTCCTTCTTGCAAGGCAAGCACTTTATCCCCTGAGCTCTCTCTTCAGCCTCTATGTTTTAATCAACAGCTTTGTACACTTCTGGTGTCCCCCAGCTGTGGCTCACTCCTTTGTATCATGCCTGTTGCCCTGGCACCCAGTAGAAACCTGTGGGTGTCAAGTGGTGGTGGCTGTGAGTTGGGGGTGCTGGTGGGGTCCTCATTTCTCACCTGGCTGTTTCTCTTTTCCCCATCTGCATACTGTCCTGCTTGGCGTGGGTGGCGGGAGTCAGGTCACCCTTTTGTTCTCGGATGGCAACTGTCACTGTCGATTATGCCTTGTGACTTTACCTGAGTTGCTTCAGAGGAGGGGGGAAATAAATGTCATAGAGATTTCAATTGACTTGTCAATGTCACCTGTTCTGGCTCCCAGAGGCTGAGTGGAGATGGAAGACCAACAGGTGGTTGATACATGCTCTTCTTACCTTTCGGGGAGGCCTGACTCACTCAGGAATTTGTTAGAACAGTTTTGATCTGAAGTCCTTTTCTTCAAGGTAGCCTTCTGCTGACCTTTTTTTAGGACAACTGGAGTAGTGTTTTGCTGTGCTAGGAGATGTGGGGGGAAACACCCCTGCTTTCTTTGCGAAGATGTCCTCAAGTCTAACCTCAGCGATGGACGGGGATGCTCTCTAAGGAGTGGCTAAGTGGTTCTCCTCTGATGGAATTCTGTAAGGATTCCTGCAGAGTTACCCAAGGTGGGCTCTCCCATGCTAGAAGGAGGCATTCAGACGGTCAGCCAGCTTCACACTGGGACGTTGTTGTGCACACATTCTAAGAAATGGATATATGTTTTTAAAAAATACGAACTCCTTCCCATCATTGGAAAGGAATGCGAAATAATCATTTTTCAAAAAGGTGTAGAAACTGATGAGACAAACAGAAGTCTGGGAGTAGTTCATTGGTGGTTAGGAGAGAACGTACTTTGTGTTTCAGACACTCATAATATAATGAGGAAATGCCTCGAGGTAATTGGATGGTATTAATTGGAGAGGGGGGCATATTTGTACCTTTGCCTCTTTTCTGTACAAGTTTATTGAATTTTATTGCTAAATCAAAGGACTGTCTGGTCACCTACTTAGCTCATAGTTGGAACGCTGTGTCAGAATGTTTTGGCACATCTTACTTCCATGGAACACAGCCCCTTTGTGGAAGGCATTGCATTTGACAGTGCCTGGCAGTCACATTTATGGGAAGGTGTTTCTGACTCTGGAGAGAACAAGGCATTTGCATGCACCCCAATGGAACTGTTCAGCTCTTGTCCACAGATTAGGCCTCAAATCAACACCTAGTATTTTAAAGCATTTATTCCAGCACTTCATTCTTGGTTTTACATTATGAAAAGGAAACGGAGTTGTGCTTTGTGTTTGTCTCTGAAGCGTTTCAAAAACAAAATCCTTTCTTTTTTTTTTTTTTTTTGTCTTTTTGAGACAGGGTCTCCCTGTAGCCCCAGCTGTCCTGGAATTCACTCTGTAGACCAGGCTGGCCTTGAACTCACAAATATCCGCCTGCCTCTGCCTCCCAAGTGCTAGGATTAAAGGGGTGCGCCACCATACCCGGCAAAAAACAAAATCCTTTTAAGCCCTCACATACAATGCTACCTTGCTAAGTGATGTAACATATAGATCTGTTGCATGGAGGTAAATACAGTCCCATTCAAAGATGGCAAGTAATGGATGGAGGAATGAGACAGTATGAGAAAATTCGTGACTTTCCTGGAGAATTCTAATGGCCATATCAGAATCCCTATCTTAACAGTGGAAGAGACCATGTGCTTTGGCCTCTAAGACACATGACTTAGAGACTAGAGTAGTTTGGGCATACCGGCATTCTTTAGCCTATATGCCAGTTCTTTTTGCTCAGTGCATCCCCTGTTATTCTCATAGAGTCTGACATTTCACCCAAGTTCATTAAGTGTCTGTAGAGCAGAGAAGAATGGAGGCTGTTGGCTACGGTGATGCTATTTGGGATAGCAAACCTCCTCGTGTTAGATGGTTCACTCCCAACTGGCAGGGACTGTCAGTTTGTGTGGGTTCAGGCTCCTTCCCTGCCTTCCACCTTAGGACTCTGCCATCATCTTTGTGAGCTTCCCAAGTTCATAAACTTGGGTAAAAGACCATGGAGGACCTGGTAAGCAATTTGTAAAGGACAAATCTTGGAAGTAGTATGTATCACTTCAACAAGCACTCCCTTTAACCAGGCGAAGAGTGGTCAGGAAAAGCCCCTAATCGTTGGTGACTGTACACTGTTTTGTGTAGGCAGACTATAATTAGCTGGGGGGGGGCAGAGGTGGAGTTTTCTCTATATTCTTATCTTCTGGGCCAATTCATCTAAGGAAATTAAAAGAGTGGGAAGGTTTCTGGTTGACTGACCTTGAGCTTGAGTTTTCCCATCTGTAGAAGAATTCTGTTTGCCTGGCCAGGGTACAAAAGGGGGAATCAGGAAGTCTTCTTGCTGTTGGAGATGGGGTGAGATCATTGCTTCCAGCTGGCTCATGCTATTTGTTAATTTCCTAGCCTTCTCTGAGAGATACACATGCTTAGATGAAGTGCAAAAGACAATGTAAAAAGTGAGATGGCTCAGCAGACCAGAAGCACACGCTTCCAAACGTGATGACCTGGTTTCAACCCCAAGGACCCCTGATAGAAGGAGAGAGCTGACCCCTGACCTCCCGAAGCTCGGCATGGCTTTGCACCACACTCCCAATCTCACACAGATAAGTCAATAAATAAATGCAATATAAATTCAGAAATCTCACTGGCTTCCCCAAGCCATTGTTCATGAAGAAGACGAGCGGAGAGTTTTTCATTGGGGAAAGAGTGCCATCATACATTTTGGAAAAGGGGGATTGCATAGTGGATTGAAAGGTTTCAGGTCCCTCCCCTCTGTCCCCCGTGCTCCTGACGTACTCTGCAGTAGAGCAGAGTGTGACACTTAAACATCACAAGAGTGTGATTTTGGTGAGCTTGGCCTCCAGGTCAGGTTTTTATTATTGTGTCTGTGTGTGTGCGTATATTAATACATGTTCACGTGAGTGTGTGTGTGTGTGTGTGTGTGTGTGTGTGCCCAAAGTAGATGTCAAATGCCTTCCTCAATCACTCTCCACTTTATTAATTGAGGCAGGGTCTCTCAGGTGAACCCAGAGATCACACCTCAGCTAGGTAGCCAGCCTGGCCCAGAAACCCTTTGTGTTGAGATTACAGGCAGCCTCTGAGTCTACCCAGCTTTTATATGTGTGCTAAGGATCTAAACTCTAGTCCTCATGCTTTTGCAAATGCTTTATCTGCTATGCCACATCCCCAGACCTGGGTAAATTATTATTACATTTGCAGCCATTCCGTGAGTTTGTTTCTATTTTACAGTGGAAGAAACTGGGGTCTTGAATTGATAAGTAGCTCATCTAAGACAATGTAGTTAAGGTTTGGAGTTTGAACTAGAGCATGTTTGGAGCTAGAACTCTGTAAAAGGGCAGGCTTTTCCTGATGTGAATGTGAAACCCATTCTTTGGCAGAAGTGGTATCAGAGCTCAGTGTGCCTGGAATGTTAGCCTTGTTCTGGATGAAACATTTCCAATTGATTGGCCAAGTTGCTCTGTTGGTAGAATGAACATCGTTCCACTGACAATTATTATAATAGACGTTGCCCTGACAGTTAATAAAGTGGTATAGACTACAGCTTGATAATGTAATCCCTGTTGCTAGTTCGCCTGCTAAATCCAAGAAACCCCTGGGCAATGGTAGACAAATGCATTCTTGCATTGTTACTTATTTAACTCATGTCACACATGACTAGACAGCATTTCCATCATTTGAAAGTGTGTGGTTATTATCCTCTCTCTGATGCAGTGAACCCATATGGTCTTGGACTGGGCAGGTGTGTTCTGATTGCCGTCTGGGTTTTGCATACCATGTCGGTGTTTCTCTCTCTCTCTCTGGTAGATCACCTTCACTGTAGTTTAATATTTCTAGGCAGTGTAAGGCATAATATTGGGAACCTCCTTAACAACTAAAGCTGTGTATTCAAGAATGGGTTGTTTTCTCTGGATCAACTAGTGTGCCTGGCTGCATTTAGCAGATCTGGAAGCCACAGTTTTCTAAATCCAGTAATGAAGCTCTTTAAGTTCTCTCAGGGGTAGAAGGATCTCCTCTACCAGTTCTGACCACTGTATGCCATTGGCACTGGGAGGACACCTCTTCCGTTGTTGGGTGACCAGATGAATAGGAGAATGGAGGCGAGCATATCTTATTGTGTCAGATTTTGTTGTCTAGAAATATAACCGAGATAATATATTTTAGAAAAGGAAGGAGACAAAGCTTGAGCTGGATTTTCTTTTTATAAAATTTCAAATTTATATAAAACTTTCAGGATTATAGCACCCATTGTTGTCGTTTTCACCTGCATTTACCACTCCCGTCCTTTTTCCCTACTCTTTCCCATGTTCTCAGGCACAGGTAGGAAGTCATACACATACACTGTGGTGGTTTGAATGTGTGTCCCCCATAGGCTCTAGGTATTCAGACATTTGTCTCCAGTTGGTGGTGCTGTTTCTGGAGGTCTTAGAAGGTGTGGCCATGCTGGGGGAAGTGTGTCACTGGGGGCAGGCTTAGTGAGCTTAACAAGCCTGGTCTACAGTTGCTTCCTCTCTGCTTCCTGTGCTCTTTGCGAGATGTGACCCTCTGTTATGGCTGCTCGGATCCGGCCACCGACGCCATCCCGCCACAATGGAACTAATTCCCTGGAACCGCCAATCGTAAGCCTCAAATAAGACCTTCTTCCTTTTATAAGTTCCTTGGTCTGGTGTTTTATCACAGCAACAGAAAACTGACTAATACAGTTATTGGTACCAAGATGGGGTGTTGGCTGTGAAGAACTGACCATGTGGATGTTTGGAGAAGTGTGGAAGACTGTGGAACTTTGGGCTGGAAAGGGCTGTTGACTATTGTAAGCAGAGCTTAAGAGCCATTCTATAGTGGAGGCTTGGAAGAAAGCATGGCTGCAAAGATGTGGTTCCAGGGGAAATAAAGTCTTAGGCAGCAACCGGGATATTTTGATAAAGAGTCTGCAGCAGTTTCCCACAGCCCAGATGCTTGCCTGATGCTAAGTTGAAAAGTGGTGGACTGATGTCTTTGGCGGAGGGTAGTTTCAAGACAGCCTAATGTAGAAATGGTGGTGGCTTTTAATGGTGATATTATACAGATCTACAGTGAAAAGAGCAGATGGGGCAGAAAGAAATGCAAAATTACAGTTTGGATCGCGATAACTGTACTAGGAATATTAAAGGTGGGGCCAAGGCATGTGAGGAGAGGTTGGATCTGAAAACTGCACTGAAGATTAAAGGTGGGGCCAAGGCAGTAAAGGAGAGGCTGGATCGTGAAACTGCACTGAGAATTAGCCGTGGGGCCAGGCTTGTGAAGGAGAGTTTCCCTTTGATAAGGAGATATAAGTGATTTAAGGAAGGGCCTCGAGATTTACAAGTAAACAAAAGAATCAGTACCTTAGGGCAAGACCACACCAGCTAATCCTTCAGCAAGTCCAGGGCAGAGAAAGTTTACAAACAAATGTGGTTGAAATGGGCCAGGGTCAGTCCCGAACTTGCAGCCAGATTGGCAATTTCATTCAATGGTGCTGAGCTTTAGAGGCTTGAAGTTCGCGAGTGATGGGGTCATCAGTTCTTCCTCCAAGGTTTCAGAGAGCCAAAAGGCCAGGCAGAGTACAGCAGGGGTGTCCCCTGAATAAAGAAGGCCCTGATAGGCCATTGCGTGAAGCTGTGAATGTGAAGCCTGGTGGGATCGGAGACCCCAAGAAGACTTTCGAGATGCCAGACCTGTGAGATATTTTGCCAAGGAGAGAGAGCTATACGGGAGTGGTACCGAGGCCAGAGAAAGTTAGATGTTAGTTTGCAAGCAAAGTCTGGTAAGAGCTAGCATCGTAAGCTCCTTTGGAAGATCAAGTCCCAGAGTTGTTTGCATTTGGAAGCTACTGGACTTGGGTGTTGCCCTGTGGTTTTGGTCTTGTTGTGCTTGGTCCAGTGATTTCCTCACTATGCCTCTATTCCTCCCGTTTTGGAATGGGAACTTGTGTATTCGTTTCCATTGTACATTGGGAGTATGTAATTGCCTTTTGAATTTTAAGGAGCTGACGCGTTAAGAGATTGGCCTGAGTCTCAGAAAGAGACTTGTGGACTGTGTGACTTTTGAATGACATTGAACTTATAAGAACTATGGGCACTTGTAAGGTTGGAGCTATGGTTTGTGCTTTATAGGTCAGAGCCCTATAGGGGCCAGGATGGGAATGGTGTTGGTTTGAAATGTGTGTCCCCCCCAAGTCTCTAGGTACTCAGACAAGTTGTTCCAGTGGTGGTGCTGTTTCTTCGGGAGGTCTTAGATAGGTGTGGCCATGCTAGGAGGAAGTTGTCACTGGGGGTGTGAGGCTTTAGTTGTTGTGTTAACAAGCCTGCGTGCTGTCAGTTGCTTCTCCTCTCTGCTCCGTGCTCATTTGCGGATGTGACCCTCTGGTTGCTGCTCCGGTCCGGCCACCCACGCCGTCCCGCCACAATGGACTAATCGCCTGAACCACCGCAATCGTAAGCTCAAATAAACTCTTCTGTTTAAGTTCCTTGTCTTGGCTGGTGTTTTTATCACAGCAACAGAAAACTGACTAATACATACACTGGTCACATACATACATACATTGCATATAATTTTGTCAATTAATTTAAGAGTGACTTTGAGGTGGAGAGCTGGCTCAGTGGTTAAAAGTACCGACTACTCTTGCAGAGGACCTGGGTTTGATTCCTAGCACCCACATGGCAGCTAACAACCAATTAAAAAAAAAAAAAAGTGGCTTTGAAACCTCACACAGCTTCACCACACAGCACTTAACCAAGTGCATTTATCTCCTAACCTATCATAATCAGGTCAGGAGAGGGTCCCTGGGAAACTACTATGAATTTTCTCAGAGTCCCAGTAAAGACTTTCACAGCAGCTATTCTTGCCCAGTCCAGGATCCAGGGCTTGTGCATCATATCTAATTTCTGTATCTCTCCTTTGACTTTGTATTTAGTGAACATGTCATGAGACTAAAATTTGTAGAATCTCAAATGAACCTAATACAGAATTAGTTTTCTTGGCTCATAAAATTTTTTAGTTTAAAAATGATTTAATATTATTGTGTTGTTGGTGTGTAAGATGATGATGTGTGTAGGGGTAGAAGTGGCAAGGCACCGTGTGGAGGTCAGAGGGTAACCTTGTGGAGTCAGGTCTCTGCTTCTCCTTCCTGTGGGTGCCACGGAACCCTGGGCTCCAGGCCTTTCCATGGTGATAGAAGATGGTCTTTCTTTACATTCTGAACCCTGGGCCCAAGGCTTCCATGTGAGTAAGTGCTCCTACCTGCTGAACACCTGGCTCAAGCGTCCATGGTAATAATGTCTTACCTGCTGAACCAGGGCTCCAGGCTTCTGGTGATAAGTGGTCTTTCGTACCCTGCTGAGCCCTGGGGCCTCCAGGACGTCCATGGTGATAAGTTTCTTTCTTACCTGCTTTAAACCCTGGGCTCCAAGCTTCCATGGTGATAAGTGTCTTTCTTACCTGCTGAACCCTGGCTCCAGGCTTCCATGGTGATAAGTGTCTTTCTTACCTGCTGAACCCTGGGCTCCAGGCTTCCATGGTGATAAGTGTCTTTCTTACCTGCTGAGCCCTGGGCTCCAGGCTTCCATGGTGATAAATGTCTTTCTTACCTGCTGAACCCTGGGCTCTAGGCTTTCATGGTGATAAGTGTCTTTCTTACCTGCTGAACCTGGGCTCCAGGCTTCCATGGTGATAAGTGTCTTACCTGCTGAACCCTGGGCTCTAGGCTTCCATGGTGATAGTGTCTTACCTGCTGAACCCTGGGCTCTAGGCTTCCATGGTGATAAGTGTCTTTCTTACCTGCTGAACCCTGGGCTCCAGGCTTCCATGGTGATAAGTGTGTTGCCTGCTGAACCCTGGCTCTAGGCTTCCATGGTGATAAGTGTCTTTCTTACCTGCTGAACCGTGGCTCCAGGCTTCCATGGTGATAAGTGTCTTTCTTACCTGCTGAACCTGGGCTCCAGGCTTCCATGGTGATAAGTGTCTTACCTGCTGAACCCTGGGCTCTAGGCTTCCATGGTGATAAGTGTCTTTCTTACCTGCTGAACCCTGGGCTCTAGGCTTCCATGGTGATAGTGTCTTACCTGCTGAACCCTGGGTCCAGGCTTCCATGGTGATAAGTGTCTTACCTGCTGAACCCTGGGCTCTAGGCTTCCATGGTGATAAGTGTCTTTCTTACCTGCTGAACCCTGGCTCTAGGCTTCCATGGTGATAAGTGTCTTACCTGCTGAAAACACTGGCCTCCAGCTTCCATCGTGAATAAGTGTCTTACCTGTGAACCCTGGGCTCCAGCTTCATGGTGATAAGTGTCTGTCTTACCTGCTGAACCCTGGGCTTCAGGCTTCCATGGTGATAAGTGTCTTTCTTACCTGCTGAACCCTGGCTCCAGGCTTCCATCGTGATAAGTGTATTTCTTACCCCTGTTGAACCCTGGGCTCCAGGCTCCCATGGTGATAAGTGTCTTTCTTACCTGCTGAACCCTGGCTCCAGGCTTCCATGGTGATAAGTGTCTTACCTGCTGAACCCTGGGCTCTAGGCTTCCATGGTGATAAGTGTCTTTCTTACCTGCTGAACCCTGGGCTCCAGGCTTCCATGGTGATAAGTGTCTTACCTGCTGAACCCTGGGCTCCAGGCTTCCATGGTGATAAGTGTCTTTCTTACCTGCTGAACCCTGGGCTCCAGGCTTCCATGGTGATAAGTGTCTTTCTTACCTGCTGAACCCTGGCTCCAGGCTTCCATGGTGATAATGTCTTTCTTACCTGTCTGAACCCTGGGCTCCAGCTCTCCATGGTGATAAGTGTCTTCTTGCCTGCTGAACCCTGGCCCGCCGTCCATGGAAAGCTTTCTACCTGCACTGGCTCGGCTCATGGAAGTGTCTTTCTTACCTGCTGAACCTGGCTCCGCTTCCAGGTGAAGCTCTCTTACTGAACCTGGGCTTGCTTCATGTGAAAGTGTCTTACCTCCGAACTGGGCTGCAGGCTCCGATGTGCTTTACCGTAACCTGGGCGCTGGCTTCTGGGTCAGGCCCTGGTCAGCATGGTGATAAGTGTCTTTCTTACCTGCTGAACCTGGGCTCAGGCTTCCCATGGTGATAAGTGTGTTCCTGCTACCTGCACTCTGTAAGGTCTTTCCTGGAACCCTCTTTCATGGGTATGTCTTCGTCAGGACTGTCCAGGCTTCCGGTGTATGGTCTAATCGACCTGGTCTTGCTTCCATGTGATGTTCTTCTTACCTGCTGAACCCATGGGTCTCAGGCTTTCCATGGTGATAAGTGTCTTACCTGCTGACCCTAGCTCCTGGTGTAGCTCCGCTGAACCTGGGCTCAGGGCGTCCATGGTGATAAGTGTCTTTCTACCTGCTGAGCCCTGGGCTCAAGGCTCGTCCTGGTGATAAGTGTCTTTCTTACCTGCTGAACCCTGCTCCAGCTTCCATGTGATAAGTGTCTTCTACCTGCTGACCCTGGGCTCCAGGCTTCCATGGTGATAAGTGTCTTTCTTACCTGCTGAACCCTGGGCTCCAGGCTTCCATGGTGATAAGTGTCTTTGCCAACCTGGTACTCCATTGATACTGTTACCGCAACCCTGGCTCCAGGCTTCCATGGTGATAAGTATCTTTACCTGCTGAAGCCCTGGCTCTCAGGCTTCCATGGTGATGAAGTGTCTTAACCTGCTGAACCCTGGCTCTAGGCTTCTCATGGTTGGATAAGTGCTTCTTCTGACCTGGCCGGTTCATGGAAGTGTCTCCTGCGGCTCCGGCTCCCCTGGTGTAAGTGCTGTCTTACCCTGCTGAAACCTGGGCTCCAGGCTTCCATGGTGATAAGTGTCTTTTTACCTGCTGAACCCTGGCTCTAGGCTTCCATGATGATAAGTGTCTTTCTTACCTGCTGAACCCTGGGCTCCAGGCTCCATGGTGATAAGTGTCTTTCTTAGCCTGCTGAACCCTGGACTCCAGGCTCCATGGTGATAAGTGTCTTTCTTACCTGCTGAACCCTGGGCTCCAGAGCTTCCATGGTGATAAGTGTCTTTCTTACCTGCTGAACCTGGGCTCCAGGCTTCCTGGTGATAAGTCTTCTTACCTGCTGAACCCTGGCTCCAGGCTTCCATGGTGATAAGTGTTTCTCCTGCTGAACCCTGGGCTCCGGCTTCCATGGTGATAAGTGTCTTTCTACCTGCTGAGCCCTGGGCTCCAGGCTTCCATGGTGATAAGTGTCTTTACCTGCTGAACCCTGGCTCTAGGCTTCCATGGTGATAGTGTCTTTCTACTGCTGAACCGCCCTCCCCCTCCCCAGATACCCCCGTCCCCCCCCCCCCCCCCCCCGCTTCAATACCATGAAACACAACCTGGCTCCAGGCTCCCATGGTGATAAGTGTCTTTCTTCACCTGCTGAACCCTGGGCTCCGGGCTTCCATGGTGATAAGTGTCTTTACCTGCTGAACCTGGCTCTAGGCTTCCATGGGTGATAAGTGTTTTCTTACCTGCTGAGCCCTGGGCTCCAGGCTCCCATGGTGATAAGTGTCTTTCTTACCTGCTGAAGCCTGGCTCCAGGCTCCATGGTGATAAATGTCTTTCTTACCTGCCTGAGCCCTGGCTCCAGGCGTCCATGGGATAAGTGTCCCTTTCTTCCTGCTGAAAACCCTGGGCTCCAGGCTCCAATGGTGATAGTGTCTTACTCTTACCTGCTGAACCCTGGCTCCACGCTTCCATGGTAATAAGTGTCTTAACTTACCGGCGGAACCCTGGCTTCTAAGGCTTCCCATGGGTGATAAGTGTCTTACCGCTGACCCTGCTCTAGGCTTCCAGGGTGATAAGTGGTCTACGCTGCCGGACCCTGGCTTCCAGGCGCCCGGGTGATAAGTGGCTTCTTACCTGCTGAACCCTGGGCTCCAGGCTTCCATGGTGATAAGTGTCTTTCTTACCTGCTGAACCCTGGGCTCCAGGCTTCCATGGTGATAAGTGTCTTTCTTACCTGCTGAACCCTGGGCTCCAGGCTTCCATGGTGATAAGTGTCTTTCTTACCTGCTGAACCCTGGGCTCCAGGCTCCCATGGTGATAAGTGTCTTTCTTACCTGCTGAACCCTGGGCTCTAGGCTTCCATGGTGATAAGTGTCTTTCTTACCTGCTGAACCCTGGCTCTAGGCTTCCATGGTGATAAGTGTCTTTCTTACCTGCTGAACCCTGGGCTCCAGGCTCCCATGGTGATAAGTGTCTTTCTTACCTGCTGAACCGTGGCTCCAGGCTTCCATGGTGATAAGTGTCTTTCTTACCTGCTGAACCATCTCACTGGTCCACAAAATAGTCTTTAAATAACAGCCACAAACTCTTTTTAACTCCTTAAGATGGTAATTTTTTATTGTCTTTTTTTTTTTGGCATTCTGTCTTCAGGACTCAGTATGTAACAAATATTCTTCCTTGTGTGGAAGCAGAAGGAGCAAGCTAGAACTCACAGCCAGTTCTGCTTTCTTACCTGCCTTAAATACTTGTGGTGACTTTTTTTTCTTTTCTACAGCTGCATAGCACAAACATCTCCCTTGCTCTTCCTCCTCCCTCCCTAGACCTCTTTAATTTCACAATGGGACTTTGCAGTACGCTTAGATTGGCTCTGGCACAGGCATTTTGATGACCCCTGTCTCTGATCATTACAGTAACTAATAAAAGCTAGAAAATGACTGTTCCCCTGCAAACACGATTCCAGTGACTCGCAGCGAGCTCAGCTGTATAAATATGCAGTGATTTTTTTTCTGTGTAAATTTCGATCAGAGGGAAATGCGTATACCATTTAGTTAAACATTTCTTTTAAATTTAATCACATCTGAATGTAAAACAACAAGCAGAGATAAAATGGCATGGGAAACATGAGCCTGTGATGCAAAAAGAATACAACCCTGGTCCTTCCAGAAACTTCCATAGCACCTGCAGGAGGCTTGGGTTGGAGCAGAGAGTGCGGGATGCAGATGTCAAGGAAAGTAAACTCATGGCTGCATGTTCATAGCTTTGACACAGTTATGTTGGAAAGGGTCTAGAGATTCCAACCTACAGTGGGATGGCAGGGGGGTGGGGCAGGATGCTGCTTTGTCCTGAAACACAGGAGCCAAGCTTTCTGGGCTGACATAAAACTTGAAAGCTTGTAGCGTGGTTATCTTCAGGCTGTTGAATTAACAGTTTGATATTTAGAACATTTTCTGATTTCCTTCGAGGATTCTTGCTGTAAGTCTAACTCATTTTAATTCGGTTCACAGTTTCCCTTCTTTGGAATTGTGTTTTTTTCATGTTCGGGCTTCATATGTTGTTAGCAAGTAGAAAGGGTGTTGGAAGACAGGTGTGGTAGACTGTGTTTCTGTCACAAAATGCCCGAGACCAGGTAATTTATAAACAACAGAAATGTATTCTTTGCTATTCTGGAGGATAGAACTTCCAAGCTCAAAGTACTGGTAGATTGGTGGATGGGGTCTCCCCTCGTAAGGTGACAGTAGGAAGATTGGATCCTATAGAGGGCAGGGGTCAAACTGTCATTTCTGGTTGGGTCTCTTGTAGCCCAGGCTGGCCTAAACCTCACTAGGGAGTTAGATAACCTTGAACTTCAGGTCCTCCTGATTTGATCTGAGTGCTTACATTACAGGTGTGTTACACCTTGACAGATGTAAGCAGTGCTGGCTATGGAACACAGGGTTCTATATGTGTAAGGCATGTACTCTCTCAGATGAGCTACATCCCTGGGTCTGCAACAGGGAGAGAAAACATGTGTGTCTTTGTCAGCAGATACCTAATGCCTGCATCATAGCTCTGAGAACTGTACACAGAGCAGAGTCCAGGGAACGGCTGGACTCGTCTACCCACTCAGCCTGTCACACCTCAGAATCATGTCAGGCACCAATCCACAGGAGTCCAGAAACCCCTTTGTAATGGCTTGAATGGGTCCCTTCCAGGACAAGGGAGTCTTTTCAAGGGGGTTGAGGGGCTTGGCTTGTAGCTGAGTAGGTAGCGTGCTTGCCCACCATGTACGAGGCCCTGCATAACAGATATGGTCCCCTACATAGCAAATTCATGGACAACCTCGAATAGAATACATGAGATCCTATCTCAAAAAAAAAAAAATCTCAAAATGAAACAAAAACAAACAAAAGCCCAGTCCAGTTCCATCTCTTTGTTCATCAGATACTTTCCTAATACTCATTTGTCTGTTTTATGCCCATGCTATTTATTTTTTATTTTTTATTTTTTTAATTTTTTTAATTTTTTAAATTTTTTTATTTTTATTTTTAAGGGATTCTACAATACAATGACACAGTTGTTTGCAGTTAACAATGATGTTACTCAGTATGTCATACAATTAAGTAATTGGTGCATTTTGCAAGTATCTATGTCCAAATTTTGAACAACCCAAGGTTCCATAGTCCAGTTGGAGAAGCTTGTATGCACAGGCATGTTGATCAATCAGGTGTCCAGACTATATTCCTATAGTCTCATGATTCACCCCTATCTCTCCACAGCCCTTACAATCTACCACGCCTCCTCTTCCGCAGTTTGTTCCCTAGGCTTTGGGAAAGGGGCACAAATGGGTGAGAAGAAAACAGTCTAATTTCTTTGGAGTTGTCATTTTGGACTCTGGTCTGTTCAGTTTGTTTCTCTTCACGGATTGACAGCTTTCACAGTGATACCCTTTTCAGTCATACTAACAAAGCTCAAGCTATTGGATGTACAGGCATTTAAGCAGTACCACTTATTGTGTCAAGCTAAGCTGTGAGCATAGACACAGATGCTTGGATGGTATGCTAATCCGCAAACTGTGGTTTCTCTATAAAGGGTGACAAGTTCTTGTTGTGGCTTATAACATCGCCTAACCACTAGAGGACATGCCCATGCTATTTTAACATGACGGTGAGGTCAGTGCAGAAAGCAGGTGTGTGAGCCTTTGGATGCTCCTTCTTGGGAGGGGGAGGAGTGACAGACAGACTGGTTGGTAAATGATTTAGTCTGCCAGATAAGGGTGTGCAAGAGAGGTGAAAGAGGGAAAAGAGTTGTCTATGCTGATAGCTGAGGGCTGTGTTATAGGTACTGTAGCCAGCTAGGTCTCTTTAAATGAGATGCTAGTTGAATGAAGACTTGAAGGAGATGTGGGAGCTAGCTCTGTAGAATGTCCCAGGCCCAGAGAACAGTTAATACAAAGGCCTTTTGAGGGAGACATGCCCTTTATGATGGAGGCTTGTCAAGGAGGCTGCAGTGGCTGCTGGAAATGATGCAGATGGAGCTTGGTGGATTGGAGCTCAGGAGCTAAGCTGATAGCTGATGCAGGAAGGGATGGCCTGTGCCAAAAGGAGAGATGGATTATTATTATTTTTAAATGTGTTGTATATTTAAGAGACACAGAGGGAGAGTGGGCCTGGGAGAGAGCGAGTGAGCAAGTGAGAGAGAGAGACAGAGAGTATAAGGAGGGAAGCAGGTGTGTGTGTATGTGTGTGTGTGTGTGTGTGTGTGTGTGTGTGCACTTGTGTGCGTGTAAGTATTGGATACCCTGCTCTGTCCCTCTCTGTATTCCTTTGAGACAGGGTCTCCCACTGAACCTGGAGCTCAGGCGGCGGCCAGCAACCCCCCAGATCCTCCTGCGCACACTCAGTCCAGCCCCGGGATTCCAGGACATGTGGCTGCACCAGCTTTTTGTGTAGATCTTGGGTGAGGATCTGTACTCAGTCCTCACGCCGGCACAGCATCTGGACATTCTATTCTGGCTGAGCCATCTCCCCAGCCTCTTGATGGGGATTCTAACAGTCACTGTTGAGAACAGACCATGGGGAAGGACATTTGCTCATTGCAACCAGGAACTGGGGTGTGAAATGGGCGTAGTGGTCAGCATCACAGATCTGTTGTGTAGGCACCTTCCACAGCATCACCTGAGGAAGGAGATACAGGATTTGAGAGAAAGCTAGAAGTCAGTATTGACTCAGGAAGTATTGATAGAGCAAGAAGAGCAGAGTTTCCATGGACAGCGATTGGAAAGGATGGGAGTGGAGCCTACTTTATGTGGACATCAAGTTCTGAATACGTTGAGATTGACTTCCTAGAAGAAGAGCTACGAAGGCAGGTAGACCCTGTAGCCGGAGCTCAGAATGGCCGGTTGCTGCTGCCTGAGCAGATGGCCTTCCCGGCACTCGCTGTTGACCTCTGTCCTGTCCAGGGGCCCTCTGTGTGCTGCCGTTATTATTGTTCCCTATTCAGAAATGTACAGCTTAGCCCTGGAAGGTGACGCCTGCTTCCTGCTGGGCATTTGCTCCCGGGATTCCCAGGGCTCAGGTGCTGGTTCTTGTTCTCTGTCTGTCTCTCTGTTTCTGTCTCTGTCTCTGTCTCTGGCTGGAAACTAGTATGCAGGGTACAACCAAAAACAGAACAGTCCAGTCCTTTCCAGTATTCTTTCTGCCTCACTGGGCAGAGATGTACTGCCATTTCAAGAGGTATCTGAAAATGGCTAATCCAGCATTATTGTTCTTCCTGTTCTTGTGTCTGCATGTATGTGCATGCACATATTCATGTGTGCGGGTCCTTTGTATGCGAGGAGGTAAGTGGTCAGCCTCACTGGTCATTCTTTGGATGCTGTCCATTTTATTTTTATTTTAAAAAATATTTTATTTATTATTTTCATTTTATGTGTATGAGTGTATTGCTTGCATGGTTGTGTGCACCCGTGTCCTGCAATGCCCTTAGAGGTCAGAAGAAGGTATCGGATCTACTGGAACTGGAGTTATGGTTTTTAGCTGCCACGTGGGTGCTAGGATTTGAACCTGGGTTTTCTGCAGGAACAGCTCTTCATGGCTGAGCCATCTCTCCAGGTCCCATTTTATTATTTTTTTAAGACAGGGTCTTAACTGGCCAGACATTTGCTAAGTAGGCCTGGCTGGCTACCAGTGAACCTCTGGGATTTGCTGGTCCCTCCCCTCCTCCCCAGCTCTGGGATTACATGCATGTGCCGCCAAACTTGGCTCACGTGAAAAACGTGAGTTCCAAGGTTCGAACTCAAGTCCTCGTTCTTGTAAGAGAAGCTCTCTACTCACTGAGCCATCTCATCTCCCCATTCGTTCTTTAGTTCATCCTTTATCACTCGGGGAGTTGAACTGTTCCCTAAGCGTTCTCCCACCACCTCTCTGTCTTAAGTAGGTGGGACTGGAGCACATGCATTTCAACCAGTGCCAGTTAGACTCCTTAGGAGTTTTCTTGTGATGATTTTGGGGACATCATGGTAAGGTCCTGGCTAGGGAAGAGGGGCTGGATTTTAGGCTGGGGTTTCCTTCTCTCTTGCCCCTGAGAGGGTTGGGGCTTGTAGACCGTTTCTGCTTGTGGATCTTTTCCTGAGATAATGGGATCAGGTGGTGTTGCCTGTGCTTAGCCGCCATAAGAGCTCACTGTAGGGCCCGGGGGTGGCCCTCAAACAGGGCCTTCCCCAGTTCTGCATTTTACCTCTGATACACCACTGGGAGGTGTTACAGCACAGTGTGAACCAGCTTCAGCCCTGGCTCCTCCATTTTTTATCACTCTGTGACCTTAAACAGGTGACCTAGCATCTCTGAGCCACACTCTTAGCTTGTTGAGGCTCTGTGCCCCCACCAGTGTTACTGTGGAAGTTGGGTGGGAAAGTGCACATGCAGGGCTCAACACTGCCTTGACATAAGGTACAGGTGGAAGAAAAGTCAGGTCTCACCTCACCTCGGTCACAGCGGCCCTCTCTACCATAGGAAGCCAAGTCTGGCTTTGCTAAGTAACCACTTGGTTTCCAAAAAACAATGTGCTAATTGTATTATTACATTTTTATGTGTCTATATCTATATGTTCATGTATATATCCATTGAAATTTCTTTTTCTAAAATGCACATAGGGCTTATATTTTAGAGTCATTGAACCATGTTGAAATTGGTTTGTATTTTTTTTCCCTAAAAATCCATTGCTATAAGTAATCATATGTAGACCATTCAAATGAAAAAGAATGTGTAAATGGAAATAAAAGAAAACCAAAGACCCCAAGTGTTAAAAGAGGACCAGCAGCCAGGTAGGTCAAAAAAATAAAACAAAACCTTAGTGTGTCTGTGTGTGTCTGTGTGTGATGTGTGTGCATGTTTTTGCGAGTGATGTGGATGTATCTGTGTCCTGACACATTTGTGGCTGTCAGAGGACAACTTTGAGTGTTAGTTTTTGCCTTCCATCTTGCTTGAGAAGGGGTCTCTTGTTCACCACTGTATGCACAAGGCTGGCTGGCCCCTGAGTTTCTGGGGAACCTCCTCTTTGCATCTTGTCCTAGGATCACTGGGATTACAGACGTGCGTTAGCCTGTCCTGCTTTTATATGGGTTCTCAGGATCTGAACTCAGGCTCCCACGCCTGCAGTATAAACACTTTACCCACCAAACTATCTCCGCAGCCCCAGAGTCCACATTTTTTATAACTTGGGTATATATAAACACTGGCACTGCCCTGCATTGCTTAGGAATGCCTGCTACAAACTAAGCCATTTTGGGGTGGGAATAAATATATTTTTGATTAATGCTACAACTTGTAGACTTGTAATCAGTAGTGGCTTATCAGCAACTCTTCAGAGTCTGACATTCCACACGGAGTGCCTCAGTGGAGGAAATGGAGCTCTCTGTGAACACTTTTCCAGTTGAATTTTCGCACACACGAATTCTGACAGGCGAGGCTGACTGCACCGTGGTTTGTTGTGTCTGCTCTGGTTCCTGCTTTAAAGTTGCCATTGCACTTGGTCATTTGAAGCTTATTTCACAGTCTGGCCAAGCCAGCAGGGTCCCAGGGCTCTGCAGGGGACATAAACTGCCTGCCTTTAAGTTGTAGTGCTCAGTAGATAAGCATTTCAAAACCGCATTGCATCATATTGAAGGACTTAGGAGCTTATTTAACATACACTATTTGACTTAATTTAGATATTTAATGGAAAGAAAAGGCTTTTATTATCACCCAAGGAAAGAACTGCCAAACATTGGGAGGTCAGTAGAAATATAACGGATGGACAGAGTGCAAATATCCTTCATGTGCTTACATAATGGGGTGTTTAATAATGGTTGTTTCTTTAAACTTAGCACATGTATCCCAGACATTCGCACTTTGTAAATTATATGTTGTAGCCCAAGAAACTTCATTAGAAATTGATTTTAATGAGGAATGTACTGATTTCTCACAAAAAATTAGAAAGATCTTCAACTTTGATTTATGTTTATTCCATGGGCCTGCTGGATTCAGAGCCGATGCCAGGAACAAACACTTCATCCTGTCTTTTAAGAAACTTAAACACAAACACTAGTGGGGTCTGCTCACTAGGTTGGCCACAATATTGGCATGAGTTGTGTCTGGTAGGCATTGGCACCTTCTGAGATCTGGGGCTGGCACGAGTGTGGGTGGCACTGTGCTGCTAGGGGTGGGAAGTCGAGGGGAAGCCCAACTTCCTGTTGTACTTATGTGTCCCCATCTGTGGTGATTCAGGTGACCAGAATGTGGGACTCACTGATGTTTTGTTGGCTGTCTCTTGTTAGACTTCCAGGGCAGAGGTGAGGATCTCTGACAGGTTGTACAGTGAACCTCTTTCCAGCATCATGTTGAAGCTCTAACCTTGCAGTGGTTCAGATAGGACTTTCTTTGGAGATAGGGTCTTTAATAATTATTTTATGTGCATGGCATGAATGTTTTGCCTGCTTATATATAAGTGCGCCATGCGCAGGCAGTGCCTGTGAAGACCAGAAGAGGGCATTGGATTCCCTGGAACTGGAGTTTATGGATGGTGGTTAGCCATCATGTGGGTGCTAAGAACCAAACTCAGGTCCTCTGCAAGGGCACCCAGCACTGAGCCATCTCTCTAGTCCCTGGAGAGAGGGTCTTTAAAGTGGTGATTAAGAAAAAAAATTATTACAACAACAACAAAAGAACTGTGAAAAAAACCGACTGAAACAGTGAGGTTCTCCCCCAAACAATAAGTCTCTGCTTTGAAAAAAACTCTGGAAAGACTCAGAGAAAGATGCAGGACATGTATGGCAGAGTGCATGAACTCAGGTGGGGTGGGGGGCATGGAAAGGGAAATGACTCTAAATTGGATTGATAAATGATGTATGATGTATGAAAAAGTTTAATAAAAATAAAAATATAATAAAGGGAAAAAAGGAAAATTTATTAAGATGAGATTATGGGTCTGAGACAGTAATTCATTTTGTAAAGTTATTTGCATATATGTAAAGTTATTTGCATACATGTAAAGTTGTCATTTGCATATATGTGCCAACCTGACTTCAGTATCTGGAACACACATATAAAAGCTGGGCATGGTGGTGGGCACTTGTCTTCCCAGGGCTGGGAAGATGGGGGCAGAGTCCCTTGGGCTCACTGGCCAGCATCCTAACTGAATTGGAGAGTTTCAGTTCAGTGAGAGATCCTGACTCAAAGAAAAAAATCACGTGAATGGATGTAGGAGCTTATTTAACATACACTATTTAACTTAATTTAGCTACTTAATAGAAAGAAAAGCCTTTTATCATCCCCTAAGGAAGGAACTGACAAACACCGAGAGGCTTGCTCAAAATATTATAGGGCGTAGAGGGAGGCAGATGCATTTCGTTAGAATAGCTCCAGAGGAAAAGGACATCAGGGCTCGACCTCTGGCCTCCACAAGGATGCACACACACACAAACACACACGTGTGAGCTGAGCATGCATACCTGCACATGTTTACTGTATACACATATACATACCTAAAGATCTAAACTGTGATCCTTAGGATAGACTCTAATTGAGTGTGAAACACAGAGAGAAGGCTGTGGGATGAGGCAGGGGAAGGAGCACCCATGGATAACTGAAGGGCAGAGGCCTCAGAGGCCACAGCCTCCAGAACAATGGGAAAATTTGTTGTTTCAGCCCTTTGGGTTGTGGTGTCCGTCAGGGAAGCCACAGCTTGCTTCTAAGGAGCAAACGAGGATGTCCGCAGGGCACATGTTCCCTGAAAAAGCCAATTCCATATTGGAACACACAAGTTTAAATATGGAAAAGGTTGGCAAGAAAACCTTTGTAGTAGAAGAGAAAACCTGCAGAGATTGACAACAGCCTGTGGAGGGAGAGCCGAGCTTGGCCTTCAAGGGAAGTAATAATCACGGTGAGTGATAGTTAACTCTTGTGGGCTGGATGCACTGAGGAGCTTGTGCACATCGTCCTGTCTTTGCTGTGGTCCTGTGGGGTGGGAACCCTGTGAATTCCATCCTGTGTCTGGAGAAACTTGAGCAAGGAGGGTCGGTGGCATCCATGACATTGGAAGCCAGCTCAGCCTAGGGATTGCAGTGGGAAGCCAGTGTCTTATTGTACATGCACACTGTCGATTTGGTTGCCCTGGGGGCTGGGGTTAGGCAGCACTGGACTTGGATCCATCATGATTGGTTAGCAGATTTTAGAACACATTATCGTGGGACTACATTTGAGTCCCAGTTACTGAGATATGGGTTTAGCCTAGTGAAGGTGCAACTGGTAATAGAAATCCCATGCGTGACCCCTGATGGAAACCTTGTTCATCCTCACAGTGGCCTGGTGACCCTGAGCAACATCCACAGAACTTCTCCAAGGATGCTTTGTTACCCCAGTGATTACTCTAGGTGGGCCTCTCACCTGCAGACTGCATGCCTGCCCCCAGAGCTGCTCCTGTAGCTGCACCTGTCACAGAAGAAAGAGTCCCCCTGCCATTGGGGATTTGCACCTGTCTGTGTGTACATGTTTGTGTATGTGCATGTGGAGGCCAGAGGTCACCCTCTGTGCATCATATGTGTGTGCATGTGTGTGTGTGTGTGTGTGTGTGTGTGAGAGAGAGAGAGAGAGAGAGAGAGAGAGAGAGAGAGAGACACTAACTGCCCTGGAGCTTGCCAGGTAGGCCAGATTGGCTGGCCATTGAGCCCAGGGGTCTGCTGGCTGGCTCCAACTCCCAGTGCTGAGATTACAAGTGCCTATCACCACACCTGGGTTTCAGTGTGAGTTTTAGGGATCAAATTCAGGTCCTGTGAACACTGTACCCACTGAGCTGTCTCCCCAGCCCCCATTTACGCTTTTAAAAACAATGAAAAAGATGTTGTTCGTCTTTCCCCTTATTGCTAAAGTGATTTATGATAAATATAAAGAAATTCAAAATTAAAACAAAAGTAAACAAAAATATCTATAGTCTTACCTTCCAGAAAGAATTACTGCTGGTGTTTTCCTATCTGCTTTTCTAGACCTTTTTTTTTAACTCCTAGGAAAATAATACTTAATGTAGCTATGAGTACACTAATACCTTCATGAAGGACAACTTTAGTAGGAGAGAGCGAGGGCTTTCAAGTAAGACTGGGGTTTAAATCCTAGTTTCCTCTTACTAGTTACACGCTTTGGACAAGTTATTTCTCTTAGTGACCATTTTCTTTCTTTCAAACGGGGCTAATAAAGCTGACTTCTTGGGGGTGTGAGAGCCCAGTCTGTGTAATGACTACATTTGTAGCCACTGTCACACAGGAAATACTAAAACCATAACTTTAAAAAGAACAAATTTTTGTAACATATTTTTGTTCTTTACCAACATATGACACAACCATTATTTGATGAGTAGGTGTGATTTTGGGGCTCACAGCCCTTCCATGCCCCTAAACAATGTTTTTTAACAGTTGAATGATATTTCATTCTCACTGTGAATCATAATACTTTAGTTTTAAGGTGACATTTATGTTCTTCAGGTTTTATGTCCTATAGATAATATTGTGATTTATTGCTTTGTAACCTTGCACTGTTGTTCCCATGGACCACTATTTCATTAGCATCTATTCTGAAGAGCAAATAGGGATGAGTGGTTTTCTGAACACTGAAGCAATGCTAAATTGCCCTTTAGAAAAGGGCCTGTTTCTGTTGGGAAACTTTGCTGTCATTTTACATTGATGGGCACAGAAGAAAGCTGGCATCATTACGCTCCCTAAGTTCCTGACCCAAGTCCTATATCATGAAGAACTAACAATGCTTGGATCTGAGAAAGAGGGAGGAGTTGGGAACATTGATGTTGAATTCATTGTGTGGGTCCAGGCAAATGGAGATTGACTCTCCGATGTGTAGCCCATGCTTTGCAGGCACTGGGCCCAGGGTTATTGCTCTGTTATTTTTGTTAAGGTTTATTTTTATTTTATGTATATGTGCGTGTACCTAAGCGTATGTATGTGCACCCTATGCATGGAGTTTCCCATGGTAAGCCAGAAGAGGGTGTCACATCCCCTGAAACTGGAGTTAGAGGCAGTTGTAAGCTGCCTGATATGGTGCTGGGAGTGAACCTGGGTTCTCAGCCAGGCTCTGAACCAATGAACCATTCTTTTCCAGCCCCTGGGTTCCTTTATTTTTCTTCCTTTTCCCTGCCCCTTCTCTCTTGAGTCTCCCCCCCCCACCTCTTATCCTGTGCTTAGAGTTGCATGCCCCCTAAAAGTGTGACTCGATTTGGAAGCCTCCTACATAGAAACCATAGTCTCATCCTTGACTCTTTTGGGTTGGTGCCGATGGGAAGCACCCAGGGCTGACTACATGCTAGGTGAGATGCTCAGTCACTAAGCTGTCCCCCAAGCCTGATGATCTTATCCAGTAGACAAGCGACTTCATGGAGAGGGGGGAAGAAAGGAAGAGAGGTCAGTGCCCACTGGTGAAGTAAGAAGGAAAGGAGAGAATTGCAAGGAGTGTGAGAGGGATGGGAAACATCCACCTTGCACAGCCTGATGGGAGGACTGAGTAGGTGCCTGGCTATGCCACACACCCCTCTCCTTGTCCCTGCTCTGTGGGTTTGTCCCATCCTATCACAAGTAGCTAAGGAGGAGTGACTTGGCTCCTTGCTTTCTTGCTTCCTAGAATTTGCCTGACTGTAAGCTGGAAGCTAAGAGATATTGGGACTGTGGGAGGCAATGTGGAGCTTGGAGTAGAATTATAGCCCTTTATTCCCATTCAGCTTTATCTTGGGCACTTTTCCAAGCTTCCTCCTATTTCCTGCTGAGCTGAGGAAGGTGACCCTCAGCCTCCAGTACTATGGTGGAGACTTGGTTTCAGCTAGCTGTGGCTGTGTCACTTGGCTAATTCTCCAGCCTGCATTTTCTCATCTGTATGATAATGACATTAAATTCTGCTAGTGTTGTCAGCATAGTATGAAGCTAGGTTGACCATTCTGAGTACAGAGAGAATTACCCGGCATGCTATGTGACGAGGCTTCCTCGCTGGTCTTAGAACTGGCTGTTCTCTGAAGCCCACCTAGTCCGTCGAACACCCGTGTGAAGTCCAGGGTACTCCTTCTCTTTCTGTGGACAACAGCCCTTCAACCCTTTGAGTCTTGGACACTGCTCCTTATCGACAGTCACCTGCTCATCAGATCTTCAGGACTCCAAAGATACTGCCAAACTGCATTGTTCCCTGCCCTGAGATTCGTGTTCTTTCTGCCTCAATAACACATGGTGGCCCTCAGATCTCACATGACCCCTGGCTAGTTATTTTCTTCTTATCTACTCTGGTGACTTCTTTTTTAATTTATAGAATTTTCTGGAAGTTCTTCCTTAGTGCTTTCATTACTCAAGTACTTTTTTGGTTTTAAGGACTGAGGAAAAATGACGTTGACACAGAGGGTCAGAGAGTGTCTGGCTGAGGAGACCTTTCCCAGCTGACTCACCTGTCTGCTCAGACACTAAGGCTGAAGCATGCCTGATGATTTGTCCCTGGCCAGTGTTGGCTCCAATTTGAAATTTCTTTTCCTGCTCTTTTTAAGTTGTGGAAACTCAGATTCTCCTGGGGGGCATTCCAAACTTTACTCCAAGGCTGGCATCCATGGTCTGATGTCGCCTAGAATTCTCACAAGTGATGTCTTTCATTTGAGGCATGGAATGTACATGCTGTTATTCAGGGCTGCTGTTTTATCAAATGGGGAATCGGCGTCTGAGAAGTTCACTGACGTGCAAAAGGTCTCACATCAGGGCTCTAGTGATGGCTTAGCTGGTAAGAGCATTGGCTGTTCTTGCAGAGGGGTTAGGTTCAGTTCCAAGCACCCACATGGCAGCTAACGACACTTAGTACCATCAGTGAACTCCAGTTCCAGGAGATCTACCGCTTTCTTCTGCCTCCACAGGCATTGTACAACATGGGACATGGGTGTACTGATACACATAAAATAAATGTATTTTAAAAGATTTTTTAAGGGGTCTGAAATCGTTGGCAAAGCTGGGGCAGTGGACTTGCACTAATATGTCATGTAATATAGTCTTACCACCTGCTGAGGAACTATTTATTTTGTCTTCTTTCTTGATAGAGAAGACCTGCATGGCAGGAAGTGTGCCTGACCCCTGGTTCCTTCTTACCCCCATCCAGCATATCCTCAGAGCATATTAAACTTCCAGGAAGCAAATCTAGTTTGTAGTTTGTAATCTTGTCCTCTTATATCTGTGGACCATGTGCATTTTTATCTGCAGTGACCTCATTCCTTCCCTCCAAGGTCACACTTGGTGAAATAATGCTTAGTAACTGAGGACCATATAATGGTATGACAACTTCATTAAATGTTTGGGCATGGATGCATGCTTCTGTCTTCCTCAGGCGCTTTCCACCTTTAAAAACATTAGTATTATTTATTTATTATTTGTATGTGTATGTGTATGAGTTTTTGCCTGCATGTATATAAGTACGCCCATGTTGTGCGATGCCTGCAGAAGCCACAGGAGGGTGTCAGATTCTTTCGAACTGGAGATAACAGTCGTTAGCCACCACATGGGTGCTGGGAATTGAACTGGGGTCCTCTTCAAGAGCAGCCTCTACCCTTCACTGCTGAGCCATCTCTCCAGATCTTCCATCTTATTTTTTTGAGGTATGGTCTCTCACCAGTTGAGCCAGCAAGCCCAGGGACCCTCCTCCCCACCTCCCCAGCACTGGGATTCTAGGCACATGTTGCTGTCTTCATTGCTTCCACATGGGTCCTGAGACTCACTCTTTACCCACCGAGCCGTCCACCTAGCCCTGTCTTTTTAATTTTAATTTAACTTGAACATGAACTTAGAAAATATTTTGGGATTTTGGGAGTGTTACTCATTTTAGCAAAGAATTTTGGCCTTGGGGTTGAAGAGATGGCTCAGAGGTTAAGAGCAATGGCAGCTCTCGCAGAAGACCCGGGTTCATTTCCATTCCCAGAACCCACATGGCAGCTAACAACCATCTGTAACTTCAGTTCTAGGGGATCTGTGGGCATTGCATGACATAGGTGTACTTACATGGATGCAGGCTTATACACATGAAATAAAAAATAGTAATAATAAGCCGGGCGTGGTGGCGCACGCCTTTAATCCTAGCACTTGGGAGGGGGAGGCAGAGGCAGGCGGATCTTTGTGAGTTCAAGGCCAGCCTGGTCTACAATGTGAGTTCCAGGACAGCTGGGGCTACAGGGAGACCCTATCTCGAAAAAAGACAAAAAAAAAAAAAAAAGTAATAATAAAGGAATTTTGGCCTTTATATTTGTTCCTTTAAGTAATTTGTAATTAACCTCAAAGCCTGGTAGTAAGATATCTTTTGTTTCTGGTTGGAATATTTGGGCACACAAAACACTCTCAAAGAGCTTTGGTCCAGGCACAGTGGGACTTGACAGTAGACTCCAGGGTGTTCTGGTGACCCCATGAAACCAGTGATTTTTAAATCCCCCTTCAAGGACTGATGACTTTCTCGGATATTTCTTTTGTATTGAGAAATTTTAACTAATTTAAAAAATTTATTCCAGAATTTCAAACAATGTACTTTGATTGTATTCAGACCCCTTCTCCTCTCCATCCTTCCCCATTTCCCCCTCCCCAAGTTCTGTCCTTCAGATAATTCCTTTTTTATGCTTTCTCTTGACTTTCTTTTCTCTTCCAATAATGGAAGGATTTGCATTTCTATATTCAAAGCCACTGCCCTTATAGTAATGGTAAAGCAGACAGAAATCACACAAAACAGTTCTCAAAAGAACTGTCATTAATACTGTGTCTTAGTTTGTTTCTCCGTCCTTTACCATGTGGCTTTATTTTCCTTCATCAGCTGTTAGGCTAGTTATGTAACCTTTTTGTGGAAAATCAAGTTGTCATGAGTTAACCTGCCCACCTCCGATGTTGTCATGAGTTAATCTGCCCACCTCCGATGTTGTTGTCATGAGTTAACCTGCGATGTTGTCATGAGTTAACCTGCCCACCTCCGATATTGTTGTCATGAGTTAACCTGCCCACCTCCGATGTTGTCATGAGTTAACCTGCCCACCTCCGATGTTGTCATGAGTTAACCTGCCCACCTCTGATGTCGTTGTCATGAGCTAACCTGCCCACCTCTGATGTCGTTGTCATGAGTTAACCTGCCCACCTCCGATGTCGTTGTCATGAGCTAACCTGCCCACCTCTGATGTCGTCGTCATGAGTTAACCTGCCCACCTCTGATGTTGTTGTCATGAGTTAACCTGCCTACCTCCGATGTTGTCATGAGTTAACCTGCCCACCTCCGATGTTGTCATGAGTTAACCTGCCCACCTCCGATGTTGTCATGAGTTAACCTGCCCACCTCCGATGTCATTGTCATGAGCTAACCTGCCCACCTCTGATGTCGTTGTCATGAGTTAACCTGCCCACCTCCGATGTCGTTGTCATGAGTTAACCTGCCCACCTCCGACGTCGTTGTCATGAGTTAACCTGCCCACCTCCGATGTTGTCATGAGTTAACCTGCCCACCTCCGATGTCGTTGTCATGAGTTAACCTGCCCACCTCCGATGTTGTTGTCATGAGTTAACCTGCCCACCTCCGATGTCATTGTCATGAGCTAACCTGCCCACCTCCGATGTCGTCATGAGCTAACCTGCCCACCTCCGATGTCGTTGTCATGAGTTAACCTGCCCACCTCCGATGTCGTTGTCATGAGTTAACCTGCCCACCTCCGATGTCGTTGTCATGAGTTAACCTGCCCACCTCCGATGTCGTTGTCATGAGTTAACCTGCCCACCTCCGATGTCGTTGTCATGAGCTAACCTGCCCACCTCTGATGTCGTTGTCATGAGTTAACCTGCCCACCTCCGACGTCGTTGTCATGAGTTAACCTGCCCACCTCCGATGTCATTGTCATGAGCTAACCTGCCCACCTCTGATGTCGTTGTCATGAGTTAACCTGCCCACCTCCGATGTCGTTGTCATGAGTTAACCTGCCCACCTCCGACGTCGTTGTCATGAGCTAACCTGCCCACCTCCGATGATGTTGTCATGAGTTAACCTGCCCACCTCCGATGTCGTTGTCATGAGTTAACCTGCCCACCTCCGATGTCGTCATGAGTTAACCTGCCCACCTCCGATGTCATTGTCATGAGTTAACCTGCCCACCTCCGATGTTGTCATGAGTTAACCTGCCCACCTCCGATGTCGTTGTCATGAGTTAACCTGCCCACCTCCGATGATGTTGTCATGAGTTAACCTGCCCACCTCCGATGTCGTTGTCATGAGTTAACCTGCCCACCTCCGATGTTGTCATGAGTTAACCTGCCCACCTCCGATGTCGTTGTCATGAGTTAACCTGCCCACCTCCGATGTTGTTGTCATGAGTTAACCTGCCCACCTCCGATGTTGTCATGAGTTAACCTGCCCACCTCCGATGTTGTCATGAGTTAACCTGCCCACCTCTGATGTCGTCGTCATGAGTTAACCTGCCCACCTCCGATGTCGTTGTCATGAGTTAACCTGCCCACCTCCGATGTCGTTGTCATGAGCTAACCTGCCCACCTGTGATGTCGTTGTCATGAGTTAACCTGCCCACCTCTGATGTTGTTGTCATGAGTTAACCTGCCTACCTCCGATGTTGTCATGAGTTAACCTGCCCACCTCCGATGTTGTCATGAGCTAACCTGCCCACCTCCGATGTTGTCATGAGCTAACCTGCCCACCTCCGATGTCCTTGTCATGAAGCTAACCTGGCCCACCCCGATGTCGTTGTCATGAGTTAACCTGCCCACCTCCGATGTCGTTGTCATGAGTTAACCTGCCCACCTCCGATGTTGTCATGAGTTAACCTGCCCACCCGATGTTGTCATGATTTAACCTGCCCACCTCCGATGTCGTTGTCATGAGTATGAACCGTGACCCCCCTCCGAATGTTTGTCATGAGTTAAACCTGTCCACCGGTCACGAGGTCATTGAGTACATGATCTAACCTGCCCCCTCTGAGTGTTGTTCATGAGTTAACCATGCTGACAACCACCTCCGATAGTCACCCCCGTTGTCATGAGTTAACCTGCCCACCTCCGATGTCATTGTCATGAATTAACCTGCCCACCTCCGATATCGTTGTCATGAGTTAACCTGCCCACCTCCGATGTCGTTGTCATGAGTTAACCTGCCCACCTCCGATGTCGTTGTCATGAGCTAACCTGCCCACCTCTGATGTCGTTGTCATGAGTTAACCTGCCCACCTCCGATGTCGTTGTCATGAGCTAACCTCCCCACCTCCGATGTCATTGTCATGAATTAACCTGCCCACCTCCGATGTCGTTGTCATGAGTTAACCTGCCCACCTCCGATGTCGTTGTCATGAGTTAACCTGCCCACCTCCGACGTCGTTGTCATGAGCTAACCTGCCCACCTCCGATGTTGTTGTCATGAGTTAACCTGCCCACCTCCGATGTCGTCATGAGTTAACCTGCCCACCTCCGCTGTTGTCATGAGTTAACCTGCCCACCTCCGATGTCATTGTCATGAATTAACCTGCCCACCTCCGATATCGTTGTCATGAGTTAACCTCCCCACCTCCGATGTCATTGTCATGAATTAACCTGCCCACCTCCGATATCGTTGTCATGAGTTAACCTGCCCACCTCCGATGTTGTTGTCATGAGTTAACCTGCCCACCTCCGATGTCATTGTCATGAATTAACCTGCCCACCTCCGATGTCGTCATGAGTTAACCTGCCCACCTCCGATGTTGTCATGAGTTAACCTGCCCACCTCCGATGTCGTTGTCATGAGTTAACCTGCCCACCTCCGATGTTGTCATGAGTTAACCTGCCCACCTCCGATGTTGTTGTCATGAGTTAACCTGCCCACCTCCGACGTCGTTGTCATGAGCTAACCTGCCCACCTCCGATGTCATTGTCATGAATTAACCTGCCCACCTCCGATATCGTTGTCATGAGTTAACCTCCCCACCTCCGATGTCATTGTCATGAATTAACCTGCCCACCTCCGATGTCGTCATGAGTTAACCTGCCCACCTCCGATGTCATTGTCATGAGTTAACCTGCCCACCTCCGCTGTTGTCACCCCCCCCCCCCCCCCCCTTGAGTTAAACCTGCCCACCTCTGATGTTGTTGTCATGAGTTAACCTGCCCACCTCCGATGTCGTTGTCATGAGTTAACCTGCCCACCTCCGATGTTGTTGTCATGAGTTAACCTGCCCACCTCCGATGATGTTGTCATGAGTTAACCTGCCCACCTCCGATGTCGTTGTCATGAGTTAACCTGCCCACCTCCGACCCACCTCCGACGTCATTGTCATGAGCTAACCTGCGCACCTCCGATATCGTTGTCATGAGTTAACCTCCCCACCTCCGATGTCATTGTCATGAGTTAACCTGCCCACCTCCGATGTCGTTGTCATGAGTTAACCTGCCCACCTCCGATGTCGTTGTCATGAGTTAACCTGCCCACCTCCGATGTTGTCATGAGCTAACCTGCCCACCTCCGATGTCGTTGTCATGAGTTAACCTGCCCACCTCCGATGTCGTTGTCATGAGTTAACTTGCCCACCTCCGACGTCGTTGTCATGAGCTAACCTTCCCACCTCCGACATCGTTGTCATGAGCTAACCTGCCCACCTCCGATGTTGTCCAGGCTGACTCCGTGTTCAGTGTTCCCTCTCGGGAAACTGCGACAGGTTCGAAGCTTCTTACCTTTTGTAGGACTTAGCATTTTAATTTTACTTTTCTGTAGCACAATCACTTTACTAACATATCACCATGGTTCTTGTACTCATCCAACAGAGAACCTAGTTCAGGCTTTTGAATAAAAGTATAGGTTCACCTCCCTTGTGTGAGGATGAAATAAGATAATTTGTTTACCATCTTGACTTGTTTATCACCTGGCTCTGGAAAATATGTTTTGAATTTAGAAGTAAGAAAAACAAGTGTGCTAGCTATCAAAAATGCTCTCCCTTCAAATCAACATGTTTGTAGAGGAAGACACAAAACAAAATACTTTATCATGATAAGCCCAGCCAATCAGAAGAAAGTAAACATGTTTACCACAGAAACCTTATAAAGAACCCAGATGGCAGCCAGCTCTGTGTTCACTTGCCTGGCTTTTCAGGGAGCTGTAGAAGCTCCCTGGCCCTTAGGGACAAGGGTACCACCTTCCCTGCTGGCAGGCAACTATCCTTGCACAAGCTCCACTGGTGTAGATAAACCCAGCCAGCTAGTGGGAACAGGGAGCTTCATCTCTTGTTGAAGATAGCCTGGGTTTCCCATGATTCTTAGATGGCCATTTGTCATAGTTTGGTTTGCAATCTAGGCTTCTGAAGACTCTTCCTGGCTCCTGCAGGAGCCTCAGATTAGCATCATGTGTAGAGACCTCTGTGTCCCAAGCACTATTGTATCGGTAGGATATAAACCATGAATCAGTGTCACCTGTCTCAGGCAAGCCCCATGAGGGAACTGAGTAGGTCATACAGGAAGCTAGAGGATAAAGGACTTCCTGAGCTGTACAGGACTTTTCAGGGTCGTGGGTACCACAAAGGGAGTCTTAGCATTGTGGCATGTTACAGTATCGAGGAACAAGCCTCCATGGGAGGCTGCTAATGAGGGGGAGGATTTCAGGACTTGGGGTCTTGGAGGTAGAGCTGCTCTGTACAATGGTGTGACTCTTTGACCATGTCCTCATGGTCTATCGGGACTAGAAAAGATTTTCACTAAGGAAATTGAATAGACTGTTCACCTCAGAAATAGGTTAAAGGAGGAAAGATTTAGCTTGTGGTTTCTGAGGCTTTAGCCCATGTTTGGCCGGTTCATTGTGTGGTCCTGAGGTCACTACTGAGAGCATGTGGCCAGACAAACAGCTAGCCTCTACAGGAAATATGAGTAGGGGAAGCGGAGAAGACCCTTCGTTCCAGGTCCTGCCCCCAGTGCTCTCTCCCCCATGTAGGCCCTGCTGCCTACTTTTTACCCACTCTGTGCTGCATCCATCAAGAGATTAATCTGTTACTAAGTCAGAACCCCCAGGACCCAGTTACTTCCCCCAAACCCATCAAGGACCCAAGCCTCCATACAGGAGTATATGTGCATGCGTGCGTGCCTGTGTGTGTGTGTGTGTGTGTGTGTG
Organism: Rhizomys pruinosus; assembly: GCA_009823505.1. NCBI lineage: Eukaryota > Metazoa > Chordata > Mammalia > Rodentia > Spalacidae > Rhizomys > Rhizomys pruinosus. Next base: position 339,915 of record VZQC01005532.1, read on the forward strand.
TGTGTGTGTGTGTGTGGGGGGGGGGGGGATGGCATTTCTTTTCCAGCCCATAACTAAATAAGTCTATACTATGTGGAGCTAGACGTGATTCCAGTTTTAAAGCACAGAGGGTGTTGGTTGGGGTTGCATCCACTGAGTGGCTCAGCTAGGACAGAGCCCACTCCCGTCTGTAGCCCATGCTCCTGGCTGTTACACCATACTGTTCCTCAAACGTCCCAGAAGTTCCCAGGCCTAAGTGAGGGAATAAGGGAATTTGTAGTTAGTTACTCTCTCTTGAGCACCTTATCCCTCTCAGACCTATTTAAGTCTTAGTCTGGCTACCTGAAGGACCCTCATTTGGTGGCCACCCTGAAGGGATGTATGTAGACACCAACTGTGAACTCACTGACAGGATGTAGGATGCCCTTGGCATTAGGAGGTACATGCCCTTTGGCTGAGCTTGGGCCATGGTTCCCTTGTATGTGTTCATGAAATAAGGATATCCAAGGATCCAGGAATCAACAGGGTAGAAGAGTAGTGGTGTTCTCTTGTGGGTAGGTGCCAAGCATGGTGGTTGTGAAGAGAGCACTCTTTTGGGTTCAGTAGGGGAATCCTAGAAGCTAATTCTTCTCTTTTGTTTACCTGATTGGGAGAAAATGGCTTAAAAAAATAGGAGTATGAATAATAATAATAATAATAATAATAATACTCCATTGAGTGGTTGGTTGGTTCCAGGGTGATTGGGACACATGAGCAGGAAGACCTGCCCCCTTCCACCAGCCTTTACATTTCAAAGGGAGTGTCCTGAATATTTGTATGTATATGTGAATGGAGATGAGGTCCATAAACAAACCAAATAGGTTGTGCCTTGCTGATCTAGAAAAGTAATTACACAGGAGCCATATTTCCTCGTGCATTCTAATTAATCTAGTGGGTTTACTTAAAAACTTTTTTTGAGTACACATACTGTTATGTCTTCTGGTGAGTTGAAAGAACTCTTCCTGGAGAAAATTTAGAATAGTGATTAGTCCTAAGGAACTTAATTGAACTGAAATGTGGCCCAAGCCAAGGCATTGTTACACTGACCTGTTTGAATAACCATGACCATCTCAGTCCTAATGTACTGTTGCTTGTTTAGAATGCATTCACATTGTTATTATTTTAAAAACAATGGTATTATTCTTCTCTGAGCCTTAATTGAGGCAGATTGGCATTTTATTTATGAGCTGACAGCACACCTTCTCTTTTTAATTCTTCAGCTGAAGCGCTTTTTGAACTGGGTTCAGCGTTGTCAGAAAGTTATTCGCAGGAGCTGGTGATGGAGCCTGCTCCGCCCACTTGTGTTCCCTTTCTATTTTGGTGCCATTTGCAACAAAGGAAAGAAGTTATTAAATGAGAGCAGGATTGAAGTTCTCCCAGTGCACGTCTTAGGTTGTGTAACGGATTAGACACAGCGAGCCTGCGCCTCCTGTCGTGTGGGATCTGAAGGAAAGTCTGTCTGAACCTTAGGAGATGCTGTTGGGCCTTGGGCTGCAGGCCTTCCGACCAGTCTGATTGAGCTGTTTCAGAAACCATCTCTAACTGTATGGTTGTGTATTCATACTTACATATACATATTCATGCATATTTGCGTATATACATATTTCTATTACATCTATATAAAATTCTTATTGCATTCTTAACACAAGGGATACTTAATACCAATGTCGAATTAGATTTTTTTTCACCAACATTTATGAAACAAGTAGAGGGCTTGTATCTCTTATAAAGCCTAAGGGCTAAGAGCAGAGTGGGTCCTAGCCAGTGAACCTGGAGACAATAATTTTATGGCCTGCCAAGCAGAAATTGTGACCGAAGAGGGACCTAGTCAGTCTGCCATCCCCACCAGGAGGCAGAGCTAGGGGAATGAGGTCTCGTTTTCCCTGTTCTCCAGAGGTGACCCTAGCCAGGCTGGGAGGTAGTGGGCAGCGGACCTGGAGAAGCAAAAAGAAAAGCGTTGTTCCACTGAATTTGGGAATGTTCCTTGTGTACCCCAGAGGACACATTTTCCGTCTCCAGTAGTGCTAAGCTAGGGAGCATCCAGCTTTGCAGCAGAGGTTCTCACGGTGGTATTCCTGGGGCAGTAGCACCAGCATCACCTGAGAGAAATTCCCAATCCCCATCTTGGACCTACTGAATTCTTATTCAGAAAGAAACTAGGGTTTAGCCGGGTGCCCTGGAGCATACCTTTAACCCTAGCACTCAGGAGGTAGAAGCATGTGGATCTCTGTGTGATCAAGGCCAGCCTGGTCTACATAGGAGGTTCTAGACCAGCTGAGGGTACAGGGAGACCTTGTCTAAAAAAAAAACAACGAAAAGAAAAAGCCCTAGGGCTTATGGGGACAGCAAGCAATCTGTGTTCTAGAAACTTCCATGATGGCTCTCTGGCTTGATCAAGATGGAACAGCACTGCTAGAGGCTTAGGAAGGGAGCGGCCACAGGTAATACGCTTAGAAATATCCTTGTGCTTACAATTCTGCAGGCCCACAGTCCTCCCTTTTTCAGATAGACTTTCTTCATTAGAAATGGAATCCTGATTACATGCAGACATGGGGGGGGCAAGTACCCAGTGTAGTTGTTGTCTTTAATTTCCAGCTTCTCCCAGTTGAAAGCATGCAGGGCGGATCCAGGGCGACTCAGGCTTTGAGAGGTTGTTTTTGAAAAATAGATGCAAACTCTGCCTGTGCTGTTGTTGTTTTCCCGGTGCCTGGCAGTGTTTGGTAAACAACTTGACTGCTAGGTCCTGGCCTCCTGGGAACCACAGCTGCTCTTCCCAGCTCCCTGCAGACTTTTGTACCAAGCAGAGATTGCTTCAGGGAAAAATAAACAGGGGAGAACAAAACAAGAAAACATCACTGTTGTTTTGTTGCTGGCTCTACCTGTTTTTCCCAGAGCTGTTTTGTAACCACAGGCCCTAGGCTTTGGTTCTTTTTGCTTTTAAAAAATAACAAGGCAGGCCCCTGTGGCCTTCTAGCGATTTCTTCTGTGTGGCTAGACAGTAGCATTTGGAAGTAGCCACAGGACTTGTAAAGCCTTGGAAAGGAGTTGGTGACCACTGCCAGGATGTATGCATTTTTAAATATGTAAATTGGAAACTGGAGAAAGCTTCATTCTTTCTAATGACCCCCAGGATGGTAATCTGGCTTTTCAAATCTCTAGGAAAACAGATCGGATATGGTACAGTTAATGTTTCAGCACTTCTAGGCTTTTCTCTAAAATATTTTAATGGGCTTTTAATTTATTGCAGCTCTTGATTAGCAGGTTGGAGGCAGGGTTAGAGCTGACCTCCTGCGCCAAGGTCTCTCTGGGGCTGTAGGGGAGTGGAAGAGAACAAAGACTCTCTGGTGCTTGTAGCCAGAACTTCCCAGCACTGAGCCCCCAGTGCCTCGGCCTGCAGTGCTCAGAGAGCAGTGTGGTGGGCTGTGGTCAGTCACCTGGGTGTCTTGTAGACACTCAGCTCTGTGGAAACCTGAAGGAGAAAGTCTGTGGAGGGCAGGAATCTGTCTCTGAAGCTAGTGTCCGGGTTTGAATGTGTAGCCCTGGCCTCAATGATTGACACAGCTATAGTGTGAGTAAAGAACAAATGAGCTCGCATAAGAAGTGACTCTAGGGTCGTCTGATCTGTGTGTGTAATTTTTAAGGCATGTTCTTGCTTTGCCGGCTGGTTTAGCCCTCCTCCCACTTTTTGAAATCAGGAAACAATTTTCTTTCTTTGGGCCTGTGATCAGTCTTTCAGGGAGGTGCTAAACGCCTTGTTGTCTGGAAAGCTCTCCTTTCACCTTCCATTTTGAAAGATAGTTTTTCTGGGTATACAATTCTAGGTGGATAATTTATTTGGATAGCTGTCTTGATTTCAGTGGCTGTATTTTTCATCTGGAGCTCAAAACAGTTAAGCACTTTAGCTAGTTACAACGCCTGGTGGAGGCTATGCCTGCATCTGCTAGAGGCTCCACAGGACACATACACAAAACAGAACCTGTCCACAGACCACAGCGGTGGCTGGTCCTTTATTTTTGGATAGTACAGGGTACTCTGCTATATTCTAAGTCAGGCGCAACAGAGCTGCTGGTTAGGGTCCCAGGCTGTGGCTGAATGGTGTGTGGCTTGATTGGAAACCTGCTCTAGTACCTCGGAGAAATGAAACTCCTCGGGGCGCGTCCCCTGCGCTCTTCTGCTGGCTGTTCTTCCTGGCCCTCACTTACTCCCCAGCCTTGGCCTCTCGGTAGCCATTCAGACTTTGGGGAATGTTTCTTCCACCCATTTCTAATTCCTTCCAAATCTTTCTGAAGACAATTCCTCTAGAGAGAAATGAGCTGCCCAGAGGCCCTTGGTGGCTGCTGCCCCCCCCCCCCCCGTTCACTTGTAAGCACCACTCCTCTGGGGTTCTGCATTATCCGAGAATCACAGAGACAGTAACTTCAACCATTTCAAGGGTTGTAAACTTTTTAAATAATGTATAAACGGTTAGGATATTAGGTGCCTGTTAGAAATCTATGCCAGTGCAAACCCCAGATAAAAGACAGGCACATGAGGCTTAAGGTCACTCCAGGAACATATTTACTTTGGGAATTGTCAGGGCTGGCATGGCAGCTGGCAGCATGGCGACTGAGGCACACCTCTTTATAGCCATTGGGTGGGGGGACCTCAGGTAAAGGGGAAGAGGTCATAAGATTGACTGCCTCTGGAGGAGGTGGGCATCAGTGTGTCCCTTGGAATTCTGGGAAACCCAGACCTAAGTGGGCCATCTTTAAAAACTTCTGGAATTTCACTGAATGGAAATCTGCCTAGTGCCCCTGTGTGTAGCCAGGGGCATGGGTGTATTCCATGTTCCTGGAGCTGTTAGGATGCCCCAGCTCTTGTACAAGAAAAGAGGCTTCCTGGCCTCCCTGCAGAAAGGTGAGTTATCTTCTGTGAGCCTCACCTAAGCCAAACTATGTCAGAAGCCTGTGTCGGAAGGCTGTCGAGCATACAATCAGAAATTTTGCATTTATGTTGTGGCTGGGAAAGTGGACTTCTTGGGAGACTTAAGTTTTACAGATCTGAGTTATTGGGACCCTCTGGTCCTCAGTATTCTGTCCTGCATACTGTTTGCAACATGAGTTTTGTGAAATAAGTGTAAAATCCTTTGGACAGTATCGTATACCTAGTTTTCAATAAGTGGCAATTGTATTTTAGGGGATGTTAGTTTAATAGTTTGAGTTTTTAAGTCATTTGTTGACTGAAGATTTGCATTGGATGCCTGCTATGAGGCAGGCCTTTCCTGGTGTTTCAGAGTGATGAACAAAACAGAGTCCATCTGTCTCATGGAGCTGATAGTCTCATGAGGAAGATGGGTGAATAGATGAAGAAGTAGTTTGGAAATTATTCCAAGAGCCCCTGAGAAAGTGAATGGGGTGATGCAATCCAGAGAAAGCAGCAGTGGCGGACTTGAGTGTGGGCAGGACAGGTCTCCAGCCACCCATGCCTCTAACTCCCAGTGATGAGGAGTAATGGATAAGGAGTAGACCGATGGGGTCCCAGAATACTGGAGTAACAAGCACACCAGGCCTGTAGCTCATTTTCAGAGGGAAGAAGCCTGCATTGTTTGTGAGGGATTGGGTTGTAGCTCGAGGTCCTATCAGGGAAGTAGAGAGTGAGCAGATTATATAGCCTCTAGACTATGTTCGGATTGTACCCAGAGGAGGAGAAACCATCCCAGCCCATTCCTTTTCCTTACATGACAGATTCCACGGCTCCAGAGAGCTCTCTAAAGTCTAGATGTTGCATGGGACTCAGGGATGTTTATAGCGGCTGGAGCTTGCCATTTGGTTTTGTTATGATCCATTATCATTGTCATCACAGAACCTACTGGTAGTTTGCTAGAAGTGCAGTCTCAGGCCACCCCAGACCGACTGAATTAGCATCTTGGGAAACATTTTGAACAGCTCTCTAAGGCTATTGCCAAAGTTTGAAAAGATTTGAGAGTGAATACACTGAGACAGATTTCTTCTCAGTGGTTGGCTCTGTGCTCTGGGAAATAATGGAAACCTTCCATGGACACCTAGGGGAGGTCGGTGCCACTGACTGCCAGCTTACCACACCCGGTCCTTGTGCCAGAGTGAAAGTCCTGAATGCAGAACTCTGCCCATACCCACTTTCAGTGTTGATGACAGTTGGGCATAAGAGGAGTGATTCATAGCATAACGTGTTTGGACATGAAGCTTAGAGGGGAAGGTAATAATAGTCCATGTTATTTAGAATGAGTTTGCTTTATGACAAAGAACAATAGAGGAAGACTAGGCGAGCAGTGCCTGGACATTGCAGGTGATGGGATTAGATTCTTGAGATGTTAAATGGCTCTCCTGTTGAATTATGATAATTTTGAAGCCAGAATTCGGGCTCCTCAACTCTGTGTCCTTATTGTCTTCCTTCTCGGTGGAAATATTTATGTAAGTATGGTCTTTGCACAACTTAAAGCCATCTTAAGAATGAAATAGGATTATTTTGGGGAAAACCATGAAGTCACTTATCTCACTAGTTTTCTTTATATATTATTATTTCAAATATAATTTTAAATTATTGATATTTAACATTTTATCCTTTATGCTTTTCATCTTTTGGTAAAGATAATTATTTAAAGAAAACTGGTTCATTTATACATGTAAGATATGAGTTAACAAGGTTTAATATTACCTGAGCCCTTTCTAATAGGACATGATCTATATGAAACTATTTGATAGAAAATGTAAATAAACAGAGGCCTTTTATGTACACTGGGGAATTATTGATAAGTGTCTTCCAAAAACGACTTCCGGTTCCTTGTGCAGCCTCACACTTGATACACTGACATACCCCCTTTGGGACGGTGTTTCCCCACCCCATGTTGTCGATGCCTGTCTTGCTGTTTTTGAGTTTAAGGAAGTGGTGGTTTTACAAGTTACATCTTAGTTATATACAAAAAAATATTTTTGTGTTATAGTGTTCCCGGAGCTTCCGCTGACAATCCCAGCTTCTGAGCAACCATTTTGGCAATGGTGAGGGTCAAGCTCCCTTCTCTGATTTGCTGTCAGCCATGAACTGATGGGTGTGATGCCTGCTAGCCGAAACGGTGAGTGAGCGTTGGTGACTAATCATCTGAAAAGTCACAAGACAAAAAAATAGTTCCATGAAGACAGTGGTCCATTGGGGAGGCGACATTTTGAAAGGAGGGATACACTCTAGTATTGATTTCATTGTTAAACCTTTTAGGAGAATTCTTACAGCAATCTGGGGATTTATAACAGGGAAGAAGGAATACAGGACAGTTTTCCTTGTGTTTTGTTTTGTTTTGTTCTAATCAGATTCTTAAGCGTGAACTATATAAATTTACCAAACACTGCACCATTGACTGAGTAGCTGCTTTTCGAGCCCTGTCATACCTTAGTGATAACGACCACCTCGCAGCACAACTCTGCTTGCTTCATCTTGAGTTTCCATTTGCTCATTGAAAGTACCAATCTCAAGCCTTTACATGATGAGGCACCTGAGAAAGCCAAAGCCTAGTAAATTTCGGGTTTTCAGTAGTTTTCTCAGAAACTTCTGGTGATTTTCCCCCCATCCTATTTGCCTTATCAAGTTATTCATTGGTTTTCTTAGGGGCATTAGAAGGGACATGATACTTTCCTGTTGTGTATATTTTCCATATTCAGTATTATCTACCATGTTCCTCAGAAATCAATGGCTTTCCCTAAAATACTGAATAAATATTTGCCCTTATCACACACAATAACTGTTTGGGGCCCGGGGTTTTGGATGAAAACTCTGAGACATTCAGTGGTAGCTTTATCCGAGAATGAGGTCGGTTTTTATGGGGACCACTTAGTTTCAGGTATTGTCTTGAGTGATATTTAGTGGTAAGAGCCATTGGCACAAATTCATCTTACTCATCTTTTAGAATTGCATTCAAAGCACTGTTAACAGAATAGCAGAGCTGATAGAATGCACATTAAGAGACTTAATAGTTAACTGACAAGTATAAAGTTAATTTCTCTCTCCTCTTGGATTTTGTACCTTTCAAACAATGCATGATGATCGATTATAGAATTCTGATTGTCAGTCCTAACAAGGTCCTGGATGTTATCTACTCAGCTCCCTTTCATGTACAGATACCGCTGGCTGGAGCCCACTGAGTCCAAATGGGATGTTGAGACCTCTCTCTGGACATAGTTAGGAATGGACTTAGATATTTGTTCTCAGTCGCTCACGCAGTCCAGCTCATCTCATTTACATAGATTATGTCCTTCAGTACATTTGACTTAGGGGACATCCCCTGTCTTCTATTGATGAGGAACTCTTGAAGACACTGTTATGCATTCAGGACTCTGCAAGAATTTGTAGCAAGAGATCATGTTGACAAACCTCTCTGTCTGACAGATCTATAAAATAACTTTAAGAAAACCATAAGTCCTGCTGTTAAAAACCAGACAGTTCTTCAAGAGCCTATTGGCTTTCACATTTCTTTTTTTTTTTTTTCTTTTTTGGTCTTTTCAAGACAGGGTCCCCCTGTAGCCCTAGCTGCCCTGGAACTCTCTCACAAAGATCCTTGAACTCACAAAGATCCCCAGACTCTGCCTCCTGAGTGCTAGGATTAAAGGCATGCGGCACCACACCTGGTGGCTTTCACCTTTCTGATGTGACCAGTTGTGCTTTGCATTCTATTCTGCAACAGCTAGACAGGGAGAAAATAGCGATTTCTTTTATCTTCTTCATAGTAGGTTTTTTTTTAATTTTTATTTATTTATTTATTTTATGTGTATGAGTGTCTGCATGTAGGTTTGTGCACCTGTGTCACGTGATGCCGTGGAGGTCAGAAGAGGGTGTTGGATTCCCCTGGAACTGGAGTTAAAGACGGTTCTCAGCTGCCATGTGGGTGCTAGGGATTGAACCCGGGTCTTCTGCAAGAGCAGTTGGCACTCTTAACCAGTAGGCCATCTTTCCAGCCCCAGTAGGTTTTTCTTAATTGACAAATAATTAATAATGACACCGATGACAAGGATGCTCACAGTGGGCAGAAATGGCCAGTGGGATTATGGAATGTTAGACCTGGGCAAGATCTTGGATGGTGTTGCAAGGTGCTCTTGAGCTAGTCCTGGGGTTCCCTTATCTATGGTGCTCATGGGCCCCCCAGTTCCCCCTGATAGACTCGGTGAATGGTCTGTTGATTGGTAAGCAGATGTTACATGGTAAGGAAGTTTTCACCTCTGAGGATCCAGGTAGAGTTGACAACAGAGCCTTAATCTGTCTGTTGTACATTTGAGAATTCATAGAAGTGGTTGGAATTCTGAAGGTCTTAAAATAACCCCAAGCCCTGTCATCTCTAATCTCAGTACTGAGAGTCTGACTCAGTCTTGATATCATGAAATTGTTGTATGAAATTGAATAAAGCCACATGAATGGATTTACTGAGCAGTAGGCCCATTTTCTTTGTTAATTTTAGTTGTTGAGGCCTGCTTTTGGAAAAATCAGTCTGAAGAACTGTAATGAAAATAATCTTTTGAAAAAAATTACAGTTAGGCTAAACTGAATAGCAGTGTTATTTGCCATCAATAAGGAAATGCTTTGTGTTTACCAGACTGTAATAAACTTCCTTTGCTGTGATTTTAGTAGGAAGTAGAGGTCCTATGAGCCGGGGTACTCAATGGAATATTTTCACCCTTCCCCTGACTTTTCCTTGAGACTTGTTTTTAAAATTCACCCAAAGGACAGCTTCTCCCCCACTCTGTGATACAGTGACGTGTCCTCCCTGTGGTGGTGAGTTGGTCCTTTTGCTGTCAATTTCATTCACAGTCGTGAGAACATTATGGTTTATTGAGTAACGGAAAGAAGCCCCAATTAATTTTGATAGCTGATAATTTGGAGTCTTTAGGCTGGAAATCAACTCTTATTTTGAATGAAGCTTTTCATGGAACATGCGGTCCTGGTAGAGCAGGTCCCATCCACATGGTGGGCAGTTAGAAAGCACATCACCTCCCTTGGGTGCAGGGAATGAAACTGTGAGATAAAAGCTTTCCACAAATAGATCATTATGGCAAAAATTTTAAGGTCAGAAGATGGGTAATGTACTGGATTGATGTTGGCAGTAACAATGCCTGTATAGTGAAATAACTTCAGGCAAGAAAGAATGGGAGAGGAGCCTAGCCTGGCAAGTCTGTCGGTGTGCCTCGGTCCTGTGAGTCTCCTACATTCACTAGGCAGACCTCAGAGTTGTGTCCTGTTTGCCTGGTGGCATTAGCTGATGTCGTTACCTGTCTGAGGCACAGAGTGAAGAGTGACTCTATCTGTTGCATATTTAATAGGCAGCTAGCCATGGCTATTAATAAATGTGATGATAACAGTCTGGATTTGCATAGTGTTCCTGAGAAGATTGACGGGGGATGGCAGAGGTACTGGCTTGTTTGTCAGACTGTGCTCCGGCTAGGTGCTGTCTCTACTACTGAACTGTCCCTTGTGGGTGGACCTGGTGGGAAGGTGTAAGCTCTAAGTGGTGTTGTTGTGTGTGACTTGCATGTGTTGTTTTCCTTTCTTTGTGCACAGTTTCTGTTCGTTCGTATTTGTGTGTGCATAGAGGTGAGTGATTTGTGTGTGTATGCGCGCGTGCGCGCACACGCATGCACCCAAACTTGTATGTGGAAGCCATAGGTCATTGTCAAGTGTCAGACACTGTGTCCCTTGTATTTTGAAACAGGATCTCTCTTGGCAGGAACTTACCAACACAGCTAGGCCTGTTGACCATTGAACTTTAGGGATCTCGTACTTTCCTCCTCCCCAGTGCAGCGTTTTCACATCAGGCCTGAACTCAGGTCCTTGAGCTTGCATAGCAAGTGTACTGACTGAGCCACCTCTCCATTCTCAGTTTCCTTTCTGCCCTTTCTCATCGCCATATCTCTAGCTTCTGTTATAGAGAAGTAGAAAGTTAAGGAACATGTACCTGGCTTACTTCAGACCCAACTTACATTTTGAAGCTGAAAATTCTTTGTTTTAAAAATAACAGCTTAAGATTTTTTTGTTTGTTTGTTTTTGTTTTTCATTGTTTTGTGTTTGTCTTTCAAAGATTTAGGGACAGAAACTTGGCCATTCAGATTCAGGGAGGAAGTGGCTGCTAACTAATGGCCAGGGACAGGGCATGTCTGGGCCACCTTGGTTTGCAGCTTGTTGTTGGGCCAAGCCACTTGGTGGTGCTTTAAACTTCCAGTCTGTGGGATTTTGACTTTGAAAAGTAATTTTAACAATTTAATAAACTATATAATATGTTTTATAAGCTGGAGCGAATGATCTTAAGTATTTTGGTCTCTTTCATAACACAATGAAGCTAATATTGGTAAAAATACAGATCTTCTCTCACGCTATAAAGAGAAGTGAGATTTAATAAGCATTTATAAGCACTGGCAGCTGCCTATCAGATTGTATAACTTGAGCTCCAGCATGCGGAGACAGTGTCAACTTAAATTTTATCTCCCAAGTATTTTCGATGCGTTTATTTTGCCTCTCTCTCCAGTCTCTAACCTAATACAAGTAATGTAATTGGCTGAATATTTTCCACATAGCTAATTGGCTGGGGGCCAATGATAGAAGCCATTGTCTGGCTTGATGAAGATCAGAAATTAACATGACATTTGTGTGGAGGTAATGGAATATATTAGTAACACATTCATTCAGCTTGAACAGTGTCCATCCTTGCCTGCCCACCAGCAGAGAAAAGAGCACTGAGTGACTCTCCAGCCTCCTATGCACCCCCACCCGCATCCCTCACAGCAGTGGCCGGCCAACCCCTGTGTCAGATGTGCTGTTACATCCTTCATACAGAACTTTGAGACACATGAATGAATTATTCCATTTGTCAATTAAGAAAGAAACCCACCAACTAGTATTGTAAGATTAAATTCCAATTAGAAGATTGCATTTAATTCTGAAGCTGGAATGTTATTTTAATGAATTCTGTTGGAGGCGACAGTTTATGTGAGATAAATTTATATGGTGTAGGTAGATGTAAATTCTTTGGATAATGTTAAACATGTTACTTCATATATATTAACTGTAAAATTTATTTCTCCCTGGTTCTGTCCCTGAGGAGGTGGCGTCAGAGGGAAAAAAACATATCTTCAAAGAAAGGACCCTTTCTGTCCTTTTCGATACTTACTCTAAAACAACCTTTTCTTGCTTTTATTTTTAAAAAATCTGCTAAATTTCTACATTAACTGAATTTATGATTCTTGGTGTATGCGATTTATAAAATTGAATATAGGTTTTATGATATGGGAAATTGGTCTAGGAATGAGAATATGACCCAACTTTGTAATAAAGGTAATCTGCATTTATATTGCAAGTATTTTCTATCCTCTCTAAGCCCCTTATGGGATTATACATGCATTTTTCTGGACATACTAATTTGCTGTAGAATATACTTTTAATGTATTGAGCAGCCTTTTGTTTGACACCTGCACAAACCTTGTGCCTAAACCAGGGGTGGTAAACACCTGGCTTTTATCATTCCCTGCCTGTTCCCATGCTTGCAGCAAGCGTCATTCATTGATCACAGTCTCTCAGAATCTTTCTCCCTACTTAAAAGTTTCTTTGATTGATTTATTTTTGTTTTATGTGTATGAGTGTTATGCCTGCATGTGTCTAAGTGCACCTGTGTCATGCAGTGCCCCGGGAGGACAGAAGAGGTGGTCTATGCCCTGGAACTGGAGTTACAGACAATTGTTAACTGCCATGTGGGATTTGAACCCAGGTCCTCTGCAAAGAGCAGCCGGTGCCTCCCCCTACTTTTCTTATAGGTTATAAAACCTGACTTTTAGAGCAATCTGTCTAGTTCATTGCTGTCTATCACACCCCCCAATATTCAGCACACAGTCAGTGAGTGTCCATGCTTGTTATGTCAGTAAAAGGATCTGACACACATGGACCAGCAAGATGGCTCTGTTAGGTGAGGGTGCTAGTCAGTGTAAGGGTGCTAGTCAGTGTAAGACTGACAACCCACATTCAGTCCCTAGAACCCATCTAAGAAAAACTGGATGCTGTGCCTGTGTCTGAAATCCTGTCGGGCTGAGCTAAGAGAACTGCCTGGAAGTTGGAAGGTCAGCTAGCCCGGAGTACATAGTGCTGTAGTGGGAACAAGAGCGATCCTCCCCCAACACAGTGGAAGATGAGAACCAACTCCTGACCAACCATTGTCCTCCGACCTTCGTCTGTGCCCTGGCATGGGTGCTCAGATGTACATACAAAATGAAATTTTTAAAGTTTAAAAAAATTTTTTTTAATTAATTAATTTTTTTTGTGTGCATGAGTGTACTGTCTGCATGCAGGTTGGTGCATCCGTGTCGTGCAATGCTGCAGAGGTCAGAAAAGGGTGTTGGATTCCCCTGGAACTGGAGTCAAAGACGGTTCTCAGCCGCCATGTGGGTGCTGGGGATCGAACCTGGGTCCTCTGCAAGAGCAGTCAGTGCTCTTAACCACTGAGCCATCTCTCCAGCCCCAAATAAATAAAAATTTTAAAAAACAAATCTTACACATGAACAATTTTGTCAGTGCTATGGTTAGAGAGTGAGTTGATCAAAGCTGCAAGGCAAAAAAAAAAAAAAAAAAAAAGAGTGAGTCGATACTTTTTTCAGTACTGGGGTTAAAACCCAAAGCTGTACTTGTTGAGTGAGCACTTTACCGCTGAGCTTTAGTTTTTAGTTTTCCAGGATAGTTTTTGGCTATCCCATAGTCCAAGTTGGCTTTGAACTCACCATCCTTCCATCGCTACCTCCTGAGTGCTGGGATTACACATGATGCACAGAAAGATTTAAAACATTTTTATTTATTATTTTTATGTGTAGGAGTGCATGTATGTAAGTGCACCTGTGTTGTGCAGTGCCTTCGGATGTCAGAAGAGGGTGTTGGATCCTCCGGAACTGAAGTTGTGCATGGTTGTTAGCCACCATGTGGGTGCTGGGAACTGAACCCAGGTCCTCTCCAAGTTCAGACAGTGCTCTTAGCCACTGAGCTCCAATACAGAAAGAGCTCTCTCCAGCCCCAATACAGAAACAGTTTGCTAACACTATGCACCATGTCCCCTTGATCTGTCGGGAAGTTTATATTTTCTCCCCTCTTCTGGTTTGAGTGTTCTGTGTGAAACATCAGAGAGGGTTGTGGTGTTAATTTGTTTTTTAATTTCTGTAACTTTGGGAGAGACAAGAAAGAGAGTTTGTTCTCACCCTCTTTTTACCTATGTGTCAACCCAGGCTCTGACATGGTGAGGAAGTGGTGGTGTGGGAACCAAAGGCAGACTCTCACTCTGCCAGCACAGTGTCTTTCTGCAAGGGAGGGTCACCCACATATGCCAGGTGCTGAACCTTGCGGGATAACTTTCTTACAGTTTCCTTTTGCATATTAACCTTGCTTTTTATCAATATACTTCAGCAAGTTCTACCAGGGAGGAAAGCATTCAGCTATCGTATTTTACATGATCTATTCCGTGATGTAAAATTCTAGGAACTTAAACTATATTGCATGTTGTTCTCAAAAACACTGTTTTCTGTTAACTTGGTTTGAGTTATATACAGAGGCCAAGAGAAGAAAGTGCCCATCGTATTTCATATACAGACTGCTGAGCTGCCTGTTGAGAATTGCTGTCATTTTAATTCCTTCTTAAAGAAAAATGAGCAATTAGCACATTTAAGCTATCATTTAGTTAATGTACACTTTAATTTCATTTCAGTGTGCTGTGTATTATTATTTGTGTTGATTATGTCAGCAGAGTCCTAGAAAGTGATTACAGGTGAAGGTATGAGGTGTCAGATCTTTCCTCTCCTATTCAGGGGATGAGACCCTTGACTTTGGTCAAGGATGACAAAATTAATAGACCTCTGGCCATGTCCCATTTCTCATTGTGAATCTTAGATTTTTCTCTGCACAGTAGGCTACCCCATTCTATCTGATGGATAGGAATGGGCTCATGAGATGAAATCTTTGTGTCCCTCCTGCGTTCTCTGAGAGTTTAGTTATATTTGTAAGAAATAATCATAGCAGATATCCATTAGGCACTTATTTTTTTGCCTGCACTGGCTTAAGTATCACATTGGTTATCTCATTTAATCCTAAGAGCACCTCTGTGTGGTGCATATTAACATTCTGAATTTATTATTGAGGAGGCAGAAGCTGAACACTCAAGTTTTGGCTTTAGGACCACGGAACATCAGAAGTGGATTTTCCCTGCCCTTGGACCAGGTTCAGAATCAATGTAACACCCAGCAGCTACTGCTTCCTCATCTACCAGTGCTGTTGTGGTTCTCCAGAGTCTCTTAATTTTTTTCATGGAAAAGATTTTATAGTTTATGTTTATCTTTATAAAAGTAGTGGAATCTGGACTTGCATTAGAGTGCTTGCTGTGCAAGTGTGAGGACTTGAGTTCGAATCCCCAGCTCCCACATAAAAAGCAAAGTGCAACTGCACGTTTGCCTCTAACCCCAGAGCTGTGGAGGGATGGAGATGGTAGGATCCCTGGGTTCCCAGCCTAACATCAGGTTTAGTGATGGACCCTGTCCCAGGGGAATAGGCTGAGAGTGAGAAATACTCTTTGGCTTCCACTGCCTGCCTGTGCACCTGTGTATGCACCACAGATGGGAGGGAGGGAGGGAGGGAGGGAGGGAGGGAGGCAGGCAGGCAAGTAGGAAGGTAGGAAGGTAGGTAGGTAGGAAGGTAGGTAGGAAGGTAGGTAGGTAGGTAGGTAGGAAGGTAGGAAGGTAGGTAGGAAGGTAGGTAGGTAGGTAGGTAGGTAGGAAGGTAGGTAGGAAGGTAGGAAGGTAGGTAGGAAGGTAGGTAGGTAATTAGGAAGGTAAGTAGGAAGGTAGGTAGGAAGGTAGGAAGGTAGGTAGGAAGGTAGGTAGGTAATTAGGAAGGTAAGTAGGAAGGTAGGTAGGAAGGTAGGAAGGTAGGTAGGTAGGAAGGTAGGTAGGAAGGTAGGTAGGTAGGTAGGTAGGAAGGTAGGTAGGTAGGTAGGAAGGTAGGTAGGTAGGAAGGTAGGTAGGTAGGTAGGTAGGTAGGTAGGTAGGTAGGTAGGTAGGTAGGTAGGTAGGTAGGTAGGTAGGTAGGTAGGTAGGTAGGTAGGTAGGTAGGTAGGTAGGTAGGTAGGTAGGTAGGTAGGTAGGTAGGTAGGTAGGTAGGTAGGTAGGTAGGTAGGTAGGTAGGTAGGTAGGTAGGTAGGTAGGTAGGTAGGTAGGTAGGTAGGTAGGTAGGTAGGTAGGTAGGTAGGTAGGTAGGTAGGTAGGTAGGTAGGTAGGTAGGTAGGTAGGTAGGTAGGTAGGTAGGTAGGTAGGTAGGTAGGTAGGTAGGTAGGTAGGTAGGTAGGTAGGTAGGTAGGTAGGTAGGTAGGTAGGTAGGTAGGAAGGTAGGTAGGAAGGTAGGTAGGTAGGAAGGTAGGTAGGAAGGTAGGTAGGTAGGAAGGTAGGTAGGTAGGTAGGTAGGAAGGTAGGTAGGTAGGTAGGAAGGTAGGTAGGTAGGTAGGAAGGTAGGTAGGTAGGTAGGTAGGTAGATAGGAAGGTAGGTAGGTAGGTAGGAAGGTAGGTAGGTAGGTAGGTAGGTAGGTAGGTAGGTAACTAACTCAGAACTAAAGAGCGTCTTCCATTTTTCCTCCCAAAGATTTCTCCTTTACTGGCCAGGACACTGGCAGAGCCTGGATCCTCAACACCAGAGCAAAGATTTTTGCCCCTTGACCTCAGGAACAAAGCCATGTAGGAATGGCAGGCCAGGGTGTAAGAGAGAAGGCAGCAGAGGGAAGATCCTGGTGCAGGCAGGTCCTTCGTGCCCAGGTGGGCAGGTGGGGAGGCCCAGTGCCAACCCTGAAGTTTAGGCCCCATGTCCTTGGGTACCAGGAACTCTGCTCTTTCCAGATGGATTCTCAACACAGGCAGCCAGGAGACTCAGTTCAGGAACACTCTGTGGGATTGTTACTATTTTTAACAACAGGTGCATTTTGGTATTATTAAGGGAACTTTTCATATTTCTAAAAGTTGCAAATTGGGTTATGTAATGGTGAATGAAATGTCACTGTGGCTTATTTTACACTGATTTGGAGAAGATAGAAAGAAAAAAAACAACAGGCCAATTTCTTGTTAGTTCCAGTGGCTAAGGGGTATGACGAGGGGTCATTTTACTATTCTGTATATTTTAATATTTTGGCCACTTCTAGCCTTATGGTGTGTGGGGGGTTGGAACATGGCTCAGTCAGTAAAGTGCTTGTCATGCAGGTGTGAGATTGCATTCCCAGCACCCGTGTATAAGCCTAATGTCATAGTTTGTGCCTGTGACCTCAGTGTTGGGAAAGGGTGTGTGTGTGTGTGTGTGTGTGTGTGTGTGTGTGTGTATGTGTGTCTGTCTGTGTGTGTACACACGTGTGCACACACAGATGGATTCCTGGAGCTCTCTGGCCAGCAGTCTAGCCAAATCGGTAAGTTCTAGGTTCACTGAAAGACTGTATCTCAGAAAATAAGGAGAAAAGCAACTGAGGAAGGCCCCCAACACTGACTTCTGTCCTTTAGCACTCTAGGAATGGACTGCACACATGCAGCCCCTTCGTGCCACACACTCACAGGGCCACGCACACACACACACACACGCACATGTGCGTGCATGCGCACACACACACACACACACACACACACGAGCTAGCTAGTCTAGTGGTTGATAAGCCCGTCACAGGGTCTAGCCAGGTCTTTGCACCCTGCTCCCCCATGTAGCTTCTCATGACACTGCAGTGACGGAGCCCTGGGGCCAGGAGCTGCAGACCAGATCAGCCCAGCCCTGTGGTAGTTGGAGATACAGATGGAGTGGTTTAACATGACATCTATACAGTCTGGGTTTAACCTGCACAATGACAGTAGCTGGCGTAATGGTAATGTATATGTTACATGCCAAGGGCTGGGATGACTTGGGTAAGAGATGTTCCTTTTCATTGCCCTTTGGGCAGTTTGGACAGGCTAGCGGAGGCCCGAGGTCAGGACCCATCAGGTATTCTTCTCTCCTGTGAGGGCTCAGATTCGGGATTCAAGGGTGACATTGAGTAGATTGTACTTGTGGGTAGGACATTTATTAGAGTTATAGTTATTGACAGACAGCAGCATGGGTGGTGCTTTATGAGAGATCAGGCCCACAAGGCAAAGTGGAGGGACACTTTTTACAGACTTCAGAGAGGTCATGTAGTTGCTGAGTAGCACATGGTTCATGCTCACAGTCAAGTTTTCTCTGATTCTTGGTGGCAAGGAAGGGACAGAGGTTCTGTCCTTTTGTCCTTGAGTGTCTGTCCTGAGATGTGCCACCTATAGCCCCTGACTACTTATCATCTGGGATTGGTAAAGTAATTTTGGGGAACAGAGGATTGCAGGTTCCCAGCAGACTCTCTGTTAGAGTGCCTGGTAGCAGTGGGAATTCCAGAGTCAGTGTGAGGATGAGGGAGGAGGAGCCTGCTGCAGATAAGCATGGCCTGAGCAGCCCCCAGCCCAGACTTCACACCCGCCAAGTTCTTGGGGCCGTGCTTCTCAATGCATGGCCTGCGAACTGCCTTTAGGAAAGGTTAAATCCAGATGCCAAGCGTACAGCTTCCCTGGAGAGAACGTGGCCCCTGAACAACTGTGTACAGCTTTAAGCCTGCATAATACTGAAACCAACTCACCTCTCTTTCTAAACCTCAGTTTCCTCATAAGCCAAGTGGGGGAAAGGTTGGGATCTCTGGCTGTCAGAATCTTTAGTCTAATTGAGACCTTACAAACACGTGATACATGTTTCTTGCCACTGTATTTTGACCTCTCTGAGCCATTTCCAGATTTCCTCTTACCACCACGAGCGCTGGGGACAGAGCCCTGCAGGCTCCAGATGGAACTATTTGTTGAATAAAATTTCAACCTTCCATCAGCCTCAGAAGGGTGCTTCTTGTAATAAAAAAGGGAGAAAACATTTTTTAAAAATCAGCATTAGCATTTTTACATAGATGTCTAGAAAAAGCATTCTGTCATCAAAGCCTGTGTGAGTTGACATGTGTAAATATGCAGGTAGACAGTTTGATGAAACGTGTATTATTTACTGATCAATGCAGTGTCTCCTCTGGGCCATTACACTCAGTCATTTCCTGTCAATCTCTTAGTGCTGTTATAATCAGTCCATGGATATGCATATTAAAATATAAGAAAGTTATTGTGCATGGGTTGTGGCAGCTTTTTAATTAATAATGTTGTTGCTTTAAAAAGGTGTCAGGCTAGTTTACTGATCGGGTAGTTTGCAGAATTGCATGAGAAGGTAGAAGAGTCTGAGGCAAAGGTGGTGGAAAATGAGACCTAGGTAGCACCGACAAGCCCTGGTGTGTCTGTCACCCAGCCCTGTCCCAGTCCCAAAGGGACTGGTCCCACCACTGGTTTCTTTGGAACTCCTTAAGAACTTTGTCTATTACTGTGCTTTCTTAAAAATATATATAAAGACTAGGAAGATGGTTCAACGGGCAAAGTGCTTACTGTGAAAGCCTGATGATCTGAGTTCAGATCCCGGAACCCGCATATAAGCTGGACACAGTAATGTGCACATCTGTAATCCCTGCACTGCCACAGGAAGACGGGGGGTTGACACTGAAGAACCCCTGGAAGCTCACAGGCCAGGTGGCCTGATGTTCACAGCAGCTTAAACAAAGTGAGAAGAGAGAGGACCAGCACCCACGGTTGTCCTGTGACGTCCATACACGTACCTGCACTCAGCATACACTCGCACACAGAATTTGTATAGGTGAAAAAATTATGTATGTACTTGTAGACAAAGGCAGATCTGACCTCTCTGTATTAGAGAAGAGCAGTCCTTTTCTAGAAAATTTTATTATTTTAGGGTTGCAAGGCACCCTGGTGGGTTACAGCTGTTCCCCCTCAGATACCTGGGAGTGTAGCATTTTGGGCCATATGCAGATATGAACGGGCGTGTCTGAGTTCCAGTCATAGTTCTTCACAGACACTGAAATTTGAATTTCAGGTCATCATTATTTTCATTTTGCTGCTCTTAGCTCATTGGTGGCAAGGTGGGCTTGGTGCCTGGGCTTGCTCTACACAATCCTAGTCTAAGAGAACACAGAATACAAAGTAATCATAGAGGTTCTGGTGTTTGTGTATCTTAAAAAAAGTGTGTATGTGCGTGTTTGGGGGCGGGGTGGAGGTGCCACATGTGTGCATGTAAAGGTCAGAGGACAGCTGGCAGGAGTCGGTTATCTCCTATGTGGGTCCTGGGGATTGAACTCAAGTTGTCTGGCTTGAAGGACAGGGGCCTTTACCCACTGACTCATCCAGTACTCCCTTTTTAATATGCTGTGTGCGTGTGTGTTTGTGTGTGCAGATGCGTGTGTGTGTGTGTTTGTGTGTGTGTGTGTGTGTGTGTGTGTGTATAGATGCAAATGTGCACTTATGGAGCCCAGAAGACAACCTTGGATGTCATCCTCAGAAACTCTTATCTACCCCCTTCGAGACAGTCTCTCACTGGCCTGTAACTGGCCAAGTAGGCTAAGCTGCTGGCAGGGTCTGCTTGTCTCCACTTCCTCAGTGCTGAGATTACAAGTGCACACCACCTGCCTGGCGATTTTACAGGAGCCCTGAGGATAGAACTTGGGTCTTCTTGCTTTTGAGGTAAACACTTCATTTACTGAGCCATCCCTATCCATGCCTGAGCCTCTGTCATTCCAGCTTCCAGTGTGGTCACCTCTACAGTTTCTGATGAAATAATGATGTAAATGGATGTTGTTTAGCTTTTTTTTTTAATTTTTAAAATTTATTTTTGCATGTGTATGAATGTACTGTCTCCATGTAGGTCTGTGCACCCGTGTCGTGCAATGCCGCGGAGGTCAGAAGAGGGTCTCGGATTCCCCTGGAACTGGAGTTCTCCTGGAATTGGAGTTAGAGACGGTTCTCAGCCGCCATGTGGGTGCTTGGGGATCGAACCCGGGTCCTCTGCAAGAGCAGTTGGCGCTCTTAACCACTAGGCCATCTCTCCAGCCCCTGTTGTTTAGCTTTTATCTTGAGCCGTGCAGTCCTGTATAGTTATTGATTGATTCAGAGTGACATTTCATGGCCATCCCATCCTGGTGCCATTGGAGAGAACAAGAAACTAGAAGTGAGGCCGGAGAAGGAGCAATGGGGGAGGTCAAAGAAGAGACGGGACTTTGCAAGGTGTTGTGAGACCGCTCTTCCCTTCACAGCTGGTGCTTTCTAAAAGCCATCTTGCGTATCTTACCAATGAAGTTTAAGATGAATTTCCCAGGAGATGCAAGTGAACATTTTTTTAACGAAAGTTACATTATTTTTAATACATTCAGTGTATATTAAATCTGTAGCAAAAATAGAATTAGCACATCGTCTGGTTTCTCAGATAATATTGCTTAAATGTAATGTTTAATAAAAATTTTATTTAAGGAAAAATAGATTTATTGTCCAAGTGGTAGGTACTTGGACATAGCACAATTCTTACAGGGTATTGATTGGGTAGGAGTAGAATTTTATTTTTTCTAAATGTCCCTTAATATGTATTTTGAGGGGGCTGGAGAGAAAGCTCAGTGGTTAAGAGCACCTACTGTTCTTGCAAATGATCTGGGTATGGTTCCATATGGTGGCTCACAAAACACCTGTAAATCAAGTTCCTGGGGCTCCGACGCCCCCTCTTCTGGCCTCTTCATGCAGGTGTTGCACATACACTCCTGCAGGTACATGCACATTCAAAGTAAGAAATAAATCTTGGGGGCTATCAATCCCCAGCACCCACATGGCGGCTAAGAACCGTCTGTAACTCCAATTCCAGGAGAACTCCAGTTCCAGGGGAATCCGAGACCCTCTTCTGACCTCCGCGGCATTGCACGACACGGGTGCACNATCCCCAGCACCCACATGGCGGCTAAGAACCGTCTGTAACTCCAATTCCAGGAGAACTCCAGTTCCAGGGGAATCCGAGACCCTCTTCTGACCTCCGCGGCATTGCACGACACGGGTGCACAGACCTACATGCAGACAGTACATTCATACACATACAAAATAAATAAAATAAAAAAAAGAAATAAATCTTAAGCATATATTCTGAGGAAAGAGTAGTGCCAGTGAGATGTTTTACCTCCTGTCTGTTGATTTTTCTGGGAAGAAGTCTGCAGGATAGGAATGATCCTAAGAGAGTAAGTGTTCTGGGAAAAAGATGCCTCAGGCAGAGTCTGTAGGACACTTGCTGGCATATGCAAGGCCTCTGGATTCCATCTCCAGCACCTTAAAATTGAATAGTAAATAGATAAACACAGATAGGAGATGCCTCACATTGGAATTGTTTCTTCGCTGGATATCATTATATTTCACGTGTTCTGATGGGAAGTCCCAGGTAGGGAGAATGGCAGTGAGGAAAGGTGAACTTGTGGAGTGGACATTTTAATCAAACAATTCCAAAGATAAAGAAGTAAGAATAGATGTTCAAAGACAGGAGTATAGACACAGTCTCCAGACATCCCAGTGGTAAGGGATGATGGGAGCCTGACCAAGAAGGGCCACGAATAATTAAGAAGAGCACTTCCTTATCTGACATCATGCTAAAACCAAGTTGGCCGTGTAAGGCAGTTTCTGTTTGGCAGCAGGCCGGGACTTATGAACTGATGTATTGTTACCGAAGCTGGAGAACAAACATCCGGGAAAGATGAACCTCTCCGAAACAAACACCATATTTTACACAAGTGTCCATTGTAACGTAGGAGGTGGGACAGAGAATCTATGACGGTGGATGTGTGTGGAAAGCTCTGCAAATTGCTTATCTTCTCTTTGTGGAGTGAAAAACAAATATATTCCAGGATCCAGGCCTGAGTCGCAAAACCTTGAATAGGAAATAGCTAGATATGGTAATTAGCAACGTAGGGTTTTCCTTGGACAGCACACCTTTGAATCCAGGTTCTGTGGATGACTAATGGGATAGCCTTGGGTAAGGCACATCTCTCTGTACCCCAGTTTTCTCATTTGTAAAATGTAAATAACTTCTAGGTGATTAGGGAGTTAAAAGAGTAAATGTACAGAAAGCATTAAGCACGAAGTTGGCGTGAACTAAACTTTCAGTAGATAACAGGTAGTTAGCTACTAGGCCCAAAGCTTGGCTTAAATAAAATGTGTTTTGTAGTTAATTATTGGGGATTTTTCCATTTTCTCCTTAGGGTCTTCACAGTGTGTGTGTGTGTGTGTGTGTGTGTGTTTACTCCACCTCCTTGTGAGCTTTGCATGTTAATCTTGTGAAGTACCAAGTTCATTTGAATAACTCAGACTATTTTTAAGTAACTAGAGGTATGGTGAACTTGAATAATTTTTAAAGATTTAATTTTATTTCCCTGCGTGTGTGTACATGTGTGTCTGTTTATCTGTCTGTCTGTCTATCTGTCTCCAAGTGTTTGTATGCCATGGGTATGCAGATGATCCTGGATCTGAGTTACAAATGGTTGAGAGCTGTCCACTCTGGTTTCTGGGAACTGACCTCCGTCCAGTCCTCTGGAAGAACAACCAGTGCTCTTGGTTTCTGAGCCATCTCTCAAGTCCTATGACTCTTTGAGATAGTTCAAAGATACAAATAATTGACCAAGCCTTAGATTTAGGACGTTCATTCTACAGCTGGACTCCAATCTGCTACCAGTGAGCCTCCAACTTAATCATTTGTTCTGAGACCCTAGGGGGGACTATTTCTTGACCATGATGCCCTGTCAGCAGCAAGGACAGTTCTCCAGGTCCTTCTTGGATCTTGTCCAGGCTGACCACTCTTACCTTGGCTATTGTTCCTGTCCCGTGTAGGTTCTAGTGTCTGTGACCATCACAGTTGTATTTTGGCACCAGCAGCCTTACGTGCCTATTTTGTGTGTCTGTCCATGTTGGCATGTAATTCACTTAAAGGTGCTTTTTTCTGACAAAACCATCTTTCACATTCAGACGTGAAATGTTTTGACTTTCCTTAACCCACTTCCTATATTTCAAATCTGGGAAGCTGTTATCCAGAGAGACTGCTGCTAAGGATTATAAACCCCCTTTGAAGCCGGGCTTGCTGGAGTAGGTTTCTCTTTGTTTAAGGCAGGTGCCTGTGTGGAAGCTGTAACGGTAACCATGGGTCTGGTCCTTGCTGTGGAGAAGCAGGAGTGCCTGCCATTGGGCCCCGTCCTCTTATGCCAGCCAATCTTTTCATCATCATGATGAAGCCTGCAAGTGTTTCGTTTTGTTTTGTTGTTTGTTTGTTGTGAGGTGACAAAACAACTCTCAGACTTGGGTTGGACATGCTTACCTGGAGGACTTTTTGGTTGTTTTGTTTTGTTTTGTTTTGTTTGAGACAAGATCTCCCTGTAGCCCCAGCTGGCCTGGAACTCTTAGATCAGGCTGACCTCAATCTTAGAGAGTTCTGCCTTCTAGATTTGATAATAAATAAATAAATAAATAAATAAATAAATTTAAAAAAAAAGAGGGAGAGAGTTCTACCTGCCACAGTGGCCTCCTGAGTGCCGGGGATTAAAGGTATGGACCACCTCCCAGCTGGAAGATTGTTGTTGTAGTTAGTATAACTAGGATTATTTATCCATTTATATTGAATTTGCATAATTATTTCATTCTGCCTAATAAATAATGGCATTTATGTTATCTTTTATTTTACTCCTTTTTTTTTTTTTTTTTGGTCTTTCTGAGACAGGGTCTCCCTGTAGCCCTAGCTGTCCTGGAACTCGCTGTGTAGACCAGACTGGCCTTGAATTCACAGGGATCCTCCTGCCTCTGCCTCCCAACTTCTGGGGTTAAAGGCATGCGCCACCACACCCAGCTTCCCTTTGTTTTAATAAATGGAAATTATACAAGTATAATATATTACCTCCTTTTTATAATAGTTGGGTTTATTCCAATCATTTATTCAAATCATTGGAAGCAATCATTTTTTAAAGACCCTGCAATTCTTAGTGTGCAAGAAACCCCTCCTCTCCCAACATAGGGAATAGTACACTTCATTTTCTTTCAGCTTTTTCCGAGTGGCATTCCTTCCCCTTCCTTCCAGCCCAGTTCTCAGAGAGGAAGCCAATCACAATGTTATCAGCAGTAGAAAGATTTCAGAGTAGGTTTGTGGGCATGGGTATCTTTAGGGATGGCTTGATGCCTTGTACGAGACTTAACACATTTCTTGAACATGGAGCTTCACCATGGCAACAGCCATGTCACATGGCACCCTGGTGACACATGTAAGGTGCTGCCACAGCTCATCCCAGGTTGAATGCCTGTGACTCATTGTTTCCACTGACACAGTGACTACTGTAACTCGCAGTTGGAAGGTTCTGGGGTTTGCAGTGCCATTACTACACACTGACGCCCATGGCGCATGGAGGGCCTGAGGAAAAGCAGCATAAATAAATAAGCGTGTGCTATAAACATTGCCTTCATTAACTTTGCAGAGAAGTACTTGTTCATCAGTCAACCTCCTTGCCACTCATATCCCCCTCTCTTTTTTGAAAAGCATATTTTGTTGGTAACACCTTGGAAGCTTGAAAGTGATTTTTATTTTTAATCCTGGTTGTACCCACTCCACTTGGCACATGTGACAAGAGAGAGAGATCACGGTGGCCCCTTTTTAGTATTTATTTATATTCTTCACATGGAGCAGATTTACTGATGAAGGCTTGATTCTGGGAATATATTTTTCTCATTGTGAAATATATAGAATCCATAAATCAGAGTCACGGTAGTATGGGACCATTGCTCATGGAGGGGCTTGAAGGTTCTATTATATCAAAGGACTGTTTTAGAGGTTCAAGATCGATAGTATTTTAACACATTTTAATTTCTGAGCGATTCAGTGAGTGATTAAAAAAGTCGATGCGGAATCTGGAAGACATTAAAGAGATGTCAAGGACAGACGGGTTTTGATTTGTGCCCTAATGAAATGTTTTGCCAACTTTTAAAGATTTTTTTTTTGAGAACTTTAATCAGTTGCTTATGTTCCTGGCATGGGAAGGTTATTCCTGTTTCTGTTCAGTGATGAATCCAAAGTGAAAACGGGATAGTTTTTAATTAGCAAAATTATAAAACCATTTGCAGCCAAATGTTTCTTGTCTTGTATAAACTGTGATGTTTCACATTTTCCTTTAATCATTTTAGGAAACTTCGTTCTGAAGATCTCTCTCAGTTGGTGCTTTATGTATGGATACACATTCTCAGTATTAGAAATTACCCTGTAATATCCTTTTGCAGCATGATTCGATTAGGCCCCACTGCAGTCCTGTGTGTTGCTAGTGTCTGTTATAGAATGTCATGGTGACTTGCATTGCATGCAGTTAATCATGCATTGTGAATGCACTGCTCGGTATCCCAAGAGAAACGTGTCCTAGAGGGTTAGAACTGTTTGCTTAATTTGATATTGTGGGGTTTTGTACAGCTTCAGAAATGCTTTTGTTGAGGTTACCCATGTATTTATTTATTTAAATTTTTTTAAATTTTTATTTATTTATTTTCTATGTGTATGAATGTACTGTCTGCATGTAGGTTTGTGCACCCATGTTGTGCAATGCTGCGGAGGTCAGAAGAGGGTGTCGGATTCCCCTGGAACTGGAGTTTCCTGGAATTGGAGTTACAGATGGTTCTCAGCTGTCATGTGGGTGCTGGGGATTGAACCCGGGTCCTCTGCAAGAGCAGTCAGCGCTCTTAACTGCTAGGCCATCTCTCCAGCCCCTACCCGTGTATTTATTAGAATGAAAATGTTAACACTTGGTTTACGTTTTCATATATGAATAGAGAGTTATTTGAAAGTCTATTTGATTAAGGCAAGGAGAACGTCCAGCACAGGCATGGCAGCCTCTGCACAGTTCCCAGCCTTCGCTTTTTACTGTGCTTTTGAATATGAGAATTTTACGTTTTCTTGGTGCTCATTAGACCTGTACTTGGAAGGGAACAAACTCTATGGACACGAAAAGGGATTTAAGTGTTCAGAATATGAGAATCTGCCCAGACTGGGACCTTGCCAGTTCTTTGAACCCTTAGTCTTTCTTGCTAGGTGAATGGGAGGGCGCCTGCATTTTGTGTTGTTTCTGCCAGAGCCTCCGGAGGGCGCTGTGTCACACCCTCCTATCACACCATGACTGCAGAAGTAGAAGCTGGAGACTTGATAGAGGAAGCTCTGTCTGCCGACACTGGCTCAAAGCTATACTCAAAAGCCCTCATCTCCAGACATTTGTCTTTGAAAACCACAGGTGTCTCTTACCAAGTTCAAGTGGAAAAATGAGATAAGTGTCAATAAATTTCCTTCAGACAGAGTAATTTCTTAATGAAGCAGTTTCTTAAGGCTTTGGGTTCCTAGGGAGGGTCATAGACTCATCACTTATTATTGAACTGAGAATAAGAGCGAAAGAACAGGAACCTTCAGTTAAACAAATGCAAGAAGAAAACTTGATTAGCAGGTGAGTGCTAGTTTTGTTTTGAATTTAAGGAGGCAGTTAGAGTTTTGGAGGTAAGGCTCTCTGTATTATAGACGATTTCCTTAGAACTCCTATCTAGATTTGGTAGAGGCCTTTATAGAAATGAATACAGCCAGGGCTAGGGAGATGGTTCAGTCAGTGAAGTGTTTGCTGCCTGAGCTCGAGAACCTTAGTTCGATCCCCAGAACCCACATAAAAAACTGAGTGCTATTCCCCTGTCATCCCAGCAGAGAGAGACAGATCCTGAGAACACCAGGCTAGCCCGCCCTGTCATCCCAGCAGAGAGAGACAGATCCTGAGAACACCAGGCTAGCCTGCCTAGCCAGCCTAGCCTACTGTGTGCATTCCAGGCCAAGGGAAGTCTCTGCTTAAAAAAAAATGTAAAAAGTGAACAGCAGCTGAAGAATGACACCTAATGTTGTCCTGCCCTACACATGCATGAACATAGTTATACATGCACCCACACACACATACACCCATGCACACAGAAGCCTGTACACATACATGGGTGTCACAAAGCCTAATGATATTGATAGTTCTCTGAAACTGAAGCAGACAAGTTTCTGTAGGAAATTTCATTTCCATAGTACACGGCAAAACAGTCAGGATGCTCTTCTCAGTAGCTCTCACAAGCTCCGTGGCTGCCAGGCACTTGAAATGTGCGTGGCTAGTCACACTGAGGTGGCTAAGTGGGAAATTAGACAGTGGGTTTCAAAGACATCCAGTACATGTTGAAGTGATAAGATTTTGGATATATTGTGTTAACTGAGATGTGTGGTTAAAGGTAGTTTTACCTGTTTCTTATTGTCTTATGTGGATGGTAGAAAATTTTTAATTAAATATGTGGCTCATTTTCTATTTCTGTTGGGTAATATTATTATAGAACCTATCAAATTTGTATTTCCAAAACTAGAAGTTTGTCCTTAAAAGGGGTACAGTGTTTCCTAAGTTAATTCATTTCATCTACTCTAAATACAACATGATAAATATGACCAATTTGAGTCATTTCTACAGACTAGCCTACTTCAAGGGTCAAGTGGTTAACATACCCATAGGTCTGATGTGGAATTCTGTCACACAGTCTCATTTAAATACAGAAAAAATGTCTTTCCTCTCATCATGTAAACCTGTGCATCCCAGTCTGGGACATGTCTATGATGGAGTAATTAGGGTCTCCCCTAGATCACAGAATAATTAATTTTGATGTACCTCTATTTTCTTTGTATATTTTTGTTGAAAAGGATGTCACTTTTATAGTTTAAGTGATCTAGTGTACAGTATAACACACACGCACACACACACACACACACACACACGTGTACATATTCTGGTTTTGTGATCTGGCAATCACACCCAGGGCCTCACGCACGCTAGCTGAGTGCTCTGTCACTAAACTACACCCCTAGATCTTCAATATAACATTTTACATATTTCCAGTGGCACATCCTGCATACATAGACACCCTTTGGTTTAAGCTTGTGCATTGTTCCTTTTACATGTGTTAACATTTACCATTGCCCCCACTGTCCACTGTCTTTAAGACATGATAGAAATGTTTAAGATAAATATTACCTTTAAAAATCCTAGTTACTTTCTCCTTTAAGGATTTTTTTTTTAATTTTTTTTTTATTAATTTTATTTATTTCTGTATGTGTATGAATGTACTGCCTGCATGCAAGTCTGTGCACCCGTGTCGTGCAATGCCGCGGAGGTCAGAAGAGGGTGTCAGATTCCCCTGGAGCTGGAGTTCTCCTGGAATTGGAGTTTCAGACGGCTCTCGGCCGCCATGTGGGTGCTGGGGATCGAACCTGGGTCCTCTGTAAGAGCAGTCTGTGCTCTTAACCGCTAGGCCATCTCTCCAGCCCTCCTTTAAGGATTTTAGCAGTGAAGTTGACCCCTTTAGCCAGTGTCATAGATATGGAGGCTCCTTCTAGGTGACGGGAAAATGAATGGCCTCTGTGAGTTCAGATGAGGATGCTGGGAATGGACATGGGATGAGGGGCAGGTGCGGTAGAGGTCCAGTGAAGGTGGGAAGGGTCGGGCACACCTGCAGGTGGGAGGCATGAGAAGGAAGGAATGATGATTTCACACCTTGAACCTGCTGGGTAGGGCAGATGGATGGGCACTTAACAGACAGAAGGGAGGTTCAGGAGGAAGAGTGGTGATCTGAGGCTAGAAACTATTGACATGTATGAGGAGTACTCTGAATTCAGAGACAAGGGTGAGAAATCTTCTTAGCCATACCCAGGTGACAGTCATAATTTTACCTTTCTTCAGAAACTTCTTTCTTTTGATCATATTACAAGTGGTTACACTTGGATAACATTTTCTTCTAGTTCTTTATTTTGTCAATTAAGCATGGTGTAAGTTTTGTTTTACACTGCATTATGATAAATGAAACAAAGTGAGTGTCTTAGTATATTTCTTGCTATTATTTTCTCTATATACATTGAAATAAATATATAAGTATCATTTTGTGCTTATAAATTTGTATCCTCTCTTCTTGCCCTATCATAACAAACTCTTTCACATTGCCATTCCACCTGTGCAGTAGGTCATCAAGTCAGTGCCCTGGTATTTATGAGGTGTTCACATTGTGCCAGGGCCTGTTTTGTGTGTTGGAGATGACACTTCCCAGCCTGGTAGGGCTTGCTAATTGATGACTGTTTTTTTTCCCATAAGGGCACCAGACAATTTTTTTTTTCTGTGTATGCTATACTTCAAAGGTATTTAGCATTGTTGGCTATATCCAAGTCACTGTAGCACCCCAAATGCCCCCTCCAATAGTTCCTGGTGTCCCAGTGTCTCCCCCTTCCTAGTAGAGGACCACTGATTTCAGCCATGGCTTGGTTGGCTGTCTGCCTTCTGTTGGACTCTTTAGATTGGTTTCCTTTCTCTTTTATTTCATTTGCTGGGAGGGGAGAGTGGTGGTGGGCAGTGTCACATCGCTTGTGTCTGTGATCATCTTGTCATCATAGAACACACGGGGCACACCATGCTAGTTTCTTAGTTTTGAGAGAGCTTCAATTACTTTTGGGACAGCATTTGAGAATGTTTGAAGGAAGGCTGTATGGACTGAGGGAAGTCACATCTGAATAAACGTCAAGTGGAAAACGGTCTTGCTTCGTTTACTCTCTGTGCCTAAGCCTGCCAATCCCAGAGGTACTCTACTGTGCTGGAGAGCATTTGAAGGTGCACAGTTCTGAGCTTCACTCCAGAGTCTAGTCCTGCTGTTAGCTAGCTGAGTGCCCTGGGTAGGTCTAGTCCTGCCATTAGCTAGCTGTGTGGCCTGGGTAGGTCTAGTCCTGCTGTTAGCGAGCTGTGTGGCCTGGGTAGGCTGTTTCACCCAGTTTCCCTTCTCTTCTCCGTTTGATGATAGTATACATGTCAGTAAGATCTGGAGAAATCCAGTGGCCAGGCACATAAAGTTATGCTCCTAAGTGGAAGCCAACATCTGTCTGATGGTGGGTCCTGGGAATGAGCAAGACTGTGGTTTAAATTCTGACTCATTTGTTAGCAGTTTAACCCATTTATAGGTTATTTTACTATTCCTAAGTTCTAGTATAAGCATTTGAGAAACTGAAGTTTTAAAAAATTCCACCTGTTTTTGTTACTTTGAGGAAGAGCTGAGGGTATTGGTCACGGTAGGGCCTCTGTGTGCTAGGTGCTACATTTGAAAGGCAGGTGTAGGGACAGTAATGGACTAGGAAACTGGAATAAGTCAATTTATGTGGATTGGTCCTTTGTTTTGTGTTTTCACTTTAAGGGTAAAACAACTTGCATTTCCATTTGTCTATTCTTTTGCTGTGTTATCTGTAGACTAAAGTGATTTTAATGAACAAAATACCTCTATGAGTTGAACAGTGAACTTAGTTTGTTGTTTACTTTCTTAACTTGAGCTTCCCTTAGGGTGGGTTACCCAGCTGGTTTCCGAATCCCAAATACTAGGTCAAATAAATAGAAACACTGACTCAACTTTGGGATCTTTTACATCACTGAATTGAGTGTATATGAAGGCAAAGAGAATCAACTCCCAGATGTTTACTAGAATTTAAAATGAAGCACGCAGAAAATGTGCCCTTTGATGGCAGCCGCTCTTTGCATGTCTGCTGGGTCCTCTTGGTTTACTGGGGTTTCCGTGTCTTTGGCACTTACGTTTGCATCGTTGGTTTTGGTTATTGATTGGTTGTGAAGTGCTCTGTATGCTGTGTCTTAAAAGTCCAAGTTGAAGCCCAGGGAGTTGGTTTAATTGATAAATTACTTCCAGTGCAAGCACGAGGACCTGAGTTCAGTCCCCAGAACCCACATATGGGAGCCAGGTTTGGTGATGCACACTTGGAATCCAGGCCTTGGGGAGGTAGGGACGAGTAGATATCTGGGTTTTACTGGTGCTGTAGCTAACCTAGCCTAACTGGCAAATTGGAGGTCAGTGAGAGACTGTCTCAAAAGAGCAAGGTGGACAGTCTCCTGAGGAATGAGACCTGAGGTTGAGATGTGCACAGCCTCCACAGACATGTATACATATTTAGACACACAGACACACACCCCTAAATCTTTATTCCCTGTAATACATAATGTCCCATACTTTAAGTGGAGAAATTTGGGGAATTGGGAGTTGAGGGATTCTGTAGTGGTAAACACACAGCCTAACAAAATGGTACATCCTCCACAAAATCAAAATCAGTTTTCCTTACTTATAACTCCTCCCCCGAGGAAATAAGACTCTCAAGGCAACGAAGCACACAGTCCATAATGCAAAACAATAAAGGGCGTTCTGGCATGTGCTTCTGGTGACTCGCAGACTTCATCATAAAATGTAAATGTAATTACATTTGTGCGGCTCTTACCATTAGGCAAACTATAGAAAGAAAGACAGGAAGACTCTCCTGATAGGATTGTGGAGCAATTCAGATTAATCTTTAAACTTGGGAGTCACCTGGCATTTGCTCCAGCCTAGTCACATGGAACCTTTAAGTCATCAGAATGCTGCTTCTTACTCAGCTCACGGGGATGCTTCCTGGAGCCAGGTCTCTTTGCTGTGTCCTTACAGGTGGTGTGGATGGGTGATTTGTCAGTAGCACAGGTAAAGACATGTAGGGAACCCAGAAGCATGGATTTCATGATGAATGGTCTTGTTTTTACCTGTTTTCATTTTGCTTGTTAAGTACTTTAACTTATGTGTCTTCAGAAAACATAAACATAGCAGGAGTTGGAGAGGACCAGCATTTACATCAGGCATCTCATTACTGCCTGTTACTCCTATCTCCAGGAAGATCCAATGCCTCTAACCTCTGTGAGCACTTACTTGCATGTGCCGCCCACCCGACATAATTAAAAGTAAAAACGAATCTATACAAAACCTCATAAACACAGTCAGCTTTTCATGTGAGTTGAAAAAATGGAGTACAGCTATAGGTTTGGCTAAAAGGAAGGCCCTTCATTAAGTTGGAGTCCTACATTGAAAAGGCTAGAGGGTAAATACTGTTGTGTGGGGTGACTGTTGGTCAGCTATAATGTTTTTGTCTTACATTAAATGCAGGAGGAAAATGTTTAAAGTATGACAACACTGTCTTGTTATTGGTAAACATTCATAACTGTTTCCTTTTTATGGTGTGTGTGTGTTTGTGTGTGTTGTGTGTATTTGTATGCCTGTGTGCACACACCTATTTCTTCAGTGTTAGTGTTTCCCTTTGGGCTGCAAATTCCATGACTACATGTCAGTTTTCCATAGTGCATAGTACCTGGTACACAGTAGTATTCAGTGAGTAGTTGAATTAGCATTGTGTCTTAGCAAGTATCATGAGGATCATATGATAGTACTGACTTGCTTATGTTGAATACCTAACTGTAACAGGTGTGTGTGCTGTGTATGCATATGTGTGAAATGCTATTCGAGAGTTCTCTCCCTTAATCCTTGCCACCGTTCTATAATTGATGGTCATTTTAACTGCTCCCAGTGTAGAGGTAGGAAGCTGAGGCTTGGGGATGTTAAGGGATGACATCATGGTCATGTTGCTGCATCCAGTTCTTTCCCTATCAGCTTCTTACAGTGTTCAAGACCAATTGATGGACTGGGCCATTGGCCTTTGTAAGATCTGCCAGTGGTGCTTTTTAGTAGTATTTTTCTCTGTAGTACTGAAGGTATTTTCAAAGAGAAACCCAACTGAATGTGACTAATCATTAAGAGAGAAGAGTATCTTATACATAATCACAATAGGAATAGCCATTCCTTTTGCTGTGTGTCAGGCATCTTACTAAGGTTAGTGTCAGCTCATTTTATATGTATTAGGAGGCCTACCACAAACTAATCATGTTTTACAGACAGGGAAACTGAGGCTGTGGAAGGTTAAAAGAGAAGTCAAATAACTTAGCTAAAAGCTGGGTGTGCCACAGCTAAAAGCTGGGTGTGGTGGCACATGCTTTTAATCCCAGCACTTGGGAGGCAGAAGAGGCAGGTGGATCTCTGTGAGTTAAAGGCCAGCCTGGTCTACATAGTGAGTTCCAGGTCAGCTGGGGCTACAGGGAGACCTTATCATAAAAAGACAATAAATAAATAAATAAATAAATAAATAAATAAATAAATAACTTAGCTAAAGCCACACATCTAGATGTAGGATGAATCTAAATAACTTCTGGACTTTTCTGAAAGGTAGCAGGAACCAGAGACTCAAAATACCCTTACTCATACCTTAGGGGCAGTTCATTGTACCAAAAACTCATATTTTGAAATTAAGAAGAGGGAGAAAAGAGATCGGAGAGGCAGAGTGGCCTGTGATTTTGCAAAGGTTTTTGTTGACAAATATGAGACCATCCTGACAACAGCATTGTTTTGAATTTTATGTCCATGCCTAAGACCCCAGAAATGGCAGGAATATGGCTAAGTGACCACTTGCCGTCTGAGAGCAAAGTTTGTAGAAGGAGCAGATACTGAATAAGTTCCAGTGATCATTCCATTTCCAGTTGACATTGGGCTGCAGCATCTGTGGCTGTTAGCTCTTTGGCCTTCAATTCTGGATTTTGCTTCTTTTTGTCCCTCAGTAAGTCCAGCAAGAGAAGAGATACTCTAATATGTTGATCATAGCATGGTTAAGACTGCATGATTACCAACCAGTAATTACCTGAGTTTCACCGTGTCCACATTCACTTAGTGGATGCGGTTCTCTTCATCACACTCCCGTTCCAGTCCAAGAATGACTCAAATTTGCTACTTTCCTCAATTAAAATGAAAACAGTTTTGCAATTGTTTTTCTGAGGGAGGACCAGCTTTACCAGAAGGTGACTTCAGAAGGGTTAGCTTTCTGGGAAAGAGATTAAACTATAGAATGGTTCTCACTGTGTGTTTTTAAATAATGCTGACATATTTTGTTGATGCTGGCTATTTTATTTGATTGCTCTGTGTTCTGAAGTCTTCTCCTTTTTTTTCCCTTCTTTGAAATCTGTTGGTTGCTATGGAAACAGTGTTGTTTTGGGTTTGGGTGGAGCTGTATCCACAAATGTGGGATAAAGTCATTTATAAAATGGGTTAATATTTATTCTGGCTGGGTCTATATGGAACCTGATGTAATGATAGTCATGATCACACATGCAGAATAAATTTGCAGTTTTATTGTTATTTTCCTAGTCTGTCTGAATGTGTGCTGGCTAGCTTGGAGCACACTAGCACTTCCTCTGCCATTTGGATATTGCTAGTAGAGCAAAGTGCAGTTACGCAGAGCCGTCTAGACTCCACAGCCCCCAGACTTCCTTGGGGACTAAGAGTCGCTCACTCAGGAGAGGATCCTGGGTACCTCTTAGCATCTTGTTCCAGGACCTTGGCAGTTTGGTCCTGCTTCTCTGTGTACTCTCAGATCTTTGCCCACATGGGCTCGTGGGCCTCCTTATCCCATTTACGCTTGTGCAGGCAGAGAAGTACTTCATTAAAAACCTCATGTGATCCATGAGAGGTCAGCGAAAGATTAAGGCCAGTAAGTTGTACAGTCCAGGATGGAAGGCAAGGGAAGGGTAGGGATTTGGGGAAGATTCCAGAGGTGGTCAGGGAAAGTGATGACAGATGAGCTCAGAGAAGTTAAAAGAAGCAGCACATGGCTCAGGGCATATACTTATGGGGCAGCTTTAAGAAGCCTTTGTATATAGGAAACACGGGGCAGGAGAGGCTCAAGACTTATCATTAGGAAGGCAAGAACCACAGAGGCACAGAGGCCAGCCTGTCTCTTAAGAGAATGTAGCAAGTGTCTTTTTTTTTTCCCCAATTAACTAAGGTGCATTACCGTTTTTATCAGAACCTTTAACCAATGTTGTTTAATATACACATATTTACTTTTACTAAGTCCTAAAACACCATGTAACCTGTAGACAGAGTCTGGGCAAAATTGGATACTTGTTGACCTCACATCAATTAAATATACATTAATCGAATATAGACCCGTGTCCCTCTCCCGCCCCTCCCACCCCTCCCGATTCACCATTTCAGTCAGTTTTCTGATGGAGTCTTTCTGTTGTAGTGCTTTTAATATGCATCCCTCTCCAAAAGAAATATTTACAACTGGGTTATTGGCACTAGCATCTGCAGATGAGGGATACCATTCATCATTTGTTTTTCTGGGACTGTGTTACTTCACTTAATATAATATCTTCTAGCTCCATTCATTTCCCTGCAAAGTTCATGATGTTGTCTTTCTTTACCGCTGCATAGAACTCCATTGTGTGCATGTACCACATTTTCTCTATCCACTCGTCAGTTGAGGGACATTTGGGTTGGTGCCAGCTTTTTGCTATTGTGAACAGAGCTGCAATAAATATATCTGTGCATGTATTTCTGCAGTAAGTTGAGTCTTGTGGGTATACACCCAGGAGTGGTATGACTGGGTCAAATGGCTAGCTCATTTTGAGTCCTCCAAGGGTTCTCTACACTGCTTTCCATAGTGGCTGTACAAGTTTACATTCCCACCAGCAATGGATGAGTGTTCCCCTTTCCCCACTACCTCTCCAGCACTTGATATCATTTGTTTTCTTGATCCTGGCCAGTCTTATCAGAGTGACATGATATCTTAGAGTGGTCTTAATTTGGATTTCCCTAATTATTAGTGATGTTGAATGCTTTTTAAGATGTTTCTCAGCCATCTCTAATTCCTCCTCTGTGAAGTCTCTATTCAGTTTTTTGCTCCATCTTCTGAGTGATTCATTTGTTTTCTTTCTTCTTTGTTTTTTGAGTAGCTTGTATACTCTGGAAATTAATGCTTTGTCAGATGTATCTGCAGTGAAGGTTTCCTCCCACTCTGTGGGTTTTCTCTTCACTTCCTTTATTGTTTCTTTTGATGTACAGAAGCTTTTGAGTTTCATGAGGTCCCGTTTGTCAATTGCAGATCTTATTTCTTGTGCAGCTGCTGTCTGATTTAGGAAGTCTTTTCCTATGCCTATATCTTGTATAGGTTAATCTATAGTATAGATTAACCCCAGCACACTACTAGTAGTTAATTAACTAGTTAATTAACTAGTAGTTAATCTGTGCCTTGAGATCTGAAGAATTGTCTTTATAAAGTTTGGTGCACTGGCATTTAGTGCATATATATTCATGATTGTAAGATCATCATCAGTTCTTCCTTTAATAAAGATGTAATGGCCCTCTTTGTCTCTTTTGATTTCTTTTGCTTTGAAGTTTATTTTGTCTGATATTAGAATAGCAACACCTGCTTTCTTTTTTATACCATTCACTTGGAATATTTTCTTCCATCCCTTCACCTTAAGTTGGTGCCTATCCTTGAAATTGAGATGGGTTTCTTGTAGACAGCATATAGATGGGTTTTGTTTCCTAATCCATTCTCCCAGTCTATGCCTTTTGATTGGGGAGTTTAGCCCATTAATATTTAAGGTTATAATTGAAAGATGGATGCTGCTCCATTTCACCTTATTATCCATTTGGACTTTTAGCCTCTGATTCTACTCCTACGGTTATGTTTTTATTAGTTTCTTTACCTAGGTGTTTGAGGTTTGTTGCTCCTCTCTTCTGCCCTTTGAATTGTTTCAAGTATTTTATGAAGAGTTGGTTTTCCAGACATATATTCTATCATCTTGTTTATGTCATGGAAGATTTTTCTCTCTCCTTCAACTATAATCAACATTTTTGCTGGGTAAAGTATTCTGGGTTGGCATCCATAGTCCTTTAACACTGGAAATGCTTTGCTCCATGTTCTTCTTGCTTTCATGGTTTGCGCCAAGAAGTCAGTTGTAATTCTGATGGGTTTCCCTTTGTATGTGACTTGTTTTTCTTTTGTAGCCTTCAGAATTTTGTCTTTGATTTGGGCATCTAGCATTTTAAGTATGATATGGCGTGGGGAGTTTCTTTTCTGATCTTGTCCATTTGGAGTCCTTTGTGCTTCCTGTATTTGTATGGCTTTGTCTATTTTTAGTTTGGGGAAATTTTCATCTATTATTCTGTTGAAGATCTGATCAGTTCTATTATCTTGAGAATCTTTTCCTTCCTCTATTCCTATGATGCGGAGGTTTGATCTTTTCATAGTGTCCCATATTTCCTGGTTGTTCCACTTTTGTGTATTTTAAAAAATTTTTCATATTCTTTGAGTTTTTTAGTTGCTCTTTGTTATTTTCCAGATCTGATATTCTTTGTTCTGCTTCCTCCATTCTACTTCTGAGGCTTTTTCCTTTCTTCTTGATTGGATGAGTGTTCTATTTCCTTTTTCATTTCATCCTGTGTTTTCTTTAGTATTTCCATTTCCTTTTTGAACTTCTCCATCTCTTCTTGGTGCTCCTTACTTCGTTGGTTGGCTTCCTTTTTCAGTGTTTCTACTTCCTTTCAGAGTTTGTTTTTTCTCCCCCTAGTTCTTTCTGGAGTTTGTCATTCTGTTCCTTTAGTTCTTTCCGAAGTTTGTCATTGTCTCCCTCTAGGTCCTTTTTGAGTTTTTCATTCTCTCTCCTTAGTTCTCTGGCTTCTTCTTTGTTTTCTTTAATTTCTCTGCATAGGTCTGCAATTATTCCTCTAAGATCTGTTTCTTGAGTCACCTCCAGGTCCTCTAAGATCTGTTTCTTGGTCACCTCCAGGGGGATCCCATTGTAGCTATCCCCTACAGGGATGGGAGACCTTGGTGCAGAGTTATCCTGCACCTTTCCCATGTTATCCCTTTGCCGTGTCCCAGGCATGGAGGTTTAGTTTTTTGTTTTTTTTTTTTGCCTGTATTCAGATGCCAATCACAAATGTCTTTCCACTATGTTGAAGGCTTGTTTTGCTTGCCTCCTTCCAATGCTTTTTTTTTCCCCCCTTATTTATGTAGTGTTGACTTGTCTAGGTTTCAGGCTTTCAATTTTGTTTATATATTGGATATTGGAAGTGTAAGCCACTCTTCCCTTCCTGTTCTGAGGGTTCTCCAAAAAAAAAAATCCACTTGGATGCACTCTCCTCAATTCCAGTTGGCGGGTGTGTGTGTGTGTGTGTGTGTGTGTGTGTGTGTGTGTGTGTGTTAAATATTACTGACTTAGCCATGCCCCGGTACCTCTCTGGAGCAAGGTCTGGGCTCCTGTGCTTCAGGTGGTCTCAGCAAGACCTCAGCCTGAGCCCCCTGCACACAGACTCACAATGGCGCCGGGTGCTGGCTGCAAGGGCAGAGGGCAGCTTCGCCCAGAGAGCCACATCCTACAAGGGTTTCGGGTTTGGACCCAAGCAGGCCGGCCCACGGCTCCCCTGCTACGAACCAGCAAATCAACTATCCAGCAGCCCAAGAAGCAATCTACCCTAAGATAAGCAATCTACCCTACCTCTCTGGAGCTAGGTCCGGGCTCCTGTGCTTCAGGTGGTCTCAACAAGACCCCAGCCTGAGCCTCCTGCACACAGACTCCACAAGTGTCTTTTCAAGGTGACCAGTGTTGACCGAGTTTGTAAATGGCGGCACTTAGACAGGATAGCCTGGGCCACATAGAGGAAAGTTTGATTCAAAACCAAAGCAAAGAAAGAAAGAAAAGAAGAAAGAAAAAGAAAAACCCAGCGAGTGGAAGAGGACAGTCCCAGTGAAAAAGACCATGACTAAGGTGATCCTATTGACTGGCCTTTCAAACCTTCAAGTTCATACTTAGACCACCTTCCTGGAATTGACCTTTTGGAAGTCATTTTTGAAAGTGCTGGGACAAATACTACCATTCGCTCCTCAGAAATGTAGAAGGGTTTGGAGGTTCACCCTGTAGTCCCAGCATCTGGG
The DNA here is from genome assembly GCA_009823505.1 of Rhizomys pruinosus. Lineage (NCBI taxonomy): Eukaryota > Metazoa > Chordata > Mammalia > Rodentia > Spalacidae > Rhizomys > Rhizomys pruinosus. The sequence continues at coordinate 379,587 of VZQC01005532.1, forward strand.
AGGCTGAGTAGAGGCAGGAAGAGCTCTGCGTATGAGTGTAGCCTTGATTACATACTGAGCCCCAGGCCGGCTTGGGCTGCAGTATGAAGCCCCATCTCAAAAACAAGCAAAAACAAAAAGTACGGAAAGAGGAAGGAATGAATGAAGGGATGAAGGAAAGAAAAGAAAAAGGACAGTGCCCTGATCTAAACTTCAGCAATATGGTATCCTTGTGGGTCATCAAATAGTGCTAAGTCTGGGTTTCCAAAGTCCCTTCATTTCGGAAGTTTGAATAGCTCATGAAGGGACTTGGAACATATCAGGGTAAATTCTGAGGTTCTGTTCCAGACCAGTGGAGCTGCACACATGCTTCAGGAGAGGTTCAGCCACCTTGATTGGACCCAGGTTCAGTACGAGAATCCCTGGTCTCAAACTACTTCTCTTCGACTCTGGCCATTTATTTCTTTCCTTGATACCATAATGACCAGTTAACATGGCATAGGGAAACAGAAAGGTTCTGAGCTGTAGTCCACCCATAATTGTCCAGTTAAGCCAGCTTCTCTTTTATTGGAAGATAATGTCTGCTGGGGTAGGACTCCTGAGCAAGACTGAAGAGGGACAATCCATGTGACAGTGGGCCTTTGTTGTCATGGAGTGATAGAGCCAAATCACCTTAGCAGCCATTTCTTCTTTGGGGAAAGGATCCTGCCTGTCCCCCTGTAACTCACCTAGCTGTGGATCGTGCAGCAGTCTGTCCACCCACTTGTCAGTGTTTTGTTGTAGGGACTATGTTAGATAAAAACAAAGCAGTCTTTCTTCTGAAGTTACTGGCTCCTTCATCCCTCCATCCCCACGACTCTTGTTCCTCCCCTTCCCTCCCCATCCCCGACCTCTCTCATTTTCCTCAAACCTGTACCATCTGTGGCACCCAAAGCACACCTTCACATTGTTTTATCTTTTGTGGTTTTGGCCTTGGGCTTGCTAGCTCTCCAGTCCACTAAATTCTGCTGCAGTAACATCGGTTTTTTGTTGATTAAATTTTGAAGACAAACACACAAAATGTGTCCAACCAAGGACAAGTGTCACTTGAGAAACACAGATGTCATCATTCCTTGTGTTTGTTCCTGTCTCTGGCTTTGTATGGAGAGGGGAAGGCAGACACCTGTCTGGCAGAAGCCATACCCTTCATGGCCCTCCAGGTGGCCCAGCATTGTATCCTTTACTGTCTCAGGGGAGACTCCAGGGTAGGCTCTAATCTCCACAGCCCTGGCTGACTCGGTACCCCCTCCCCTCTTCATTGTCTCCTGTTGTTTTTGAGCCCCCACCCTTCAAGCTATTTTCTCAATGGAAGAGATGGGGAAAAAAATTTCCCCTGAAAACAATCCAATCCCAATCAGATTCACATTGCATAATAAATGCTTGTTTGGACATTGCTTGGACTGTCATTTTAGCAAGAATCTTCTGTTTGATTAAATAGCTTCTCTGTTATGTATTGAACAAAATGAAATGTATGTCATAACAGATATAACTCGATGATGACAACTTTTCCTGACTGTGAATTTCATTAAAGATATACATTTGTGTTGTATCCCTTTGAATGACAGAAGTTGACAAATAACTAGAGAAAGTTGTTTGCTAGAGAAAAGTTACCAGCTCTCCTCAGTTCGGATTTTGCCAAGTCAAAGACACAAAAGAAAGGCAGGCCAGAAAACCTGAGAGGCTGGGGCCTTGGCTTGGGGATAGGGGGTCAAATGTGGTGTCAGAGCCCTGGAAAGGTGTAGGGAAGGCTGGACACACACTGGTGTCTGCTTCCAACAGCTGACTGCGAGCTTGGCTAAGAGTTGTCTACCCCATAAATGTTTCGTGCTACTTTGGAGCACCCTGCTCAAGAGGTGGAAGGATAGACTGGTCCATTTATTCATGCACTACTGTCACTTAGTGACACCACGTGTGTGTGGCCTCTGTCCCCCCTCCCCTGACCCTGGAGCAATGCATGAAGATGTTCAAGCTGAGAAGGCATAGGTTGGGCTGCTGAGATCTGTGTCAGGGAGTACAGCTTTGTTTCAGAGCTCAGGCTTTGGCCTTGGACTGTGTGGTGAAGGCCATTTGTGAGCTGACCTCCCAGGGCATTTTCCTTCCTACCTCTTAGGGTTAGCAGTCCACCTCCTGAGAGGAAGGTGGCATTAGCATGCATGCTGTGGCCTTGTTTCAGGAGGAGATTGACAGTTCTACCCAGTCCTCATCCCAAGTATGAGTAATAATATTGAATCCATAGGATATAGAATAGTATGGGGCAGGTCCTATCTTCCCCATTATACAGAGAAGAAAACTGAGGGGCAGATGCAAACCGAGCCCTGTGAAATTACACGAGAAGAAGAGACTGGACCTCATGTCCTCTTGGCTTTCCTAGCCCTACCTGGCACAAAGTTCTAATGCAGTCAAGATGTCCTCCTTCCCTCACAGAAGTGGCTGCTGAGATGACATCAGAGGCCACTCACCTCCATTCATCCCCACCTGGGGGAAGTAGGGCAGAAGGCAGACAGATTTCTGGCATTGTGCATGGAGAAGGGCCAGGGCTGCCTGGGAAGAGCCGGTGTAGAGGGCGCAGCACTACTTGTTTGTTGATTTCCCAGCTCCTAAGAGCCAAGAGCTTTCTTGCTCCAGCCAATTCCCAGAAGAAGTCAGGCATGGAGCAGTAGTAACTTGGCCTGTGCTTCACCTTCGTGCTTCCCAGGGGGACCCCTCATGCTTCTGAGAGGCCTTTCAGGAGGAATACTCTGGGGGGAATCGCTTGTGGGAAGCAACTGATTTGGGCAAGTATCTATGAGTGAGCCCACGCTGGGCATTCCTGTGGGATGTTAATTACCTGCTCAGTGCTTGTAGTCAATATGCCTTCTTAAATAATGCACCCCACTTATAGATTGGTAGGCTGGACACCTCTTCTTTGTGGCCTTGCATGCCCGATGCCGTCTTTCAGTGCCACTCTGGCCAGCTCCTCTGAGGCAGTGTTTGCCTGTTGGCCACCTGCAGTACTCACATTAACGATGTGCCTCTGTGAGAATTATCTGAGGTTCTGGACTTTTTCTAGGTGCTGCAGGAACAGTCAGACAAAGCTTCAAATGAAGATGGCCTGCTGGGAGTTTTGCCCACGGTTGAGCCATGGTGATGGCGTCACCCTTGCCCCTGCTTCTGGGCTTTTTTTTTTTATACAGCAGTGTCTTTCATCCAAGGATCACAAAGCATTTATAGACAGTAATTGAAAGGAGGCCACCCCCACAAAGAAGAGTTATGAGGGCCCATTTCCCATGAGCTCAGAAGGGCTCAGTGTTACCGTTCATTCCATTGGGACAGCCCAGTCACATGTGACTCCTGAAGGTGCAATGTGTTCCAGTGCCAGTCTTTCTTGAGTTGGGTTTCCAAATGTCCTGAGCCCCCAGTCACGTGTTTCGTGTAAGCTGTCCCTCTTTACAGGCTACCTGTGAGCAGTGCTTTCTCCTGTGGTAAGTTTTTAGGTCTCAGAGTAGCTGGGTCAGAGAGTAAGGAAAAGCAGTTTGGGGTGAGGCCAGGCTGGAATTTAAGACAAGCATCTTTCAGGTAAAAATGTGTGGTTAGCTGATTTATTTGAGGTTTAGGAGGCGAGTCTATAAATGGGTGACCAAGGAATGGTAGAGTGTGGGTGTTGAAAAAGAGACATGAGGGGCTGGAGAGATGGCTCAGCGGCTAGGAGCTCTTGCAGAGGACCCAAGTTCAATTCCCAGCATCCACATGGCGGCTAAGAACCGTCTTTAACTCCAGTTCCAGGGGAATCCGACACCCTCTTCTGACCTCTGCAGCTTTTTATGACATTGGTGCCCCTGCTTTCATGCAGACAGTTCACTCATACACACAAAAAAAGAAAAAGAGACATGAGTGGCCAGCTTGTTGGGTCACCTTGTCTAATATACTCATCAGTGGATCTATGGGGTCCTTAATTTGGACCAAACAAATCTATAGCACCAGCATCACAGTGGGGTTGGTGATTGGTTTGAATGTTCCTGCATCCGATGACTGTGGAATCTGACAGGGAACTAGATGGAATTCCAAATCCTGAACACAGCTGAAATGATTTCCTTCTCTTTCACATTTTGACTGATTTTCATATCTTGTGGTGGATTTGGCTGAAGTCACTTGGTGAAATTTCAGTGTTATTCTCCTGGGTTCTCACATGTTCTAGTCTGTTTTAGAAAGTTAAGGAGTGCCTGGAATTTACTAGAAGGAATATTTTCCCATAAAGTTGGCCTGTCACAAGGATGTGATACTGGGACACTGTGTGTACCTAAGGAAAGGCCCGGAGGGCTCCGAAAGGGCAGGTGGAAGGTGTTGTTTGACGTGAACCATATTTTATTTTTCTCAAGAAATTCTTGAGCTGACTCTTTGACATGAACATCTAAACAGAGTCACCAGGTTCCAACTGTTCCTCTGAGATAGGTTTACACATTCTTCTCCCCAACTCTAACAGAATGGTAAATACTTTCCTCGCAAGTGGAAGAAAATTGCCTTTTTTTTTTTTTTGCACTGATGGGTCTTATTCACAAGCAGATCACTGTCTCCAGTAGTGCATTAGTGAAGTGTTCCCTGATTTTCTGCAGTGAGTGCTGACATGCAGTCCTTGGTTTCCCTTCTCTCCTGGTGAACTAAGGAGGACACTGTCAGATTCAGGTACAGAGAATCCGGGTGTTGGGGAAGGCTTTGGTAGCTTTCTTGTGTTCTTGGCATCCTGCTTCAGCCTAAAAGGAGTGTCACTTGCATTGAAGGGGAACAAATGACACGCTCTGCCATACTCCCCTGATGGCCTGGGGATGTCAGAGGGCTCTGCCAGTGTCTGTAGGCCAGAGGAAGGACTTTAGGGTGTGTGCTCTGGGTGGTTTGTAAACCCTGGTTTGTGTATAACTCACCAACCTGTCTATTTAGACCTGGTGCTAGTGTGACTTTTTTACACAGAACAAGAATAAAATCGTCAGCCCACTTTATTCTAATATGAAACAAAAGCCATTGTGACTGAAATAGAGAATTCTGTGTGACTCATCCCTCTATAAAATGTGCTTTGTGTACAAAGTTCCAAGGAGATTTATAACTTTCAGGCCCTGTCTTCGTGTAGCTAGGTGCTGATGAATGTCCAGTGGACAGTCTTTTCAAACTCTCCAAGATAAAAGTAACCCCCCAGCCCTCCCCAAACCAAATGCCAAACATTTAGGTTTAAGGTCACAAACTTCTGGATGAAGCTATTTGGTTGGCCTTTGTTACCAAGTGCTCCCCTGCCTTTTAGAGCCACTCCCTCCAGTCAAAGGCCCCATCAACACAGTTGTGTGAGGGGATTTGATTTAATTTGCTGCATCGTTCTTTTAACTAAAGGTGGTGTAAAATCAAATTTAGATCAGCATCCATGCATGCCATTCATAATAATGGATTCTCCCAACTCTGGGCGTGCAGTATAAAGCTTCTAGCTCCTCGCTCTTCATTTCAGGCTAAACATTTCTGTTGGAATGAAGGTGTTATTGGCGGTATTCTAGACAGGTCTGCATGGGAGAGTTCCACAGATGACCTGTGCTTCAACTTTTAAAATATTATTTTTGACCTTAAAGCCCACCTTTCTTCAGCCCAATAGAGAGTTTGCTGGTATCAAGATCCTAGACCTGCCTTATTTTTCCAGGATCCCAGAGCATGGTACCTTGATGCTTAAGTTTGGACAGCTAAGAATCCCTAACAAATTAAGTTGATCAGCTTTTACTTCTGAAGATTGAAATAAGTATAATGTCCTTTCTTTCCTCTGAAATCCTGCATGCTTTTCCTGTGTGCATGGTGCGTTTGTGTGTGTGTGTGTGTGTGTGTGTGTGTGCGTGTGCATGTGCATGTGCATGTTGCTTTTCTTTAAAACATTAGAAGGCAAATGTTTCAGTGATGATGAGATTTTAAAAGGAAATCTCTATCTGTTACAAGATGGGGAGGAAGATTGCCTTTTGGCATTTTGTTGAAGATAATTACACAAATCTTTATTAAGTGGAAATGGATAAAAGGCTGTGTTAGGAGGATAACTAGGGAACTTCTGTTCCTTGTAGGTAATTTTTACCCCTATTCACTAGTTACAGAACTCTCACCTGCTCTTGTCCACCTGGACTCGCACCATCTTGGGTCTTGGAAGCCATGGAGGAAGCAAACCCTTGTCACTTGCTTTGTTTATGCATCTATCAGGACAATATGTTATCTTTCCTTAAAAATGCAAATGTGCTCCTTGCATACAAAGCTCTCTAGTCAATAAATACATTGAGGTAAAGACTGTACCTAATACCCATTTAATTTAAATTCATTTTATAAACATAAAGACGCTTTTTAAGAGAAGCTTTAATTCCTACTAGCACCTTGATTTGTGGTTGCCATGGAGAATCAAATCTGTCATTTGACGAGAAAAGTCACCCATTTATAACAGCACTTTATCTTGTCTCTCCAGGGGAAGGAAATGTCAAAAGTGAGAGCAGAAAAAAAAAAAAATAAAGCCTTGAAACACCAGAATTTCTTGATTTCATTTTTATTATTCAGCTATCATATCCTTTCTGATAATAGCAACTTGGTGAAAATAAATAATGTTCCTACAGTAAAATCAAATATTTCCTATTGGAATGGACAAGGTTCTTTGTGGCTGTCAGTACTGTGAAGTCTGGCAAGAAATAGTGTTATTAGATAAACCTACGGTGCCCAAATCCCATTTTCTTTTCATTATAGTGTCAAAATAATTATACCTGTGTAATTTGGGTAAGAAATTGCAGAATAAGTAAAATGGCCCATTGCAAGAGATTGCTTATACACTTGTGTATATTGCTATATACACTTGTGTTCCTTACAGGGTGGGGTCTCTATCAGCCCAGAAATAAATTCTGGGAAAAGTATTTTCATTTGAATATAGATATAGAGCAGGTCTTCCAAATTATTTGTTAAATGGGTAGGTAAATTCTGTATTCTGTTACTTCTCCCAAGTACTTATTTTGAAATCAGAGTAAAAATGCAGAATATCCTACCTTTTCATGAACTGGGATTAAAAAGAAATCTCTGCTTTTTGTAGGTTGTTTGGGCTTTTTTTTTTTTTTTTTGAAAATAGGGTCCTAGGGTGATTCTTTATATCTGGATATGAGTCTGTGTGATGTGTGTATGTGAACACTTTGTGTATAGATACGTGTATACTTTGGAAAGATTTTTGTCTGCATGCTTCCTTCATGGTTAAACTCTCTCTTTTGAGATTTGCATTGCATTAAACAAAAATGTTGGCGCTCTCCTCAGACGAGCACAGGAAAATAATCTGAACCCCATCTTTTTCTAGGAGCAGCACTTCTTAGTGTTGGAGGATGCTACAGTTCGATGGGGCTCTGAAGTACAATAATCTTGTATCAATGAGATGACACTGTAATAGCAAGCCCTTTAGTGATGGTTTAGTATAAATATCTGACTGGTAGGGGAGCTAGTTTCTGGAACAGTTGTGCCTCTCCGAGATTATGAAATGGAGAGGGGTGGGGGAGGCTGAAGTCTCGTTTTCCTGAAATTGGCGCTGGGTGCCAGAGTTCTGGCCAATAATGGTTGGGATGTGCAGCAAGGAGCCTGCAGCACAATTGTCCCTGTCCTGCGCCATGTTGGGGGATGGGAAGCAGGGTGCACTTTACTGAAGAGAAAAAAAGTAGGGAGGAATGGGTAAGACCTTGGCAAACAGGCCTACCACTAAATAGCAGTAGTGATACATTTTACAGGCACATCTTTTGATTGCCTTGGCGGAGTACAGTGGATAAACTGCATATTTTTACTCAGCCGTTGAGCCATTTCCACCATTTGTTTGCACAGGGAGAGCTCGGTTGCTGAAATGTGAGACCAAGTACACTAAAATACACCTTAACGGGAAGTGTGTGCACTAGGAATTTGCCAAAGCACTGTGATTCCGAGGTAGCATGCCTCTGTTAGCTGACACTCGTGCCCCTGGCCACCCACTGGTCAAGTTGCTGGTTCTGTTTTGTGGGATGGAAGTGGAGAGACAGATTGTCCCCCACAATGTGACTTGTCATGACTAGGAATGTTGGATGTATGTCCCTGGAAAAAAGAAAGTATATGTCTGATTTTTGGGTGAATATGGACCACATTAACAGTGAAATTGCAAAATAGTACAGTATTAGTAATTTGTTTAAGTTGTGTGTAAGCAGTCCAGGTTTGGATTTGTTTGAATCAAGTGTGTTTAAATATACAAGGCTGGAATTGGCTTGTATTTGATTAGGTTGTGGTGGTGTATGAGCATATGAAGTTATGACGACACACTAGGTATTAGTGAAGCCTTCACCCTGGTTTCTGGATGCCCTCCTCTCCCTCCCTCCCTTCATAAAGTTTCATGGTGAGGCTTAGCAAAGCCCTGTAAAAAACATGGCAGATTGAGCCGGGTGTGGTGGCGCACGCCTTTAATCCTAGCACTTGGGAGGCAGAGGCAGGCGGATCTTTATGAGTTCAAGGCCAGCCTGGTCTACAGAGTGAGTTCCAGGACAGCTGGGGCTACAGGGAGACCCTGTCCCAAAAAGACAAAAAAATAAAATAAAATAAAAAATAAAATAAAAAAAATAAAAAACATGGCAGAGATAAATAAACACAGAGCCCCTGTCTGCAGTGGCTCCACCTCATGAGCCCTCTTCCAAACCCATCTTTTTTATTCTTAGAGTACCCAGGTTTGACATTCTGCTCTCTTTGAAGGTAAACACATCTCTGAGATAGGTAAGCAGTGCAGCCTTTTTCATGTGGGCCTTTTTTGAGCAGTAACCTCCATATTTCTTTCAAATCAGGCCACTCTTACTAGTTGACAGATTTATTACCAAAAAGGCTTTGATATTCCGTGGGTTAATTTGGATAGTAGGATCATTCAGGTTCTTTTTGTTTGTTTGTTCTTTTGTTGTTTTTCAGTTATGGTCTTGAGCTTGCTTCTGCCTTGCAAGCCACCTGCTTCAGCCTTGAGTACTAGGCTGGCAGGTAGTACACAAATACAGGGTCACAGTCAGCTACTCTTAGGTTGATAGAAAAATCTCTAATGAATTACTCTCTTTCAGGTACTGTATGTTTCAGGTGCTTCATGGCATTTCTTTGAAGTGGAAACTTCTAGAAGAAGAAACTGATGCTAAAGAAGACAATTATGGGGCTAAGGAGATGGCTCCATGGGTAAAAGCAGTTGTGTAAACATGAGGATCTGAACTGGAATCCTCAGTAGTCCACATAAAAGCAGAGCATGTACATGTGCTAGCATTGGGGTGTGGAGCCAGGCAGATCCCAGAGCTGGCTGGGTAGCAGAATGGTGAGCTCCAGGTTTCTGTCTCCAGGGGATAAGGCAGAGAGCAGTAGAGGAAGAGATTGCACATCTTCTTCCACAGGCAGCATACCCATACCCACAGATGTGTACACACATGAACACAACACACACACATGTGTACACTCATACGCATACACCCACACAGGCACAATAGGAGGAAGGACTGGGCTTTGAACAGTCTTCGTCCATATTCTTCAGTGCTAGAGTCAGAAAAGGACTTTGGGTTAAAGGGAGCATTTAAAAACGATTTTACTCACTATTCTGATGTTAACATTTTGTACGTGAAGTTTCAGCTCTGCACACTGTGACTCACCTCTCCACGTGCTGAAAAGCGGGAGGTTTAGCAGAAAACCCAGCGCCTTCCACGGACTTTGCTTCTACAGTAATGAAAGTAACAGAAAACCTTATTTACATTTCAGAAATAGTTTCCTCAAATTTCCTGTTTGGCCAGACTTTTGCGTGTCCCACTCTTTTTCTTCCTCTGTTGTTCTTGCTGCCCACGTGCAGTACTCTCCAGCATGCCTGGCTGCCTGGTGGCTTTGGTTTTGAAGCAGGCACCATATACCATTGCCAGGGAAAGGCTGGTGAGCCCTCTCTTAAAGACTTTAACAGTCCAAACGAGGGCAGCTGTTCTTCCTGCAGACGTTAACCCATTTCCCTCAGCTTGGCATGACTCTTTGGCTTACTTTTTGGAAAGCCCTTGTCTGTCCAAGTTATTTTACCTGAAGGCTTGCCTCATTGTGTTATTAAGTAATCAAATTATAGTCATGTTTTAATAACTTAATTGAATGAAAAAGAACACTTTGAACTAAAAAGCAAAATGGCGGTGTTTATTACTAAAGTATTTGTGTGCATTCCCACAGACCTGCGGCTCCAGATAAAGAAAGCGTACACTCTCAGGGTGTTCCCACCTGCAGCTACGAGGAATAACTTTCCTCTTCCTTGAGTAGTTCACATCAGGGAAAATGAAATCCTTTGGAATCTCAGTCCTTTACAATATTTTAAGTCAGGGGTGGAGAGGTACTGAGTTAGATTCCCAGTAGCTACGTCAGACACTCCCAGAGGCCTGCGACTCCAGCTGCAGGTGAGCCAACATGCTCTTCTTTCCGGTTCAGGCACCTGTGCTGGTGTGCACACCCCCCACATAGACGCACATGCACATAAGGAATTAAAAACAAATAAAATCTTAGAATAAGATATTTTGACTCTTGATATTAACAGAGAGCATTTTGGGGAGCATACTGCAAAATTGAAACTTAGATCCGGAAACTTAGAAGCAGGAAATGAAAGCAGTGCCTAGAAGCAAATGCAGGTCTGGGTTTGGTCTCATGTTGTAATTAGTTAGTTCTCTGAAATATCCCAGCATCTGACACTTGAGGGCTTTCATGGTTCATTTTCATCTAGGTTGTACCAAAAACAGTTTTTTCTTAAATGTTAAACGAGTTATTTAGAACTCTCTTGAGAGGTAGTTTTCAAGTTTTTCTTTAATTAAAAGGGAAGGGTAGTTCATGACTAAACGCTAACACGTAACGGATTATTTATTGCTGCTTGTTAAATTAGTTGGTTTGGTCTCAAAATGACTATGCGGTATAAGGAGAGCACTTTCCCACTTTGGTCAGCCTGTTTTGTTTGATGGGGTCTATTCCTATGGATGTGTTATAGACTATGTGCCTTCAGAGTGTCGGCTGAGAGGATGAGGACCCTGTCTGACAGTTCCATGTCTGTCTGTCATTCTCTGTAAAGAGTTTAGCACTGAAAGCATATGTCTTACCGAGAAGACACACATTTCTTCTTAAAGGATTGGAGATGTGTGTCTTCCATAAGAACTCCAGACCAGCTTCCCTGTTCACCTATCCACATGCAGAGTTCTGACATGCTTTTGTGGATTACTTGCAAAGGCATGTTTATAATATTCCTTAGTTGACCAGAATTTTTAAAGCAGCTTGTGAATACAATGTGGAGGAGGACCCCCTGTAAAGGAGGTTCTGGAATAGGAATAGACCCCAGGATATAGGTGGTGATGATTTTGCTTCACTGAGTCTATGCTTTCTGAGAAGCCCTTCTGCTAATTTGAAGCCAAGCATTCCACAGACTTTTCCAAGTGTTCTAGAGTGTGGGGATCCATTCTTTCCATGACGTCAGCTGCTTCTGAACTTTTTAAAGTAATGCACTACAGACCTTGCATGCACTGGAATCCCAGCTGTGGCTCTAGTTAAACTGGACTATTATACAGGAGATGTAGGAACGGGGCTGAGCCTTGGAAGCAAGCTCTCTGCTGGGGTTGCTTGTTGATGTCCTGCTGCTGGTTGAGGCCAAACTTGGAGCATCAGTGTTCAATCATTTATATTGCTGTCCTAAAAAAAAAAAAAAAGGTCAAGCAATTCTTCAGGTGCTATGGTTTTTCCATTGATTATTCATGTCTCCCTCTGACTTGGCATCTGCTTCAACTGTGAACATGAAGGAATATTTTCACTCCAAGTGAAAATGTCAACAGTGTTTCACTTGTCTGTGGAGGCACAGTCCTGACCTAGCATGAGCTACCCTGGTTCTGAGCTAGCATGAGCTAGCATGAGCGACCCTGGTTCTGATCTCCCCATAGCAAGTCAATTCTTTCAGATGAATGCAGGGTCTTTTGAATTCTGACTCTTTTTTTTTTTTTTGGTGTTTTTGAGACATGGTCTCCCTTTAGTTAGCTCACAGAGATCCACCTGCCTCTGCCTCTGGAGTGCTAGGATTAAAGCAGTGCACTACCACACCCAGCTTCCAATTCTGACTCTTTGGAAGAAGAGTGTGACCAGTGGGCTCAATGCTAAATGTCACCAGCCATTTAGGAATAGGGTTCTAGATTCCAAAGAACCTAGGATCCTATCACTGACTCGTAAGAGTGGGAAGTGGGGTGAAGGTGACTTCATTTGTTAATATCAGGAATTCAGCTATAAGGCCATGAACATTAGACATTCTTACTCCTATGTTCAAAACTATTACAGCCCACCCTCTGGTTTGCCTAAAAGGGCTGACCACATTGCACTGGGAATTTCCTTTAACTGTGAAGATAACCACAGTAACCAGTTCTTGGAACATCCTTCAGCTCAGAGAATGCACCTCTGCTTCATGCTTGGAATCAATGGCGTGCACCCAGGAAACGTGATGAAATGGAGCTGTCCTTTACGTAACTGCATTAGCATTCAGTGTGGAGTGTATGCTTATTCGCCTTCCTAAAGAAGTTAGTAGTGGACAGTTTAGTAACATTGCGTGATGTGGAGTAAACATCCTTCATTGTATGTGTGATAAAATTTGGAATTTGATTCTAGAAGTAACTTGAGGTAGGTCCTGTTCCACAGGCACAAACCTGAATTGTTTGTGGGGCCATACAGGAAGCTTAAAGGAAATAGGTGGGTTGGGTGGGGAGTCTTGGGGCTAAGACACCACAGGCTTGCTTTCTTTTCTTTTTTTCTATTTTCTTTTCTTTTCTTTTCTTTTCTTTTCTTTTCTTTTCTTTTCTTTTCTTTTCTTTCTTTCATTCATTCATTCATTATTTGGTGCTTTTCTCTTTTGAGAACCATTTTTCTTTTTGGTGTGTGCATGCATTCTGGGGCACATGTGTGTGCAAGTGTGTGTGTGTATGTATGTGTGTGCGCCAGAGGACAACCTGGGTGGTTGTTCGTCAGACATTGTCCACCAGGGCTGACTTGTCAGTGAGCCCCACAGATCTGCCTGCCTCCCTGGGACTACAAGCACAAACCACCATGCCTAGTTTTTTTTACACGGATACTGGGGATCAAACTTAGATCCTTAGGCCCATGCAGCAAGCATTGTATCAACTGAACCATCTTCCCAGGCTAAAACAGGCTTTTAAGTTTTATTTATTTCTTTTTTTTAATTAATTTTATTTATTTCTGTATGTGTATGAATGTACTGTCTGCATGCAAGTCTGTGCATATGAGTGTTTTGGCTGGATGTGTACCTATGTTGTGCAATGCCTGCAGAGGCCAGAAGAGGGCATCATATCCCCTGGAACTGGAGTTAAGAATGGTTGTTAGCTGCCATGTGGGGGCTGGGAACTGAACCTGGGTCCTCTGCAAGAAGAGCTACTGCTTTTAACTGCTGAGCCATCTTTCCTGCCCACCTCTATTTTTAAAACAGGGAGTCCCTGTTGCTCCACTCCAGCTGGCTGCTGTCAGAACTGAGCCTTATTATTTGATTTCCTGATTTCTGGAGTCTGGAAAGCAGAGTAGGTGCTTCTCAGTAGTAAGAGTGGTCTTTTGTTGGTGATACGGTCATTGCACCCATTGAGAAAAGGCAAAGAAAGAAGGAGGCTGGGGTGAGAGGTGCTTGGGGTGCCAAGACGTAGAACGCTTTTTCTGTTTTCAGGAAGCACCAGCTGATTGTTGGCTTTGAAACCACACTTCGCTGCAGTCGGCTTGGGAGAGAGGCAGGTGTACCTAACCTGTGGTCACGGAAGAGTGACAGGGCTCGACCAGTGTCCCCAGTCAAGAAAGGGTGCCTCTTCTAGCACAGCTCAGCCCTCCCTGGTTTTAAAATGTCACAGGAACTTCTCGTGGGTCAGTAAGTCTGAGCCTCATCATTGATCTCAGAGAGAAGAACATTAGATCTAGAAATCCATGTAGTGCTCTGCCCACTCTGAATTTCTCCTCTCTTCCTTTACTGGTTCTTTGAAATCTTCCATGCTATTTTAGAAAATGAGGCATTGTTGAACACTTGAATCTCTGGTTTCTGACCTAGATACATAGCTACCCCAGGAGAAATACTTTACATTTGACCCCTGGTCAGGAGTGTTAACTCTGTACTTGAACTCTTGAGTATTTATTCCTTGGACTAATTCCTGTAGTGTGTGAGGGGTTTCTGTGTAGGGGAGTGTTACATGTGCCCTTGACAGTTCCTTTTGATGACATTGTTTCAAAAGATTCAGGGGTGGTAGGTTTTAGAAATGGATAGAATTCTGTCTTTCATGGGCTTCAGTGGTGTTGAGTTTTAGAGACCTAGCAGGTAAAGATTTTGCAATTGCAAGTACATCTTTACCCTTTTGGCACCAGCTTTGGCCACCTGTGTAGGGCTGCTCTCATCAGGAGAGAGGTGTGATTCTTTTCTCTGGTAACACTGTGCCCTAGGAGGAGTTACTAACTCAGAAGTAGCCTGGAGCTAGGTGTATTTTTATTTAGAGCTTTGTCAGTTCTTCCAGTGAGATCTTTCCCCTTTTGTTTAAAATGATTAGGCAATTTAAGCAACACTGACCTCAAACCCAATTTGCCTTCATTCTTGGTTCTAGCATGTTCTCCCTATTGTTATTTTTTATTACTTTGTAAACTGTGGATGACCACTTGATGTATTGGTTCCAGTATTGAAAACACGGCGTCCCTCTAAAGCTATTTTGCCATCACCCTGGCTTTCTTTACCTTATCAGAGCATTTCCAAGCTACTGGTGTTTTAATTACCATATTGTTCATCAGGTTAAATTGTATTTAATTGGTTCTGTGTTTTATCCTTTTGTTTCGATGAAAGGATTATTGGGGGTATTAAAAACCCTCATTTAAATGAAGCTTCATCATTTAAAACACATATAAAAATTCTTGAAGATGCCTTTCATTCGGATCTCTTTATCTTCCTTCACAAGCTTTCTGAGGATAAGCAGTGCGTGTTGCGGTTTATCTTTGCTTTTATGCTCTTTAGCCACACGCTTAACTTTGAGCACATTTGAGTCGCATTTCATTGGGCTTTCACAATCCTTTTATAAAGGGACTGATCTGTTAACATCAAGCAGACAGGATGTTCTCCCATACAAAGAAGTGCTCACAGTCTTTCTGGCCGGCCAGTAAGTGAGTGATTTCAGGCCTGGTGGGCAATACTTGTGTCCATGCGTAACACAGCCGACCACGGTAGTAGGCAGCTGC
Organism: Rhizomys pruinosus; assembly: GCA_009823505.1. Classification (NCBI taxonomy): domain Eukaryota; kingdom Metazoa; phylum Chordata; class Mammalia; order Rodentia; family Spalacidae; genus Rhizomys; species Rhizomys pruinosus. The sequence continues at coordinate 394,830 of VZQC01005532.1, forward strand.
ATGTAATTTTGAACTCCACTCATTGAACTGTAATAAAACAATATAAGCACTGCTTGGGGGGAAGATTGGATGTAGTTATCCTTACACAAGACTCAGGCATATGAAAGCAGAGCCGGCTGACAAGAGGATTTTGAGATTTGATTTTGATTGAATTGCAGAATTGAACAGGCCAGGAATGTCAGTGGAAGGCTAAACGCCTGTAGTGCTGTAAAGTTTTATTCATGTGAGGCTTTCCAATATCAAGTAGATGGATTATTGGAAAAGGTGTCAAGGGACATGAAATGGAAGTGCCCAAAACATAAAATGTAGGCAGAAGGGAAAAATTACTTCTTGCTTAGTATATAATTAGGTCTTAAAAAAAAAGAATATTCTATAAAATTGTTTATTCTTCCCTTTGTTTAAAGGGGGGAAAAAAGACCAGCTTGCTGTGTCATTTAATTCTTCAAGAGACATTGAATTTTGTGATATGGAGATAGGGCCGTCCCTTTCGGCACTCATTGCTCATGGAGGTAGGCTCTCTAAATGGGGGCAGGAGGAACCCACAGCCATAATGGGTCCTCATCCCGACTGGTGTCAGCACACGCAGAATCTTAACACAAGTTTGCATGGGAGAGCTCAGAGCAAAAATCATTAGCACGGGAGAGAGGCATTTGCTGGCCACATATTTGCGGTTTTCCCATAGCTAATGCAGAGGCTGGGTGCAGAGTGTAGCGCTTTCTATCCTGTCCCCCGCTGCCTCTTACAAAGTGTTCCTTCTTAGAACATCAGTGAAACACTTCTCAACGTTGCCAACATGGAGGAAGAGACACCTGTCATTTTTCAGGTTTGAGTCTGTTTAACATTTCAGACCCAAGTGGTTTTAGTTAAAGAATCAAAATTAGGAGCATACACATCTCCACTCTAATCTGCAGGTGTGTGTGTGTTCTTTGTCCTCCACCTCCCTCTTGTTCTAATGTATTATATATTTAGAAACATGTTTATTTGTAAATGAGGCTTTGTGAGGTAAAAGCAGAAAACTTCAGAAAGGATAATCTGAGCAGGAAAGGCTTGGGTTTTTAAACCCTATTTCCCTTTAACGCTCAGTTGTGGATGGTTGAGAATGAAATACCATACACCGTGGCTGAGGTTACTTCTCAGATCCATAAGCCTTTTATTTACCTCAAATTCCCTAAGTGTGGGATAGAGTATATTTGGTTATTTTTCATTATTATTTAGTTTTTCTAGAAATAAACTCAATGAATATTTATCTCATCAAACAATGATTCATTTACACACCACTTGAAAGGAAAAAGAAGTCCTCAGTTCCAGTGGTCAGATCACATGGTCACTAAGTGACCTCCTTCAGTCTCACATCTTCCTGCTCTCCCATAGGGCTTGGCAGGCAGAAGATGGCATCTGAGTGTGGGCTTCGCTGCTGTTTGTGGAATTAATCCTAATTCGTGTGTAGAGGGTGGGAAGATTGTTGGGACTTAGTAAGTGGAGATGCTCAGAGTAGAACAGTGAGCTGCTTTTGAACTTGGTGGGATTCTAAGAAATCATCTCTTAGCCATGAAATTATGGACTTTAAAGGAGAGATGTGTTACAATTGTCACCCATCAATTCACAGTTCTGAGCCTTGCAAGTTACTGCCTGACGCACAAATCCGTGAAGGCTGTATTTCATTTCTGTCTCTCTTTAGCAGTGGCTTAAGGTAAGGCAGGCAGGGAGCTTCTGGTCGGAGATTGAAGGAAGGAAGCATTGTTCCTGGGTGCCGTCCGTGAACCCGAGTGCCCTGAGGCCAATGTCCCTTTTAAATTTTGCATCCTAGGTGCGATCATCTTTGCCCTATTTAGATTCTTCTGTAGTTTTTTTTTTAGATTTATATTTTTTATTTTATGTGGATGAGTGTTTTGCCTGCTTGTATGTTAGGGCACCACATTTGTGTGGGCTGCCCCTAGAGGACAGAAGCAGGTGTTGGCTACCCTGGACCACTGTTAGTGACTACCATGTGGGTAGTGGGAATTGAACCCACTGGAAGAGCAGTCTTAACCACTGAGTCATGTCCCAGCCTCTCTTCTGCACTTTTTTTTTTTTTTGCCCTTTCTGTCACCCACCTGATTTTTCACACTAAAATTAGAAAATGCCCACAAATGTGATCCTGTGATATTGTGGGTTTACTCTTTCCATTCAACATCCCTGAATCAGCGGGCATGTCTGTGTCTGAACTAAAAGACAGTTTACATTAGGTATGGTCAAAACATCTATTTTGTTCTTTGATCCCACTAGCACTGAGATTTGACGTTAGCCACACACCTTATTAAGTTGTACACTTGCAAGTGTCCTGCATGAGAAGATGTGTGCCAGCACGATCAGCTTGGAATCTGCTGAGCAGTTCCCAAGGATTTATACCTAGCACTGATTTGGCTCTGAAATTGTGGAAGTGGCAGTTTATTGTTCAAAGCAGAGAACTTTGTAATAAGCATCTGACTCAGGACAGTGAAACAATTTGTAGGAATATGTGTTCTTCACCAACATTGTCATCCCCATGTACTTTCAAAGGGCAAGCCTTGAATCCTCCCTCAGGAAAACTCAACTCAACGGGTTTTTTGTTGCCCATGATTTTGCAGATAGAGGAATCGCAGCCAAATTCACAGCCCAGAAGCAGAGACTGACCCTTAAGCCAGGGCTCTTGCTGGACTCCAAGAACTTCCTAGGGACATGATTATAGGTCCAGCCCATCTTTTGGGAGTGAAATGGGGATTTTCTTCTAATTGCTTAGATCTTCTGCCACAGACCCATGAGGGCGATAAACACCCCTAGGAAGATTTTGCACATTGACTTGGGCAGGACTTTGTACTTTCCTTTTTGGTAAATATTCAGAGGTGTAGCTCAGAGGAAGGAGGGAGTAAGGGTCTTTAGTTCTGGGCATGGGGTAAAGAATCTTGGTAGAGGGCTGGAGATGTGGCTCAGCAGTTAGGAGCACTGGCTGGCTGCTCTTGCCCAGGACTCAGGTTCTTTTCCTAGCACTTACATGGCAACTGGCAACATCTGTAACTTCATTCCCAGGGACCAGACTCCCTCTTCTGACCTCTGTGGGCATTGGGCACATGTGGTGCACTTACATACACGTAGGCAAAACACTCACACAAATGAAAACAAAAAAAGAATCTCAGTAGGTCAGGAGGTGGCTGATAATCTTACAGAGGGTCTGTTTCTGCCCCAGGGCTCCCTCCCTGAGGCTGGTGACCCACACATTGTTGGCAAGGACGTTTTACTTGGAGCTGTCCACTCCTTATGGGCTCTGTGAGGTCTGACACTGTCTGATGTGCAGTGTGTAGAAATGAGACATTTTTCCCAAAAGCCACAATTGGTCTGAGAAAACTGGAAGAATGAGTCACTTAAGGCTCTCCCCTCAGAACATGTCCATGCATGTCTCTGGCTGACTCTAAAACTTCGAAATTTCTCTGTGATGTTCAAGATGGTAAAAAGAGAAATGATATCCACACCTCCTCCTAGTTTCCACCAATGAGCAGAGCGTGTCAGTTTAATAAAACCATGTTAAACTGACTTTATTCTTTAAGAAGGCCTCTGTTTGTGTGTTGTAATGTTTTCTATGACTGGCAAAGCACACCAAGGCTCCACATATTTTTCTGAATGGTCTGCTGTCAGCATGAGCCTTGCACACACATAAAGGATGTGTCTTCTTTACTGATACAGCCCTAGAAAGACTGGCCTCTTCGGAAGTCCTCTCCATGGCTGCGCAGCTGCTGACATTGTGACTCTGGGACCAAGCTGTGCTCCTGCCTCTTTCATTGGAGCCGTTCCACCTGGATCCACCTCTTACCCATACAGCATCTGGTTGCTGGTTGTCTTAGTCACTTTTCCAGCCCTATGATAAAATACCTGTGAAAACCATCGTGCATGGAGGCGAGGTTCATTTTTGGCTCATGGTTTTGTTCGTGCTTTGGCTGGTACTTTGGGCCTGTGGCAGTGCAGTGCATCAGGGTAGGACTCCAAGGTAGATGAGGCCTTTCACCTCTTGGTGGCGATGAATCAAAAGAGTCAGGAAAGTTTCTAGTGGCCCATTCAGGAATACATACCTAATGACCTAGCTTGCTTGCTTTAGGCCATACTGCCTCTCAATAATGCCACATTTTGGGGCCTCTGCCTTTAACTTGGGGCTTTTCTTATTAAAACTATAGCCCCAGTCATTGCCCAGGTCTACAGGTCTTTCATCCCTGGATCATATTACTATCTGGGGCTCTGGAGATAGCTCTATAATCAAGGGTTTGCCTTATTAAGCATGAGAACCTGAGTTTGATCCCTAGAATCTATGTTAAAAAAAAAAAAAAAGGCAGGCACAGTGCATCCTTGTAATTCCAGCTGACAAAAGCAGGGACAGTGATCCCTGGAGCTCACTGGCTAGGCAGCCTCACTCTCCAGGCCAGTGAGAAACTCTCATTTTTAAAAAGGAGTTGGTGCCTGCAGACTTGTTCTCTGGCCTACTGTTGTTCTCTGGCCTCCACATGCACACAGGTGTGTACACACACACACACACACACACACACACACACACATACACAGTCACAGTGTTATTACTGTCTAAAAGGTCCTCTATAAACTAACTTGATGTTATTGAACATCATCTCACATACTAGCTAAACATGAAGACATGCTGGTGTGTGTGTGTGTGTGTAGACAGAAGTGTCTAGAAATTTACTCATACCCAAAAATACAAATAGGTATTTGACTTCTGTAGTATCCTAAGAAAAATATTTGCATGTTTGTTTCTAGTCTTGCTTCTAGTCACTGAGTTTTCTTAGAAAAATTACCGCTCAGATTTCTGGCTTTTTGTAACAAAAAAATTCGGTGTAATGCCCCCGTCCCAATTCCATGCTGGGGCCACAGTTTCTAGTTAGGTGGTTTTTGCCAAAGCTGTCTAATTTGGGACACCTGTCCCTCTGTGCTGAGTCCCTGTCTGCCTCATTTGTCTCAGCAGCTGCCTGGTCCCCAAGGTATCAAAGTTCATTGCCCTGGTGAGAGGGGAATCCTGGGATGTTTGTGCCAGCGTTCATAGGAGTAGGGACATAGTTGGTATTGACAGTGGCTCCAACTGAATCCTGTGTATCGAGATCTCTGGAAAGTTCCAGTGCTTTTTAATCCCTTAAATGTTTTAAACATTCTGGAAGCTGTACATCCCATCTAAACAATGGGATCCATAGAGAAGCATGCCCATTGGAGAATTACGAGGCATATAATTTTGTCTTTAAATTCTTAGGAGTGAATTGTAGGAACATGACTTCATTGAATCTCTGAGACATTACAGTGTTTTAATAATACTTTCCTGCTACATGTAATGCTTTATTTTTACTTTTATTAATTTAATTTTTTTCCTTGTGTGTGGCAGGAGGTGCTCTGGGCACCTGTGCACCATCTCCAGCTTCATCCTGTTCTCCTTCCCTGCGGCAGATGCTTCCAGGCCATGTCCTGTCAGTAGAGTTTACAAGGAGGAGTTTCTCTGCCTCCTGCAGTCCTGAACATGCCTGCTCTCTGCTTCCCTCTGGCCTGCCAAATGCATATGGTGTCACCTCCATTCTGAAGCCCAGGGTGCTGCCGCCACCACACCCGAGCCTCATTTCCACAGTGATAATGAAATAGAAAATCAAAGTTGTGCACAACTGAAAGCATTTTTTATGGAAACCATTTGGCGGAGGTGACAGGGTCTCCATTTCTCCAGGGCCCCTTCCTGCTGCACAGAGAAGGGCAGTAGCTGCTTATTGCCTTCCTCCCTGTGGCAGCCACTTCCCCACATTTACTGCCTGAGTTCATGCATACCTTTGTCAGCCTTTGCAATGTGTTCATCAGGTCGCACTGTTTGGAAAGAGACTTGGAGTTTAATCCCCATAACATACAGACAACTGGGAAATTAGAGCTATAAGGAGGTCAGCCAAGAAAGTCCTTACAAAGGAGCAAATTGACTCTGTGGGCCACGGACTTTAGGCTGCCTTTGAATCTTAGAACTTCTCAAGAAGTTCCCTGGATTTAGCTGATTGCTACTTTCTAGGCATTTCAGGCGGAGGGAGTCTATTCCATGGCTAAAATGTGGGGTTCTATCAAGCAGGATTTCCATCTCTATTAATTAAAGCCATTTCCATCTCTGTTCATGTGTGTGGCAGCTTTTGAAGGTGGGCATTGCACATTCTCTTGCTGTTTGTGGTGGTCCTGATTTAAGCAAAACTGAGTCTGCATCATTGCTTTTTACTTATTCTTGTGAACTAGCAAGGATTCTATAGCTCTACAGAGCTGAGCTTTGTTTCCTTATAGGCGGGTAGTGAAAAGGACATATTAATCCATCTGTGTCATGCCAATGGTCTGCCCTGGAGAAACGGCTGCCACTACTTTACTGAAATGAATGCCCATCTTTGCATGTCTGTATTTCCCCACATAGGCACATTGTACACTTGGAAAAGGTAATCCTTCCAGCTTTGTTGTCCTGAAAATTTGAATCACTGATTTATTCCATTTTGGAGCCTTCCACCCTGCAGTCTCCAGGTGGTTCCCTCCCCCCACCCCCACCCACTCCTTTGGGTCACTTTAAGGCAGAAGTGTGTCCAGGACTACTCTTGCTAACCCAAATGCCTGTCTCTCCCCAGACAGCCCTTTTGACTTGGCAGCTTTATCTGATCCAGGGAAGATTTGCTCTAGTCCTGCCTCACCCAGCCTTGGGTCAGGCCCCCAGGAATACAATTATGAAGGTTAACAGGAAAAGTGGGGTCCTGGAGCAATCCCAGGCAACTGGCAGCTGTGCTTGATTGGACGTGCCCCACCAATGAAAACTTTAGCAAGAAGCAGATTAAACCTCCTATCTGCCATCTTACTCTCTTTTCTCCCCTTTCCTGTTTGGACTTGAAAGGCGATTGGAGCCAGGGCCCTGACAGTTGACGGAAGTGCTGCAAGGAGAGTATTTATTTACAGTGAGTCGTGGCAATGCTTGTTCAGGATGCGGTTTCTTGCAGGAAGTTTGGTCCCCACCCCTGGGTTTGATCATTTCTCCAAATAAAAAAAAAAAAAGAAAAAGAAGAAAAAATTCTCCTTTGATGGCTGCAGGCCTGTACTCTGACTTGGAACAACCCTGCCTAACCTGTCTCTACTTGGAACGTTTGCGGGGTGCACCCTTGTAGGAGGGCCTGGAGTGGGATGAACAGAACCCAATGGGCCCAGCTCCCTTCAGAGGTGTTCAGACGGAGCAATAATCATTAAGCATTTAAAACAGGGAAGTAGGCTGGGTACACGTGCTGTAGGCTGTGGTTGGCGCGGCTGCTCCGTTCGTTAGCGGGAACCGGTGCCAAGTGAAGTTGTTGTATTGGGTGTCGGAAAGAGAAATTGCTTTGAGGCGCACTCAGAACTACAGCACATAGGCGGCAAGGACTACATCCAAACCAGTGGGTGAGGGGCGAGCTAGCAGTGCCCCTCCAAAGCAGAGGAGGGCAATGCCCTGAATCCCAAAGTTGGGAGTCATGCAGTGTGTTAAGAGAGACATGTAATAAGAGAGGGAGTGTGCTGTTGAGGAGCCTATGTTGGTATTTTCTTGAGTCACCGTAAGTCCCAATGATACTGTACAATTTTCCCATAAACTAGCTTTGAACATTATGAAAGTCCCGATGTTATTTGCATACAGCGAGCCTTCAGGAGTCCTTGTCTACCATTATCTTTGTATTTGGTATACGTGAGGTAAGACAAAAACAACAAGACGTTTTAAAGATGAAAGTCAAATCTCCCTTGGCTCCCTTCTTCAGCCCCTTAGGTCCCCACACTAGCCCCATCAGTGTTGCCTGGCATCAGGCTAGAAGCACAAGTTCAAGGACCCTAGAGCCCTTCAGAATGTGCGCACCTGAAGCAGGGCTAACAGAGTTTCCAGGGTTCCCATAGTTGCTAATGATTAACAGACTCAGAGTAAGACAGTGGCGGGTCACCCAGAGCCTCCTTAGAATTCCCAGGGCCTTGGTAGCATCCAGGCCTGGAGCCGGGCCCCACGGTGGAGCTCTGACATCTCTAGTCAGCCCCCAGGGCCTTGGCGGCATCCAGGCCGGGATCCGGGCCCCACGGTGGAGCTTTGACATCTCTAGTCAGCCCCCCAGGGCCTTGGTGGCATCCAGGCCGGGATCCGGGCCCCACGGTGGAGCTTTGACATCTCTAGTCAGCCCCCCAGGGCCTTGGTGGCATCCAGGCCGGGAGCCGGGCCCCACGGTGGAGCTCTGACATCTCTAGTCAGCCCCCCAGGGCCTTGGCGGCATCCAGGCCTGGAGCCGGGCCCCACGGTGGAGCTCTGACATCTCTAGTCAGCCCCCCAGGGCCTTGGTGGCATCCAGGCCGGGAGCCGGGCCCCACAGTGGAGCTCTGACATCTCTAGTCAGCCCTCACTGTTTGCAGCCTTCCCTTTTTTTATTTTATTTTTTTAACGTTTTTGACCAAGTATCTCCTCCTCCAGGCCCTTTCCTCTTGGTGGTGCTGATAAATCTTGTTTTGATGAATGGCTGTGGTTGAAAAAAGAAAAACAGAAAACAAAACCCTATAATAGAGGAAACACCTTTGTTGTATTTGCTGAAGCCTCTGCTAACCTGGTGTCCAGTGGACTCAGGTCATGTATTTGCTGAAGCCTCTGCTGACCTGGTGTCCAGTGGACTCGGGTCAGGCCTCTTCCCACCTTCTGTTCTCTACCTGCCCCAGGCCCAGCCCATGGCAGGAAGCTTGGTAGAGGAATTTCTGCAGGTCGGCTTTATCCCTGTTGAGATCTTCTGTAGTACTGGAATTTCTCAGACACTGACAGTGCTCATTGAATATTACACATGTCCTTGCATAGGTCTCCTACTCTACCCCAATTTTATTTAATTTTTTAAGGTGCACATTTTGGGCTTGTAAGAGTCTTTACCTAGGGGCCTTGGCTGTGCATCAGTTGGTGGAATGCTTGCCTAGCACACATGAGGGCTTGGATGTTATCCCCAAACTGCACGAATTGGGTATGGTAGTATGTGGCTTGTAGTCCCAGACTTGAGAAATGGAGCTAGGAAGACCTAGAAGTTCAAAGCAGTCCTTGGTTGTAGAGTAAGTTCGAGGCTGGCCTAGAATATATGATGTAGGAGACCCTGTCTTGAAAAAGAAAGGAAGGGAGGGGAGGAGAATAAAAGATATTAAGCCATCTGGGAGAGGAGCTCTAGCCGTTGGTCATAATTTTCAGCCAGTAGGCTTTACTCATAGACTGTGAGAGGCACAGGTAACAGGTTTTGCTTTGTAGCACTTGTAGAGTATATTAATAAGATGCAGTGTGGGTAAAATGTTTATCATACAGCTATGAGGCCCTGAGTTCAGATCCCTGGTGTCTGTAAATGCTGTCTACCACAGTGCATATCTGTAGCCCCAGCACTAAGAGGGCAGAGACAGGTAGATCCCAGTGGCTCCAGAAACAGGGAGCTCCACAATCAGTAAGGGACCCTGTCTGGAAAAAAGAAGGTGGAGAAGCAGTTGATCCCAGCTTCAACTTCTGGCTCTCCATGGGCACCCCTGCATATGTACAGATGCACACCCAAACGTGAACATACAGACAGAAACAAAACAAAAGATGAAAAGCAGAAACAAAACACAAAGCAAAGCGTGCACAAAGATAGCCACAGTCCCCATGCCCCCCACCCCCAGCTGCTGAGTGGTCGCTGTAGAAAAGATTAGCTGGAAGCAGATGGTCGCAGTGAGGAACTGATGCAGTTTGGGAAAGATCAGGCGTTTGGGAGAAACAAGAGTGTACTACTGCTGACATGGGTTTTGAAGCATGGACAGTTGTTCTGGTAGTTCAAGGGAATAAGCCTCGTGGGCAGGGACAGGAGGTGCAGGTACTTCTAGCTCTCCCCTCTGAAATGTTTAATGCTTGAGAAATCCTCACGGTCATTTAGGAGTGGCTTCTGAAATGGAAAGTTCTAGAAAAAACAATACTGAGCTTTTAAGGTTCTTCCCATACAAGAACATTGGAAGCTCCAAAGACTCCCATGGTGTCTGAGAGGCAGGAACTTTTATAAGAGATGGAAAATATTTTTTTTCCCTGGAATCCAAAAATTTGGCCCCAGTTTGGGTAGGGTTGTCAGACTTCCCCGGCATGTAAGGGGCCGAGCATGAGAACCTAAGCTGCCAGTGAGCCGTGAAACACCCTCAGTGGTCTGACTGGACACACAGTTCACCTTCTCTAATACATCCCATCAGCGATGCTGGGGCCACACAAAGCCCCCAGTTCAGAGCACTCAGCCCAGCACATAGCGTATTTGAAACTGCTCACTCTGCCTCAACTCAAAGGCTCATGTCAAACACAGAAAACTCTAGTTTCAGAGCCTCAGGCCTAGCCACAGCAGCACTTCTAAACCTCACCACAGTTGACATTTGGGCCCAGAAAGTTCTCTGTTGTGGGCTGCGCTGTGCATTGTGGGATGGATAACAAATGCCTGGCCTTTGCCCACTAGAGGCGACTTCCCTCATGAGTCTCACAGTGTGACACGCCAGACTGCTTCAGACGTGCCAGGAGTCTCCACGGGAGAAAGGCGTGAGGATGAGGACGGTCCAGCAGGGAGGGCCGCTGCGTTTTGTGGACCTCTCTACTGGATCCCCTGCTCAAAGTGGACTCTGACTTCAGATGCAGAAAAAGAGTCAGAGAGGCAGCTGGAAAGAGTAGTTCTGCACTGTTTACAACAGGATGCAGTTACCTTGTTAAAACAACAACAAAACAAACAAACAAAAACAAGCAGTCAACCAGTATTTTATGATGTCTCGTTATCTCCTGGGAAAGAATTCCTAATATACACATGATATGTGCTTCTCACTTAACACCAGTCTCACTTTAAAATGTGAGGAGCAGTTCTCCATGTTATCTTAGCCTGTGTTTTCCCAATTATGCATTCCTTTTTTTTTTTTTGAAATGCAGGGATTGGACCCAAGGACTGGTGTCTGCCCTGTGTGGACTCTCCCCACCTCATCTGCAGCCCTGCTTTGCTTGTTTATTAGCTTATTCTTTTTTTTTTTTTTTTTTACTGTGATATCATGTATACAGCAGAAGCTGTCCTTATAACCATTTCTCATCACAGAGGCCAGCAGTGCTAAGCATATTCGCACCGTTGCACAACCATTCTCCAGAAGTTTATGTTCTGGCCAAACTGGTTAAACCACAGTTCCCCTTTCCCTCCTCATGGCAAACCTTGTGCTGCTCTCCGTGTTTGAGTATTGACGACTGTATATATTTCCCATACACAGATTTATGTCATAGTTGTCTTTCTGGGGTGGGTTTATTTCATTTAACATCATGACATTCATGTCCTGGCATATGCCAGGACTCCCCGTGGAAGACTGATTTTTATTCCTTTGTCTGTATGTATATGTGACCTTTGCTTTTTGTTCATTCTGCTTTCAGTGGTCCTTCATGGCATCCACCTTTCAGCTACTGCGAATCGCATTGCTATGAACATGGCTAAGCAGATGTCTGCTAGATTCTCTGTTTTCTGTTCTGCGGGCTTGTGTCCCAAAGGTGCATTTGCTAGATCCTAACAGTTTGACTTTCTAAATGTTCTTACACTGCTTTCTTTGCTGAGGAAATAGACTTGGCTTCCCTTTTGAAACATTCCACCCTTTCCTGAAGGTATTCACACCATCACAGCTGCCTCCGATGCTTTTGCCACTCCTAGGAAGAAGCAGTCACCTCCGTGGTCAGATCCAGCTTTCTGAGAAGCACTCAGACAGCCATAACCACTTCAGCCGTTTTGTCCCCAGAACCTGAGCTGCCTGTGCTGATGAAGTTTGTATGAAGCTTGGGTCTATCCCTGATGCCTGACCCTTGTGTAGGCAACTCCATCTTTGTTTAGTTTCAAGTAGGGGAGAAGATGTGTAAGCAGCGAGCTGGTGTCTCCCGTGGAGTAGTGTGTTCAAGGATCTGCTACAGATGGAACTTTCTGTCCCCCTCCCCCAGCCTCCAAGGCACCCTGGCATCATGATGCTGCAGCCTTCCACACTGCTCTGTGGTCTTCACCAGTCGGGGTGCAGAGGGCTGGATGGCACGCTCTGTGTAGTTTACTTAAAAAAATATTCCGCTTCTGCGTTGGCATTCTCATTTAAGAAAACAAGAGAGCAGGAAAGCAATATGTTGCAAAGCTGGTATCTATGGAGACTGCTTTCTTCTTTTTTATTTTTTTCAAGATTAAACTGAGTCTTCCCTAAATCTATATAATTCTGTTTATAGACTGGGCCCACAACCCGTGAGATAAGGGCTAGTTCTTGGCCCTCAGCACCACAGCTGTAAGTGAAACCTAAAGGAGAGACTGCCTCAGTATTGTGTCAGTGGGTGGGAGGGGGAAGAAGACGGCAGGAGTGGAAGTCCACCTGTGCCAGGGAGACCGTGCTTAGGGAGCCATAGGTGCCTCACTGCTGCCCTGGGCAGCAGAGTGTCCTCAGAGATAAAGGGATGGACTGAGGCAGGTTCCACAGTGGCTTCTCTGAATGGACTTGGAATTGTTGTTTCATATTGTACAGACAACAAAGACACCAGTTCTCTAGGGTCAATGAGGTTCATATTAAATTAGGTTCCCAGAGAGTGAAGAACATGGCTGTTCCCTCCCTCCCTCCCTCCCTCATTCAGACATGTATTTTTTCAGAGGTGAGAATGCTGTCTCACATCATCTACTATAGCTTTTTAAGAGTCTACTTGTTCTTACATTTCCATGAGTTCCTACTCATGACTGAACATGCTGGCTGGGCATGTGTGTGTGTGTGTGTGTGTGTGTGTGTGTTGGGGGGGTTGTGCACACACATTTATATGCCCATATTTGCATGTATGTAGAGAACAGAAGTCAATGTCTGTTAACCTTCTCAAATGCTCTACTGTAGTTTTTGGGACAGCGTCTCCCTGAACCTGGAGCTCACCCATTTGACTGGACTGGCTGGCCAAGACAACCCAGGAATTCTATCTTTGCTCCCCCTGTGCTGGAAGCACAGATATCTGTGTGCCCCGATTTTTTATATGGGTGCTGGGGATCAAAATCACGCCTTCATTCTCCATGGCAAGCACTTCGATAAGTAAGCTTTCTCAACAGCGCCAGATCCAGTTACCGAAGGTGATAAATCGCTTTCTCATTTTGTTTTTATTCCATTATTTTCAGAGAACCATAGAGGTAGGAGCTAATGCTAAAATCACCTAGAGATACATTTCCTTGGAAAATAAGGCCCTCTTATTGCTTTAATTCTTTTCAGCTTTCTGTCCCTCCCATTGACGATCCGGGGCATTTCCTTGGGTCTCCTCTCATTCAGACCCACCTAGAGGGCTGTGCACCCCCTGGCAGCACCCCTCTCTGTCTGCACCAGCTTCCTGTGGCTTTGGGGCAACTTTCTCCCCTCCTCCTCTCCCACCTGCAGCTCTAGTCAGAGAGCAGCCTGTAGTTCTTGTTCAGCAGGGTCTCCTTTTTATTCTCATAGGTATCCAGGGATGCCTTGTACACTGCCTGCGGATGACAGTCCCACATGGGCAGCCACACATCTCCACCCTTTGTGGCTTGTGTGCTGTTGCATTGAGAGGGAGGGAGGGTGGTGGAGCCACTGCTGCACGCCTGTGATGGCTGCTCTCTCCCTTGGGAACACCAGGGGACCTAAATTGTATGTGGGTTCTGATCACTCTCCTTCTCCCTGGCTTGATCAGAGGTCTCTGCCATTTCTTCTGGGTAGAGAGAGCCCCACTGTTGATTTCCGATGCCCTAAACTCTGGATGTGTCACAATTGGTTTGAATTCCCCCATCATTCTTGGATCAAAGAGACTGAAAGTCATAATGCCAGTGTTCTGGTCCTGTTTCTCAGAATGGCGACTTGATGCCACATGTGTCTGTGTTCGGTGTGTGCATGAAGGTGTCATGCTCTCAGCTGTAATGATACAGGGTTCGTTTAATGTCTGAAAATGTTACCTAATGTGATCGATGAAAAAATAATGTATAAATGGCTTTGGTTGGTAGTGTATCTTGAATCTTCATTTCCTGTGTTGTGTATAGCACCACAGTTATAGAAAAGAAGATTGCTAGAATACACATCCTGCCCCCTGTTCTCTGCTTGGGCTGGTAACGACACAGAAAGCAGAATCTGGTTTCCTGGTATTTTGATGTCATCTTGTCATCACCCTTTGAGGACATGTCCGAGACTTGCTTTATGACTGCAGCTGGTTTGATGCTACTGGTTTGGATGAAGTTAATAGACATTTTCCTCTTTTATTTTATTTTTTTGTATTGTAAGGGGATTATATGAGTCAATCCATGAGGGTTTTATGGAAATACATGGCATTATAATAGGGACCATATTTTATGAATCTAAAACTAGGATTTCTGATCTTTATGAGGATGAGTTCTATTTACAGGAGCACTGGGACCAGATCATGGAAATGTGGGTAGTGATGCCAAATGCAGGAGGGCTCATCGCCACGGTTCCCCAGACCCTGTGCTCCTCACATCTTAGTTTGTTTCACAGAGACCATTCCATGCTTACAGAAACGAGGGAACATTGGCTTATATGAGCAGCATCTTTGTCACTTGATTGTAGCTATAGGAATCTCCTCTGGACCTTAATGAAGTCATATGCACTGCTGCTCTCCCAGAGAAGGGTGTTATGGGTAGAGTTTCCCAAAGGGACTTTTCTTCAGTGGTAGTTGAGCAATTGTTGGTGAGAAACCAGCATTTTCTGAGATATTGAGGCACCCACACCAGAAACACTGTTGAGGAAATACCTAGTGTGAATCCATATTCTCTGGTGCTTCAAAACATCCAGAATGTTTCTAAAGTTATAGAATTAAGGGGTAATTACTATATGAGAAGGTTTTCCTTGTCATCACCTCCTCCTTCTTCCCTCTTTCCTTCCCTTCTTCCTCCCTCCTCCCTCCTTCCTCTTTCCTGCCAGCTCTCTCTCCTCTCCCTCCTCCTCTCTCTCTCTTTTTTTTTTTTTTTTGGTCTTTTTGAGACAGGGTCTCCCTGTAGCTCTGGCTGTTCTGGAACTCACTATGTAGACCTTGAGCTCACAGAGATCTGCCTGCCTCTGCCTCTTTAGTGCTAGGATTAAAGCATGCACCACCACACCCGGCTCTTTGTTTTTATTTTTATTTATTTTATTTTATTTTTTAATTTAATTTTTATTTTACTTTATTTTATTTTTATTTATTTTTGGGTCTTCAAGTCTCACTGTAAGCTTTTCAGGGGAAAAATGACTTGACTAAAAGATAATTGTATGTGCGTGGATGTTCAGTGGGCATCTCTTTGCTATGGAAAAGGAGGTTGGCAGATTTTCATAAAAGTTTTTTCTTCTGCAGAAGCAAAGGTAGCCAAACCAATCTCATTTTGTTTGTCGTTCCTGTTTAAAATAGGGATCTGCTGAGTGTGAGGTGAGACAGTGAGCTGAGGAGTAGCAGAGAGAAGTTTCTAGAGTTCAGAATACTTACACTGCAGGTGGAAGAGGAGAAAATTGGTGAAAAAGAAAGGGAAACCTGATACTAGGTTTTCAGTTCAAGAACTAAAGTGAAGGCCCATGGGGCAAGAGTTGTAAACTACACAGGGATCCCGAGTCTCTTGACGAATACGAAAAATCTGTCAGTTATTCTATGTGTGTCCATAAGTGAGGTGTGTGTGTGTGTGTGTGTGTGTGTGTGTGTGTGTGTGTGATTGGTTTTCCTTCCACCCTGAATCCATAGCCATAGCTTTGGATAAGTTAGTTCTATTTACTCTTCTGTTGTCTTTCAAATAATACAATATTTATCATAAAGTAAGTCTCCTTTAACTACATTATTCAAGTCTAACACCCACCTACAAATGTGCCTGTGCACGTGTGTGCATGAGCCCGTGTGCGTGCGCACGCACAGAGACTTGTGTGCATGCACATAGGACAATCTCTCATGAGGTTCACCCACATCTGCCATCTTGTGTCACAACTTATGTGAGTGTCCGTAACGGATGTACAGTCAGCTGTTTGTACACATGAACTTCAAATCTGTGGACTCCCCAACCTTGAATTGAAGTTATAATGTGGCCTGTGATGCTTATATTCACACTGAATGTATACAGGCTGTTACTTCTTGTTATTGTCCCCTAAACAACAGAATTTAGCAACTTACTACACATTGCATTATATATTATGAGTAATCAGAGAGATTTTACAGTATATGGAAGTATATTTATAGATTCTATTCAAATGCTGTGTTATTATATACAAAGAGCTTGTGTCTATGATTTTTGGCATCTGAGGGGGTCCCAGAGCCTTTCCCACCCCCCCCCGGAATGTCGAGGGTCAGTGTTCAGTACTTTTGGGTATAGGTCTTTTGTGTGCATAATTAGTGTCACTATGCACATGTGCAAACACAGTAAATGCAAGATGTGTTCCAAGCTCTGAAACTTGTTTCTAGACTTCTTTTCTAGGGGGTGTTGTGAGCAGTTATGAGAAGGGGCAGTGGGAGGTGCTGGAGGCTCTGTGAAGCCATCTTCGTACCTCCGCTGGACAGTGTCGTCCCCCCCACCAGGCCTCTAGAACTTCTTTTCTAGCTCCACCGTCTTCCATCTTACATTTGACAGCTGACATTTATTCTTCAGAGTTAAGTCTCTGCAGATATCTTATCATGGTTTATGTATGCACATAGATGTCTGTATGGTATGTGTGTATGTGGTGTGCATGTTTATGTGTGCCGTGTGGATACGTGGAGTCGGGACCACCCTTTATGTGGGTGCTTCTTTCCATCTGGAGACAGGGCCTCCTCTTCACAGCTCCTCTGCTAGCTTCTAGGAATTCTCCTGTCTATAGCTCCCAGGAGCACTGGGATTGCAAGTGCATGCTGCTGTATCTGGCTTTACGTGAGTTCTGGGGATTTGAACTCAGCTTCTCATCATCACATAGCAGTTACACTGAGCCATTTCTCCTGGCCCTTCATTCTGTTCTTGAAGCTGGATTATCAACTCCTCAGCAATCTGTCTCTTGGTTGCTGCCCACCTCCTCCTTCCAAGTGCTGAGATTAAAGGCATAAGCCACCATGTTCTAGGCTGGCTTTTTTTTATTTTTAAATGTACTGTATAGTAGAAATGATCATTATGGTTCTTAGTTGTAAAGTAATTATCAGATCAGAAACTTGAACCCCAAGAAGAGAAATGAATTCACTTGAAGCCAGTCAGCTTCCAGCTGTCAGGTAGCCTTGGGTTTTCATAAGGCTTGGATCTGTGGCTGATTATGTCTAGGCTTCCCTACACATCAAGGGTGGCAGATGAGGCATAGACAATACCTTTGCTCACCTACCTGCAGGCTGGTACAGTCATACCCACCATAAGCCTGGCTAGGAAGCAGAAACTCAGTCTGGGCCGGAGGTAGCGCTTGTGAGTGACAGGGAGGTCACTCAAGTGACAAGCTTGCAGGCTTGAAGTACACACAGCAAGCTGGAAGAACTATTCTTGCCAGAGGAAAGCACAGCCCCTTTGAACTCATTTTATATTGTTTGTGTAATGCGCACTTTTAATGTGTGGTTTTATTTCGGTGTACAGACCTTTCTCCTTTGCACAATCACAGATTATTCAGAGTCTCCCCTGCCTGCCCTTTTCTGATGTGTGTGTCAGACCAGAGTGTTGACAGCCTTGTGTTCCTTCTGCTCATTGACCCCATAAAGTTGTTATCCTCCATAGACTGTGTGTGCAAGACAATACAAACTTAAGGCACTGGCCTGTACTGATAGACACTGTAGTGCTTGCGTATTTAGAAAAGCGATATATCAAAAGTCTGTCACCTCCTCTTCGATTTTATAGTTTTAAAAACAAATGCCTCAAGTGGTTCGGCTGATTCAGGCTGCCTTGCTCTGTGCTTCTGCTTTGACTCCTATCGTGTAAAGATTGAAGACTTTCCTATAAATTTACTGCCATCGCTGATTGCCTCTATTTTTTTGGAGAGAGAAGTTGTCGAAGCAAGTATCTCAGCTCACTAATTCTTTCAACATTTATAGAATCCCTGAAGCAAAGGTGGTAGGGAGTTCTGACCATAGGCTCACCCAGCCATACTGTCACTTTGTCAGAATGCACGTGCCCTGGCTCTTCCCAGGAAAAGCTCCTCAGCCAAATTGTGGCTTTTTTTCCTTCTAAACAAGTTCACATTTCCTGTCAGAGTTAAGTGTGGAACTTCTCTGGAGCCTAGACTTAAGCTCCATGTTTGTGCTTGAACATAAATGTAAATGCTCAGAGTTCTGCCATTTGGGAAGGCGAGGCTTGAGAGTGTGTCAGAGCCATGGTGTATATCCCCTGCTCCAGAATCCATAGACAGCCTGTGTTCCAGACTCAAAGCTTTTGAAAAGCACAGCCAAGAAGGCAGAGCCAAACTAGGCCTTGCTCTGCTAGGTGGGGCTCCAGTCAGGGGACCCTGTGGAATAGGAGCAGATTATTAGACTGGGAGGGACAGGAAAAGGAAGCTTCCAGAGAGAGAAGAATGAGGGTCATTGGGCCAGGGCCCGGGAGGGGCATTGATTGTACTGTGAATGCAGGGAGGGGTACAAGGTCAAGGGCTGGGTCAGGGTGGCCAGGCAGGGAAGGGGTAAATGCTCTGTGTGGGCTTGGGAGGAGATGGAAAAACCAACCAAATACATTCTGGAGCTGTGCAGGGCAGTTCTGGGCTCCAGCAAGGCCTGGGGGACAGAGCCTGCAGGCCGGGGCTGTCTGACGGAGTCACCACAGATCCAGTCTGTCTTCTGGTTCTCCTGGCACAGTGCCCTGCTCCAAGTGCCAACCTGCTCTGAGGACTCCCCCTGGCACATTGATCGGCTCTGAGTAAATCCTCCGTGAGGCCTAAGTGTTTAGCCATAGGCGTCCTATGATTTTGATTTTGAGCTCTTCTAGCTTCTTGGCTGTTCAGATGGCCACGCCCATCACAGTCCATGGAACCAGAAATACCCCTGGGGAAGGAGTAAGCTTGATCATTTTTATTCCCTACCTTTAATTCGAATCCCCTCTCTTTGTTTTTTTTTTTTTAATTTTTTAAATTTTATTTTCATATGTGTATGAATGTACTGTCTGCACGTAGGTCTGTGCACCCGTGTCCTGCAATGCCGCGGAGGTCAGAAGAGGACGTTGGATTCCCCTGGAACTGGAGCTAAAGTCCGTTCTCAGCCGCCATGTGGGTGCTGGGGATCGAACCCGGGTCCTCTGCAAGAACAGTTGGCATTCTTAACCTCTAGGCCATCTCTCCAGCCCCAAATCCCCTCTCTTTGTATGAGGGTGTGGGTATGTATGTATTTGAACATGTATACGGGGGGTGTGTGTGTGTGCGTGAAGGTGGATCTGAGTGTGGAGGTAGAAGACAGCCTCTGCTGTTTGCAGAGTCTTCTGGTCTCCTTGCTTGGGTGCTTTCCACCCCCCCCCCTTTTTTTCTTCTTTTTTATTTATTTATTTTTTTTGACAAGATTTCTCACTGGCCTGAAATTCACCAAGTAGGCTAGGCTGTGGCCAGGGAACCCTAGGGATCCATCTGTCCCCACAGCCTCAGCACTAGACCGGGATTATAAGTGCATGCTGTCACACCTGACTGTAGGTTCCTAGGATTGAACTTAGGTCTCCACTCTTGAAAAGCAAGCACTTTGCTGACTGAATTGTCCCCCCCCCCCAGCTCTTCTCCCCTCATTCTTTTTCCTTTCTGTTCTTTTTTTTTTTTTTTTTCTGTATTGTAGGAATGTACTGTCTGCGTGCAGGTCTGTGCACCCGTGTCGTGCAATGCCGCGGAGGTCAGAAGAGGGCTTCGGATTCCCCTGGAACTGGAGTTCTCCTGGAATTGGAGTTTCGGACGGTTCTCGGCCGCCATGTAGGTGCTGGGGATCGAACCCAGGTCCTCTGTAAGAGCGGTCAGCGCTCTTAACCGCTAGGCCATCTCTCCAGCCCCCTTTCTGTTCTTTTTAAAAAGACACCCTTTCTGTGTTGCCTCATCAGGCCTCAAACCCCTGCCTCAGCCACAAGAGTGCTGAAATTCACCATACTATTGTTGGCCCATGTAACATTACATCGTAGTAAAGCTAGACTAAACACTTAAAAAGAAAAATATGGCACAAGAAAGGGCAGCCGCTTTGAATGCTGAATTAGATTCAAAGTCGTAGGATGGCTTGGGAGAAACATTGGTCTCTGAGTCTTTGGGAACGCCTGGAAGTGAGGGACTCTCAGGTTCCTACTGACTTCAGTGCCTACCAGTAGAAAATGCCCCGAGCTGAGTAAGTATACAGACCAGCAGGATGCGGCGGGCCAGAGTTCCTTGGACTGGTGACCTCAGCAGTCTCCCTTGCCCCTCAGAACTGCAAGTCGTTCTGTCTGGTAAGCAGACAAGGATCCTGGTGAGATGGGAATGCTTGATGCCCATGGCTCAGCCCAGTTCAGATGACGTGTGAGACTAAGTCCTGGTGCCAGCTGCTCTCAGAGAGGAATGCCCACTGGTGACTAAGGACTCAGACCACGCGTGGCTGTTTCCTGGGCACACATAGTCCAGCACATGGCTTCTTGCTTTCCATGACCTTCCATAGCCAGGAGTGCTTCCTTGATTTCTCACTCACCTTGTAACCAGGTGGCACAGGATTCCCTGATCTCACTGGACATTGGTTATGCTGCTTAGGAGTCGGTGTGCTCATTTGCATGCTCCATTTATTTCTCCCTGGGTCTCCCAAGCTACTTGGAGGCCAGGAGTGTGTTCATTGGACTTTCCTCTGCCATTTACCTACCACCAGGCTTCTGAAGGTTTTGTAGAAATGAGATGGAAATGGTAGTGAATAGCCTGGGAAGGTGTTTCCTGTAAGAAGGTATTTTCTGTGGGAAGGATCCATTGGCACAGTGGGTATAAGTGTTTCTTTCCAAGCCACGTTAGGTTAAGGCTGCTCCATTACTCTGATGGCAGCCTGGCCAGTGATGTGTGTGATTGTCCCCTGTGGCTACTCTGGTAGTCCCAGAAACTTTATGTGGCTGCTTCCTCACAGCCAAAGAGCTTGGGTGACAGACAGGCACCATATGGCCGAGTTCTAAGGCTCTTTTTCAAGGTGGCAGAAGCGGATGCTTCATCTTCCTGGAATCTGAGCAGGTAGGTTCATCTTTTACAGATGAGACTGGGAGCTTGAAATACTGAAGACCCTGAGATTGAACATTAAAAATTTAATGTCCTTTGAGATAAAAGCAAATTCAGTAAGGAACCAAATAATTTCTAGAATAAATGGCAAAGGATCTACGCTGTGATAAAAGAAGTAGTGTACAGATGACTTCTTTTTTTTTCCCCTTGAACTTGGGATCCCTACATATCACAGACAAGCATCCGAGCCCAAGATTCAAATCTGTTACTGAATCCTTTCCAGAAAAGCGGAGAAAAGCTACCAATTTGTCATCTGTTATACAATTTCATAACCTTTCTTTTTTTGATATTTTTATACTATTATTCACTCGGCTCACAGCACTGCGCCAGATTTGCGCCTGCTCATTTTACGATGTGTGCGCGGCTGCGGTCTGTATTTTACAAGGAGGGACTGTGGACTTGAGTTAGCGAGTCGGGGATGGCTCCTTGGCCAAGTCTTCCAGTCAGGCTTTCCGTGGCCCTGACGTGGCATGGGTTGGCTATTTTGGGGTCTGGTCAGAGAAACCTGATTCCTTCACTCCCAGGGTGGTCTGCACGGAGATCCTGGTCAGTTCACGGGGATGATTTCAGCAAAGCTGTCTTGATAAAGGAAAAAAAGAATTCTTCATTGCCCTGAGTTGCCAGGATTTGTAGCTTCCCAAGTAGCTTGGAGAGGATCTGAATTTTGTTTTTCACCGGATATGCAAATTTGTTGGAGGAATGCTAGTAACTGGTATGTCTTTGGGTTTTGGAGTGAGTGGTGAACCACACGTGATTTTTGGCTTTATTCTATAAAGTAAATGCAAATGCCATCAGCCAGGTGAGCGGGGTGCAGGACACCCCAGGGACCTCAGCTTCTCCACAGACAGCACAGGTTCCCACAGACGAGACTTCCTCGGGAACTCATATTTTGAGGTTTTCACCAAATTTCAGCTCAATATTTAGTTCACACAGACGGAGCATTATGGAACATGTTAATTCTGTTTTTCCATTTTTATACAATCAGTCTCACATTTCCTTTTCAAATACAATAGTCTTTCAGGTTTCGCTCCTAAGCATTTCTCTAACTTTCTATTTCCATTTCAATATTTCCTGCCACCCAGACATCAACAGATGGACAGGAACGATGCAGCACCCCCCCTTCTGCTCTGCCCGCACCCCACCCCCAAGTTCTCACACACCCGTGCTGAGTTCCGCCTCACTGCCTGCTTCTTGGCACAGGCCTGTGGTTCCTCAAATGCTCAGAGCAGACCAAGAAAAAAAAAAGTGTTACTCAGGTGAGCCTGTCCAAGTTTTTTTTCCCCCTTAAAAAATATCTCAGAGGCTGAGGAGATGGTGCCCTTCTTACAAGCACAAGAACCTGAGTTCGGGTCCGCAGGATCCATATATGAATCTCTAATCACAGTGCTTGAGACAGGAGGCAGTGAGAGAATTTCCAGAAGCTCATGGGCCAGCTAGCTTTCCATACACAGGTCAATAAAGAGATTTGGCCCAACATCAGAGGTTGACCTGTGACCTTTACACTAGAGCTGTAAAACTTGTGTACCCACAGTCAAACACACATACACACAAGCACAGATTTAGATAGGTAGACAGGTAGACAGGTAGACAGGTAGGGGGTATGTAGGTAATCTCTTGCTGGTCCTCTCTTCTCTACCCACAGGGATGACAGGGTGTGGAACACAGCTTCTCCCTTAGTTATTAGAGTCCGTTCTCTCGGTGTAGCAGCTCTCCCCTGGCCGATGCTGGAAGGGCTGGGGGGCCCGAAGCCAGTACAGTTCATGTGAAGTCAGAGACCTCCCAGCTCCCTTCTCGTCCCCAGCCTGCATTTCTTTTTTGATGTCTTCTCCTCATGTTTGCTGACTGCAGTAACGGAAATAGTAAAAAATGTCAGCCGACTACTGCCTGCGTGTCGGCACTGGTCCAGGGAGTTTCAAAGGGATATTTTATTGATTCTGTAATTGTATAGTAGAAGGGACAGCTGAAAGGCACCTCAGGGCAGGAAAGCCCCTCCTCCCACAGCCACTTTTGCCCCAGCCGGGCTGCAGAGGAGCTCAAGTGTGTATATACCTCTGCCTCCTTCCAGTTTCCTTTGTGTGTCTATGTGTGCAGGCCACATCTCATGACATGCCCTGTCTATTTTGTTTCTATGAGCGCCTCTGGAAGGGCTCTTTTTGAAACCTTACAGATGAAAGGTGTGTCATATGGCAGCTTTCTTCCTGGAGAGCTATCCGTTGTAACATCTCATGACATTAAACCGTAGAACAGGCGGGCCTCAGCTCAAGATTTGTCAGGGTACAGTAACCCATTCTCCGCTAATAAGCTGATTGCTTTCCAACTCGAAGGGGTGGACTGAGCTGTTTGGGCAAAACTATTGAAAAGGAGCTGCTTCCACTTTGACCACTGCCATCTTTTCCACGGGCATGCATATCTGTGCTGGTCCATCAGTTTGCTTAGACAAGAAACATTTGCGACAAGGGTGTTTTGAAAACCAACGAGTCAGAGGACTGGCTAGAATGTACAAGGTGGAGGTTAGGTGGGCAGGAAGCCCAGCAACTATCAGAATAGCTTCTGGGGATGTCTTAGGTGGGATAGTGAGTCCTCTTTCACTACTCCATTCAGCACTCTGAGAATATGAGGACTTTGACTTTACTCAGGACAGTCGGTCTAAATTTCTCACAGGAAGAAAGCCCCCATCAAGTCCCCCTCGGGACATGATGAAACCGCCATATGGGGGCTTGAAGATGGGCCTTTTCTCTTGTTTGGTTTACCCTCCAGGCATCTCCTCCTCCCTCTTGGGTTCTTCGCTTCTGTGGGGAACAAGACACCTTGGCTTTCCAGTCATCTTTTTTTCTTGGATTCTTTTTTTTTTAATTTTCATTTTTTTTTTATTGATGCTTTGTGTATTTTATACATCATTTTCCAATTCAGTTCAGGCATATTTCCCTTTCCTTTTCCCTTCCCCCCACCCCACCCCATCCCAGATCATGCATTCTGCCATAACTGTCCTGCATCTTTCTCTCAGTTTTTTTCATTTTTTAACAATAAGTGATAATTTATGAGTACAAGCATCCTTCATGTAAAACCAATTTGCAAGCAGTTGTGCCCAAACCCACACAGCCCATGGGTCCCACCATCCAGCGGGGGAGGGGGGGGCTTGTATGTTCAATCAAGTTGATCAAATGAATGTCCAGACTATATTGCTGTAGTTTCACCATTCACCCCAATCGCAGCCCTTACATTCTACCACGCCCCCTCTTACGCAGATTGTTCCCTAGGCTTAGAAAAGGGGCACAGGTGGATGAGAAGCAAAACTCTCTACTTTCTCTGGAGCTGTTGTCTTGGACTCTGGTCAATTCTGGCTGTTTCCTTTTCACATTCTTGCATCGTCTTCACAAAGGATTGCCCTTGCCCTCAGATATCTGCAGACATTTCTGGATGGGATTTGTTCTCTTTTCTCTTGAGTCTCCGTTCCTATTGTGTTGGCAGGGTCTCTCATGTCCATATTACCAGGGTGGCCACTCAGACCCAAACCCTAGAAGTCATCTTTGTTTTTCTTCAACTCCTGCCTCTTCCCTTACCCCGAGTCACTCTGCCATGATTTCTCTCCATCTTTTGCTAATATTCTCCTTGCTTTCCTTCTCTTCTCATTCAACATATGTTAATGTGCTTTACCTGTCTTCCTGTGGTAGGCTGTGGCCTTTGACTGTACTGCTGTAAGCACCACCTAAATCATGTCATACATGTCTGCCCCAAACCTTCAGTAACTTGGAGGAGAGCCCAGGGTCCTCAGTCTGCTGTGGATTTTCCCCCGAGTGCTGTGATTTTCCCCAGAAACTCCCCCTGACCCGTGGTTTCTGGTTCTCCTTGGTCTTGCTCTGGAGACCCATTCCTACCCCCCTCACTCCAGCCAGGACCCCTGTATAACATCATGGGTACCAGATAAATGAAGGAACCTCAGTAGTCCTGGACCCTGCCTTCATGTTCTTGAAGGGGAAGAATGAACATAGCAAAGAACACGTATGTGTACAGTGGAATGATTATAAGAAGAAAATGTGGGGCTGGAGAGATGGCCTAGCGGTTGGGAGCACCGACTGCTCTTGCAGAGGACCCGGGTTCGATCCCCAGCACCCACATGACGGCTGAGAACTGTCTATAACTCCAATTCCAGGAGAACCCCAGTTCCAGGGGAATCTGACACCCTCTTCTGACCTCCGTGGCATTGCATGACACGGGTGCACAGACCTGCATGCAGACAGTACATTCATGCACATACAAAAATAAATAAATAAATTTTATTTATGTCTTAATTTTATTTTTAAATTTTATTTATTTATTTATTTTTTGGTATGTGTATGAATGTAATGTCTGCATGCAGGTCTGTGCGCCCGTGTCTTGCAATGCCACGAAGGTCAGAAGAGGGCGTCGGATTCCCCTGGAACTAGAGTTCTCCTGGAATTGGAGTTTCAGACAGTTCTCAGCTGCCATGTGGGTGCTGGGGATCGAACCCGGGTCCTCTGCAAGAGCAGTCGGTGCTCTTAAGTGCTAGGCTATCTCTCCAGCCCCATAAATAAATATTTTAAAAAAGAAGAAAAGGTATCAAATATTATGAGACAATGATATGACATTCCATTTTACGTATTATTGTGTCAGTTTCTACACCTTTGGAATGAATTTTGGTCATTTTCAGACCCTAGTCCCCTCTCTTCTCTCCTTTCCTCTCTCGCTGAAATTCTTCTTTGAAACAAGTCCCCCCTCCTACTTCAATTTTTTTGATGCACTGCACATAATTAGGTTTCTTTGTGTGAGCATGGGGTTATTTTCCAGAGCATGGGCAACTTACCACAGGCTAAACCACTGAAGAAAAGGACACCCAGTCCCCCAGCAGCCGTTAACTGTCAATAGTCCCTCAGGAAAGGGCAATGCCTCAGGAGCCTCCTCCCTTATCTAATGATAAGAAGGTGATTTTTAATTGAAGCCTTTCAGGGTGGGAGGAACACCACATGTACAGAACTGAGAATGATTTCTAGGCAGAAGGGGAGGCCTGTACAAAGACCCTTTAGAAGAGTGAGGATACATTAAGGAGTCTGAATCTCTGACATGGTACCAGCAACTTCGTGGTTTTTTTTCTTTCCTATACCACAACATTCCTCTTTTCATCAGGAACCATCTTTTGTTGGTGTGTCAATTACTTTTCTCATTACTGTGATATAACATGTTAAGAGAAGAATTGTTTTGGTTCTTCTAGTTCTATTTCAGAAGGCCCATAGCACTTGTTTCCAAGTTTTCCAGCTCTGTTGTGAGACAGAATATCAGGACAGTGGGAGTTCATGGTGGAGGAGATTCTTCACAGCAGGTAACTAGCGGAGAAGAGGCCCACAGAACAGGAGGCTAGGGCAAGGTGTGGCCTCCAGGGACACCCCCAGAGACAGTCCTCCATGCAAGTTCCACCTCTTCATTAGAGCAGGTGTATCATGATTTAATCGGCTCTGGAAATGCCTTCACAGACACACCCATGGGGGTGCTACACCCATCTCCTACATGTTCACTAATCCAGTCAAGTTGACAGTCAGTCTTAACCATTACATTTGCCTTCACTGCATTTGTGCCTCTCCTCCTGGACCAGTCCCACATTGATACTTCCAGATGGTACTTTTCTGCTTCGCTGTGCACTAACTATACTGAATGATTCTCTTCTGAATTCCTTGCACACAGGGATCGCACACCATCTATTTCCATAATCCCCCTTTACACTTCCCAAAGGAGAAGTTCCCATCTAACGAGATTATATAGAGTACTTGATAAATTATTTATTTATGCCGAGAATTGAACTTGTATGGCCAGCTCTTTCTGTGACCCCCTTCCCGGCAGTCCTCATTTTTGTGGTCCTGGTATTGGTTACTGTCCTCTCAACCTCCCATGGCTCTGGAGAGCGGGAAGGATGTGTGGCCCACACACTAAAATTTATGCTAGGGTTTTTCCACTCCTGGGTAAAGGCTTCTTGGATGAGCCAGCATATTGGTCATACCCAGGTGGCCTGTAGGCCATGGTGTTGAACAGGCCACCCTATTGATTGATGTGGTTCAGCAGTATGTGGATGGGTCTACGTGGTTGGGATCTTGGGCATTTGCTTCAGTTTGAATAGTCCAATTTCATGGCCCTTAATGTTAGATGAATGTCATGGTAGAGGGAAAAAAATAATGCCAAATGTTGAGATAGTTACAAATCTCATGTCTCTTTTTAGTTCATTTTTTAAAAAGTGGTTTGGCTGCTTTGCCTAAGTGAAGCCTTACTTTGGAGCCCCCCACATTTAAAATAAGCAAAAGTTGGGTTCTTATGGCTGACTAAGGGCTTGAATTCAAAGGTCCTCCTGTCTTCTCATTCCACAGATTAAGTACTTCTGTTGCCAGGGACCCTGCTAGGCGCTGAGGAGGCAATTTTAAACCAGGAAGCTTAGAAACTTCCAGCTCCAGGCAGTAGGAACCCCCCCGCCCCCCGCCCGCCTAACTTCCATCCCATAGTGGCCCCTTGGAAAAGAGTCTGAAACTACAGCCTGCACGAAGAACAGGAAAACAGACACCTTGTAGGTTATTATCTGACATTTGCAATTGAGTAGATTCCCAGCTTATGAATACGGACTCAGAATAGTATGTTTTATCTTTTTCTCAGTAGACTTGGGAGTACAGCAGGTGCCGAATGCATTGCCCTCTGCCTGGAAGCACAGTCCCCTCTGCCTGGAAGCACAGTCCCCTCTGTCCTCAGCCACTCCTCACCTCTTACATTTTGGTGTTGCCTGCAGTGTCCTGTATTTCTGACTGGGCCTTTGGTTTCTGGAGGGCAGGGTTGTGTCCTCTATGTGGGCCTGATTGCAGTGGACACCTTGTAAGTACAACTGTGTCATGTGTTTAAGTTCCAGCTCTATAGCTCTTCAGTGATGCCAGCCTCCTGGGATGTACAGGAAGCCATAATAAATCTGAGTAAGCGCATTTATGAGATGTTCAGAAACCTTTGGATTGTGTATCAATTGGAATTTTAGTGGCCAGTTGTGATTCGTGGGCATCAGAATCCACAATCCTTTTGTAGTAGTACCTGGCTCCCATGATGCATGGCACTGTAGTACTGTGTGGTCTGGTAGGCATAAGAACTAAGAGTCGGGAGAGTGAGATATGAATCCTTTTCTCCCTGGCTGTGGGGCACTGGGTGAGACACCCGCCTCCATTTGTCTCCTCACGGCTATCAGTATAAGCTTATGGTGAGGGGTGTAGAAGAATATGGAAAGTTCCCTGTCCAGTTCCTGCCCATAGTCAGAGTTTACAGAAGATGGACCTTCTGTATGATTTGACACTGAAGCTGGAATTTAGGATCAACCCTGCTTGACTGCAGATGTGTGACTTTTGTCAACTGGTTTCCAGTATCATAGTCTCTTTGCTTCCGTTGATTGGAATATTGCTAAAGCATCCCTCAGCCTGCTGTGGATGTGTGTGTGTGTGTGTGTGTGTGTGTGTGTGTGTTCTCATTGAGAATGAGGAAGTGTTTCTGGCAGAATGTTAACATAAGAAATATGTTTTCCTTTCCTGGTACACCTTTTTCAATTTGTAGATATTCTTAGCATCACACATGACACTGTGTGACCTAAAGACAATTCAGTTGATTGCATTTCAGAATGTCTCAGACTCTGCTGGATTACATACAGTAGAAAATGGGGTGTAATGATACTTTCAAGCCAAGGCTACCACAAGACCTGACTAGACAGCAGGTATGAAGAGGTCAGGCCCCCAGGTATCTGTAAAACACACACACACACACACACACACACACACACACACACACACACGCGCGCGCGCACACGTACATGCACACACACACACACACACCAGTCTCAGGTCTCCCTCTCCCCTTGGGCTGTGGCCTCTACTTCTGGGGTCCTGGCCTTGGGCTCTCCCATGCTTCTCTTTTGTATCCATTTTAGAACACGTTTGAGCATGCCTGCTGACAGGAAGATATTCTTTATTAGCAGAAGCCTGTCTAATCCAGATGCCCCATAAAGGTGGGCAGTTGGTGAGAGGAGACAGAGGGCACTCCTGTGGGGACTCATGTGGTTGCCCTTGGTGGAAGTCCAGCCTGAGCCTGTCCCTGTGCCCCCCCCCCCCAGGGCCTGTAGCTGGGATGGTCCCGTAGCTGAGTAGGTCTTGAGAGCCGGAGCCAAGAGCCGCCTCCACCCTGTGGGATGTGAGCTTGGACTTGCTCCTTGATGAGCTTGGTACTTGGCCAATCTCCCATACCCTGATGCTTCCTCATCTGCAAAATGGGCTCAGCAACCCCCAGGGAAGGGAAGGAACATCTCACAGGTGGTGTGCACATTCATACATTTGCCCTCAGGAAGGGCTTTGAAGATGGGAAGGCCTCTAGAGGCTCTGAGATGTTATAAACACATTGGATCAGAATCATCAACAGCTTACTTGTCTGAGTTGCTGTAGCAACTGACACACTGGGGGCTTTGGTTCAGGGGCTGGAACTGGGCCTCAGGTGGCTCAGGAAGACCCAGGCTTTCATCCCAGCCCAGACCCTGGGTCTAGACTTGGCACATTCTGGCTTACTTTGTTTGTTTGTTTGAAATGATTGTGCGCGCGTGTGTATGTGTGTGTGTGTGTGTGTGTGTGTGTGTGTGTGTATGTGTGTGTGACAAGTGACTGATAATTCATAGGTAACTTCTAACTTTGCAAGTAGGATGAAAGAGTTGCAAGCCTTGCATGGACAGGAGAGGCAATAGTAACAGTGACTTTTTTGTTCCTCTAATGGTGAAATTTACCCACTGGATCTTTCTGCAGAAGCATGGAGACGCACCAGCAATATCAATTAGTTACTTCCACCTTTAATTGGAAAGACTTGTTGCAGCTTGAATGATTATTACTCTTTGCTTTCTTTTTCATTATTTTTCCACACTTTGGATTCTTTTGAAGCAGGTCATCAGTCTTGCACAGGTAGAAACCTGTTTGCAGTTCTGGGCTCTCCTGACCCCTGTGGGAAGGCGAGAGAGGGGATGGGAGGAGGGAGAGGGACCCATTCCACCACTGCTTCAATGTGGTCCTTGGCCCAGCAGGCGGCACAGCCTCACCAGGTACTGTTACCCTGCATCTCACCCCCTACCCCCCACCCCAACTGTCCTGATTCAGTCTGTCTTTCCCAAGAGCTTCAGGTGACTCATGGGCATAAGAACATTTAAGGTTGTGTGAACTTTTTCTCATAGACTCTAAGCAAGAGGGGCTAGGGAGATAGCTCAGTTGGTAAGGCACTTGCTGCATAAGTGTGAAGACCTGAGTTCCATCTACAGAACCTTGT
This sequence comes from Rhizomys pruinosus, assembly GCA_009823505.1. Taxonomy (NCBI): domain Eukaryota; kingdom Metazoa; phylum Chordata; class Mammalia; order Rodentia; family Spalacidae; genus Rhizomys; species Rhizomys pruinosus. Next base: position 425,280 of record VZQC01005532.1, read on the forward strand.
TTAAAATGCCTGGCACAGTGGAGCATGTTATAATCACAGTGCTGGGGAAGTGCGGCTCTCTGCCCAGCCAAGTGTATTCTGCAAGCTCAAGGCCAAGTGAGAGACCCTGTTTCAAAAAACATGGTGAGCAACTCCTTAGGAACAACATCAGAAATTGATCTCTAGCCTCCACATGCATGGGCAGGCGTACATGTTTACATGCAAACATGCACACACACGAACACACACATGCATGCACACACAGAGTGGGAGAGAGAGAGAGAAAGTAAGATTTAAAAACCAGTATAAATGTGAAACAGGAGATTCATATTTTCCTGGATATTTTTGCTTGCTCGCTTCCTCTGAATAACTCAGTTACTGTTCTCTGTGACTTCCAACTTCCTTTACATGGTATCTTTGAGTTGTGTTAGAAGGCTGCAAGTGTAAGTACAACCGACCAGTAAGTTCGTGTTTCCTGTAGCACATCATACCGTGAACATGTCAGAACCTCTGAGAGTGCAAGATGTTCAGGCCCCACGTCCCTTGGCGACTGTAGACTGCCTTCAGGTTGTTTGAGGATGTCTCATGCCCTGATGCAATTGGGAACCTGAGGCTGCATCAGCAGAGACTTACCGTGTAACTGTCTCCTGAGCTGGTCAGATGGAAGTGCCCCATCAGCAATTCTGAGGCAGCTGGGATCCTAATTGTTGGATGGCAATCAGAGTCTGGTTTTGTTTAAGAGAATTATGGTCGGTGGTGATGGTTTTAGGCATGAGTCCAGCGTTCTGAGAAAGGGCTTTGAGCAGTGGCTTGGTGAAGTCATACCACTTGGATGAAAGAAGAGTAAAGCCAGCCTTCTTTGGACAGGACATATTGAGACCAGTAGCTTTTCTATTTCTAGTGTAAATCATGCACTCTGCAGGTGTCTCTGTCCCAAGCTGGCTGGTGGGCGACGTTTGCATATTGCGGTTATCCTAAAACAGGATGGACTGTAATTTATTGTCATGTGTTGGGGAACTAGCCCTCAGATAATGAATGCTTCTTTGAAAAAATGTCAAAATGTATAAATTCAAGATTATTTAGGAAACACACACAATTTCAGTTGCCTTATTGAATAAAAAGATAACTAGATTGCCCTAGCACAGAGAAAAATATTGAAACATATGTAGCTTTATTCTTTTCTCTGAAATTATGAACAGGGCTTGAATTTACCTGAGGGTAGAGGATGGCATTGCACAGCTAAATCCACCTCTAATTTGTTTAATTTTGTTATCTTGATGCCAGAATAGAGGAAAATGGCGTTCACTCACTTCTCCCTATTGCTGCATTTTCTGTTGCTGCTTCTTCCTTTTCTTTCCCTGTGGGATAGGTTTGTGGTCTTCAGGAAGCTCCCATCTTTGGGAATGGTGGTGACAGGTTTTCTCCTTTGGTCCCTTTTTCTAATTCGGGTGTATAGGTTCTAGTCTCAAAGGGACTCCTGTGGGAAGCTTCTGTAATACTCATGCAGAATTGAGAAGGACAGGGGAGAAGGCCTGGTCATGCATTTCGTGTGGAGGTGATGGGAGCTGGGGCCTTGGAAGCCCCAAGCAGACAAGGTGAGCCCCTCTGTTCTCAGCCCTTCCCTGATCAATGTAGACCTTGGGTCGGGCCCAGTTTTCACATACATATATATCACATGCATAAAGATGCAAACATGCCGGGCGTGGTGGCGCACGCCTTTAATCCTAGCACCTGGGAGGCAGAGGCAGGCGGATCTTTGTGAGTTCAAGGCCAGCCTAGTCTACAGAGTGAGTTCCAGGACAGCCAGAGCTACAGGGAGACACTGTCTCAAAAAGACAAAAAAAAAAAAAAAAATACATGCGTAAGGCTGGGGAGATGGATCATTTTGGAGGGCCAGAGTTCTGTCCCCAGGCAGGGCATGATCGCATGTGCTTGGGGAATCCTAGAACTTGGGATGTAGAGACAGGCTGGTCCCTGGAGCTCACTGGCCGGTCAGCCTAGACCACTTAGCAAATTCCAGACCAGTGAGGGAATTTGTCTCCAAAAAAGTGGGGGTCAGTGGACAGTGCTTCCACCTGCATGGACACACTGATGTACTTGCACACATACTAGCACACACAAAACGTGTACAGTATGCATACATATGTGTATTCATATATAGGAATATATGTTTCAATATATATATGTATGGTTGTCAGTTTTTTATTTTTCTTTTTGATACTCAAGATTGAATCTTAGGCTTTCCAAATGCAAGACAGGGGTTCTCCACTAAGATATATTTCCAGTCCTCTTTTAGCTTTTTGTTTAGATACAGTATCTTACTAAGTTGTCTAGGCTGGCCTTGAACTTAGATTAACATACTAGGCATAATGTGTGTATGCCATCCACGTTTACCCATCTAGGAGTCCTTTGATAGGAACCTTATCATGACACAAGAGAGGACACCAAGGCTAAAGGACAGGCAGAGAGGACAGTAGAGTCCAGATGGAAGGAGAAACCAGGTCTCTCCTCTTGTACTATTTCTTAATATTGCCTCCTTCCCTGTCCCTATCATTACCTAGCTACACGACTGCTTGCCAGGTTCCACACCCTTGTGTTTGCCGTGGCTTTATAGATTTATAAATGCCTAGATTTTTCCTGTGAATTGCTTTTTTTTTTTGGTCTGTTTTGAGACAGGGTCTCCCTTTAGTCCCAGCTGGCCTGGAGCTCACTGTGTAAACCAGGCTGGCCTTGAACTCACAGAGATCAGCCTGCCTCTGCCTCCCAAGTGCTAGGATTAAAGGCGTGTGCCACCATGCCTGGCGTGAATTGCTTTTTTAAAGATTGAAAATACTCTTTATTAAAGGAAACTTTAGAATTTGGCAATAAATAGAAAGCTAGTAGTATGATAGATGCTAAAGAAAAGACATCTATAAAAATAAATACTCTATTATTTAAAATGTGTGTATATACAGGTATCCATTTTCCTCCATTTATCACGTGAAACCAGCCATGTACCCCCCATGGTACTTGAGTTCATGCATTTGGGGGGTGATGATGATACATGTACTCCTCAGGTTGTTGGCCAGTCTGTAAGTAATGGCCTTCCCTTCAGTGCAGGTTGAGATGAACCATGTTGATGGACATTGTGTCTTCCTTATCAAGAACAGGTATTAATAACAGTAAAACCCACCTGGTAGTCCCCCAGGCTCTGAACTTTGTAAACATTAACTTTTGAATGTTTTACCTTCTCAGTTCTGCTACAAAGGTCAGAAGTCGTCATTTGCCATTTTATTTCTCTCACTGCCATTTCCCCCAATGGCTCACTAACCGGCTATTCTGAAATCCTTTGGATAATTTTAGAAATACATATGGTCTAAAGTGGATAACTGGGAAAAGCGGTGAAGATTGCAGCTGCCCCTAGGTAAAGTTGGTGTAAAGTTCATATCTGTCCAGCGGACTTTCCATAGCAGAGTAGGGTGTGTTGATTTGACCTGGGCACAACAACATATTGTGGTTCTGATGGTCAGTGATTTCTTTCTTTATTAACTCCTTTGAATGGGAATGAAAGTTGAACCCTATTATCACTAAAAAAGGAAAATAAAATGAAGACCCAGCACTGGGTGAGATGAGAGGTGGAGGCAGGAGGAGTCCTGGGAAGCTCACAGGCCAGCAGTGGTCAACAGACCTTGTCCAAACAAGATGGACGGGAAAGCTGTCCTCTTCCTCCACACTTCCACTCATACACATGAACTTGAACACACACACACACACACACACACACACACACACACACACCACAGATTTGTAAAAAGAACCAGTTTTGAATCAACACAGAAATTGGAAAGAAATTTGATTCCAGCTCTCTAAAGTAAATAGTGCATTTAAGTTATGGAGCCCATGAGGGAATATTAAAACAACAACAACAACACCACCCAATAAACCTGTTACTTAGCCTTTGGTTTGTTGGGTTTTGTTTGCCTGTGCAAGAGAATATGCAAATCCTTTTCTGTGGTCCCTCTGTCACACTCCTGCGGAGGTTCTGTGGGGAATCATGCATGGAGCTGAGCTTGAGCCAACTCAGAGGGTTTGATTGGTTCTGCTAATAGAGACAGATTTTGTCATTAGAGACATCCAAGTGCAATGCTGCCTGCCTTCTCGTCAAGTCTGTGGTCATAGACATCCCTTTGGCTTTAGGTGCCAGTGGAAACACCACACACACTCACACTCACACACACACACACACACACACACACATACTCCATAAGCACACAGAATTTCACTGTGGAATTGGCAAGAATAAAGTGAGCCAAATTTGGCCTGTAGAAATTAACACTGGCAACTTTGTGAGTAAAAATTACATGGAAAGCACTCACGAGGGAAGGAAGAAGGAAAAGAAGAGGAAAAAAAATTAGGCTAACAGCACAACAGACCACATTTCCCATCCACAGTCTGTCTTCTCGGGGGTGTTTGTCTAAACAGCATTGCCAGTTTTTCTAAACAGAACTGCTGGTGTCCTTGATCTGTAAGAGGAAGAGATTCAGCTTCGAGGACCAAATGCTCGTTGGGTTGAGAGTCCCTTTATTTGGCCAAATTAAACCCAACAACCTCAGCTCTGCCCAAACTTGAAGCTAGTCCAGGGCCAGCGAAAATTCCTGTCCTCATTTTCCTGGGCCCAGAAAAATAACATGATGCATTAACTCTTTCCCAAGCCTTTGATTAAAGGGAATTTAGTTCCATTTAAAACACAGGGATTTTTTGGGGGGGGAGGGTCTCCTAAAATCTGGAAATGTAATACTTTGATATAGTCTCAGATACAAGTTTTTAAAAAATTACAAGAGGCTCCATGTGGTTTGTAGAAAGAATACTAGTGTTAAAATCTCGGGCGGATGGTCCATTATTTATTATTTTCCTGTGCCATCCTTAGCATCTGCTGAAGATGCTGGCCAGAAGCATAGTGCTCATTTTTAGGACAACTTGGAATCGTTTCTGATTTGGGTTCTGGTGCCGGGTCTTACACATCTTAGTCCAGAAGCTCAAATACAGAGAAAATTGGAAGTCTAAAATCAATACCAATGGACCTTTGCCAATGCAAAACAGATGCTAGAATAAACCATCTGTAAATTCCATAGTGGGTGACGTTGGGGCTCTACATGCTTATCTGGATCCTGTGAACCACTGCCAGACCGACCCTAGAGGCTGCCATGAGGGCACACTGTTTGATTTCAGGGCCTTCTTTCCTTTCTACCCTCACTCCGCCTGATACCCCGTGTGTATCTGTGGAACTGCTGGCTGTGTTTCATAAGGAGGAGCTTTAGTGTTTTTCTCTAACAGAAGTTCAGTAAATAAGAGAGGGCCCAATGATTAAGAGCGTGTACTGTCCTTGCAGAGGACCCAAATTTGGCTACCAGAACTCACATTAGGCAGCTAACAACTGCTTAGAACTCTTAGCTCCAGGGGATCTGACACCCTCTTCTGGTCCCTGAAAGTACCTGCACCCACTCCTAGACACACACATATAATTACAAAATAGGCACATGCCTTTAATCCCAGCACTCGGGAGGCAGAGGCAAGCAGATCTCTGTGAGTTCAAGGCCAGCCTGGTCTACATAGTGAGTTCCAGGCCAACTGGGGCTACAGAGAGACTCTGTCTCAAAAAGACCAAAATAATAATAATAATAATAATAATAATAATAATTAGAAAGAATTAAAGAAAAAAACATTGACTGGTCCCTCTCAAGCTTGTGCTCTGTTGAGCAGCCTCAGTGATCTTCGCAAAAGGTAGATGTGATTATGCAACACTCCCTGTTCACTCATCTGTGGTCCCTGTGGTAGCTTTCCTTATGATAAAGGTGGAATTTTGTACCATGTTGGCATAGCCCTCTTGGGATTAATTCTGCCTCTGCACTTTCTATGCCACAGGACCTTTATATCTGCTCTTCTTTTTGCCTGGACGTTGCCTGCCTCTCTCTTCACCCAGCTATCTCCTGCCTTCAGCTCTCACCTCCGTGCTCATCTCCTGAGGGAAGCCCTTGCTGATCTTGCTCTGTCATCCTTCTTGCATTCTTCTCTTGGCCCTATGTAACCTGATCTTGTGCCATTCAGTCACATGTATTATTTTACATATGTCCTTGTTTCTGGATTGAGGAGTGTCTGTCATCTCACTAGTTCTAAGAATCAAGGAGGTAGCTTTTTATCTACTGTCATATTGTCTAAGGAAATGCCTACCAGAAGTTATACTGTGTCACCCTGTGGCACATTGCCATCACAGAGGGTTTCTAGTGACTGTGATGAGAGACACCGAGGGCTTCACAGTCTGTTATTTTGAGTCCCTGCTTTACAACTATTCCAGGTAATTTATTTCCAGACCAAGGGTTTACTCTTTAATTTGCTGACTTTTATCAGCTTTTCAAAGGTGCATTTATATTGAAGGACTGCCTTTCTTTTTCAGGGTAAATATATATTTTATAGCATTAACGAAAGTCTGTGATCCTCTCTATTTGATAGCTAGAGACTGGAACATTGCACAGTTGGAAATGTCATTTACTCTGCTTGTCACGGGGCCATTTTTGTTCTCTCCATCTCACATGAACTTTTTTTTGGGGGGGGGTGCCAGGGAGGTTGGCTTGTTTTATGAGACAGGGTCTCCCTATATCCACGGCTGGCCTGGAACTCACTATGTAGACCAGGCTGGCTTTTATCTCACAGAGATCCACCCGCCTCTGCCTCCTGAGTCCTGGGATTAAAGGCATGTACCACTATCTTTGGGTGCCAGTGAACATTGTGAAGTTAGAATTGGATTGCATGGTATGTGAATTCCCTTCAGGCTCTGACATTGTAGATCTCACTTAGATAAATATTGGATCTCACAAAAAAAGACCTGGATTCATAAAAGGGGGGTTTTACATCTGCCTCTTAGAAAGGTTGCATGGTTTCTTGGATGCGTGAAACAAACATTTTTTTGTTGTTGTTGCTATTATCTAAAGGAGAGAAAAATTCTTGAAGTCGAAGATTAAAAAATTATTGATCTGTCACTGACATGTGGTGTTCTCACGTTTGCTTTTGTTTCTTGGTGGTGCAAATGGAACCCGGGGCTTTGCATCTACGAAGCGAGTGTTCTGCCCTGAGCTACACCTAGCTCTCCCATTACTTTTCATAAGACTCTAGGTCGTCGGCGAGCTCAAGGGTTCTGTGATTCATCCACCAGGCTATGCTTATGGTTCGCTTTTCAAGACTGTTTACTTTTTTGTTGTTGATTGAAAACTTCTAAGATTCCAGGGCACAGATCTATTGGATGTAGGACTCACAGGCATGAACTTACATCCTATCCTATGTGTGGAGTCCACGTGGTGTGGCAAGGGGCGTGGTTCTCCTACAGATGATGCAAGAAATTAAAGAGAACTTGATGGCATCATTCCAAGTGCCTGGATTTCTTACAGGACGTGTCTGTCATAGCTATTCCTTGGCTTTGCCATTTTAATTTTTTAATCAAGCACAGTAAGAAAGTGTCAAGAAAGTCTCATGCTTTGAGTGAAAATGTGGTAGTTCTTCTTCACATGAAGCCAGATGCAGGATTTGAACCCTGAACCCTGAGCTATGAAATTCTGCTGACTGATCCATGAGCTGAAGAGCCTAATGTAAGTTGGCACTTGGTTACCTCTGTTCTGTGTCTGTCTGTCCTTCCTTCCCCATGACATTATCATGCATAAATCTTGTCTTCACAAGCTAAGTTCAAAAGGGATACGTCAGAGGGTAGGGGCTTCATCTCTCTGCGTTGGTTTGGTTTATTGTTGACCCTCACTCCCTGGGAAAGAGGAGTATCTCTAGAAGGTTCCAGGAGCTGCTGCCACAGTGTCCCTGGCCAGAGGCAACTTCCCCTCTTGGTTCTCTCTCTGTCTCTGTCTCTGTCTCTGTCTCTGTCTCTGTCTCTCTCTCTCTCTCTCTCTCTCTGTCTGTCTGTCTGTCTGTCTTTTTGAGACAGGGTCTCCCTGTAGCCCCAGCTGGCCTGGAACTCTCTCTCTCTGTAAACCAGACTGGCCTTGAACTCATGGAGATTATGCCTGCCTTTGCCTCCCCAGTGCTGGGATTAAAAGTGTGGGCCACACCGCCTGACCTTGGTTGTCTGTTTTAACAATTATAAATATAACTTAAATCTTCTCTGAGGAGTCCTCAAATGGCCAAACAAGTGTGTAGACCTTGCGTTCCATCACATGATGCACAAGGTATGGAAGGGACTTCTCACCTAGGAAGTTCACTGTGACTGGTGTTTGCCTGGCTTCCCTATGCTAGAGTAGGTACCCAAGTGGATACAGACTCAAGGCTTTCAGATGAAAGGGGAGCTGAGTGTACTGTAGATGAAATCAGCCTTGTGTAACTTGTGTGCTAGATATCTGATGCAGTGGGCTGTTTACAACTGGCCAAAGTACAGAGCCTAGAAACAGGAAGTCTGTGGCATGTCCCATAGTCTTTGGGAGGTGGTTGGAACTTATTCCTGAACTCAGTCTACACAATAGTTAATCTCATTGAAGTGGTTGGTTAGGGTAACCAGCAAGGCTAAGAGCCAGGCTTCTATTCCTCTGCTCTTCTTTGCCCTGTGTGGCCATTATTCCTGTGAGCTGACTCAGCAAGTGGCCATACCAAAGCCTGAGGATGGATGCGTCCATGACTGCTGCCGTCAGCCTTGCCACCTTCGGCCTTGCCACCTTCGGCCTTGCCACCTTCGGCCTTGCCACCTTCGGCCTTGCCACCTTCGGCCTTGCCACCTTCGGCCTTGCCACCTGCCTTGAGCTGCTTCTCTCCTTGTCTCCTTTTACTGCTCAAAAACCCGAGAAAGAAAAAAAATACAGATTAATATACATACACACATAATGAGAGGGATATAGGTGTGTGTGTGTGTGTGTGTGTGTGTGTGTGGTTTGGGTAACATTTTATGGTATTTCCTCTCATTGTCCCCAGGCTTGTGTATTTTCATCAGGGACGTCACACTGTACATGTTGCCTGCTGGTTTGTCTTTTCCCTTTAAAATGTATTGTAGGACTTATTTGTCTGTTCATCAACTCTGAAAATAGTTGTGTAGAGTTTGGTAAGGCAACCAGAACGCCATGTTAATTGGTGGAAAGGAAAACCTGTGCACGAGTGTTCAATATCTAGTCCTCGTAGCTTGTCCAGATGTTTGAACGTTTTTGCAATCCAGCGTTAAAGGGGAAATCCAGTGATGGGATGAAGGTCCAGACACGAAGAATATTCTAGAAATATAGTTCAGAGAAGGGGGCAAGATACCTTGCAGTATTGATAATGCACATATGTATCATACTTTTTAATGTAACAAAGTATTGTATCATATGGCTATTGCATCATTTAGATAGTTTCTTATTGGATTTTGGACTTAGGTTAGGGATGTGTGTGTGCGTGTGTGTGTGTGTGTGTGTGTGTGTGTGTGTGTATGTTTTAATTACCTTATTATCTAGTAGATTTTAGGGGGTTTCATTGTTAGTTTGGCTCCCCACTTCATGCTGTGGCTGGGTTTTGAGAGAACAAAGGCCTGTGTTTGAACTTGGGTAGTCACTCCCACACAGCAGGAGATAATGCACCTATTGAAATTCTACTTTTAGTTCTTCTCCCTAAATACACATACAGGTGGCACATTTATTCTGCAGCTGACCAGCTTATATTAAGCAGGACAGTGTATTAAATTAGACAACCACATTTTCCCTGTCAAATGTTTCTCTTCTCCTTTATCTGTTTCTTTCAAGTTGGGTACACTGTGAGTTGGAGCTGTGCCCAGGTACCCAGTGAGTAGGTGGGTGGGAAGGATGAGCCCGTTCTTGCTTAGGACCACTGCCTCCAGGGGAAGACCTTTCCTTTTGCTGTCTGCTTACTCAAACGGAGGATTTGGTTGCATCATTTTCAAGCCTCTGGATTGACACATCCCTCTTGGTTTGCATTCACTTCAAAGGCCAGCTGGGTTGCTTGTGCCCCATTTGCGGTCGGCCCTGGCTTTACACTCCTGTCCATGGTCCAGCCCATGGGGGCCATAGGATTGTGTTGGTTTTGACTCCTGAGCAGAGTCACAGCATTGAGATCAAGGCAGAGAACGCATTGGGCCCTTTTGATCAGAATGTGCCCCTAAACGCGATAGGTTTTCCAGTCCTATAAACTTGTCCTTTGTCCCACCTCATGAGCCCTAGGTTGTCATTGGGTGACAATAGTTTTGAGACCTTGTGGCATTCCAGGCTAGGAATCAGAGGCTGGGAGGCATTGGATAACTTGCCGAGGGGAGGCCCAAGTGTACGGGCCACGTTTAGGTACCTCCCTTGCCACATGCCACACTACTGCTTGTTTGGATACAGAGCCTGAGGAATTTGAACAGCTCACTGTATTGGTTACGTTCCTCAGGTGTCACAAAAGCAACTAAAGAAGGAGGGCTTTATTTTGGGTCACAGTCCAAGGTTCTGTGCATCATGACAGGGGAGGCGCGGGAGCAGGAGGATGGGGCACCTGCTCACCCTGCCCACAGTGACAGTGGCATTGTTAATTGTTTCTGAATCCAGGACTTTCCATATCACTCACAGTCCAAGCACTCCTAATATACATTAACTCATCTGATGATGCCACTTCTCAGTAGACAGGGTTGGTCTTAGGATTCCCATTAACTGATGAAGGAATGGAGGCCCTTGAAGATGATGTGACTTGCTCAGGATCAGAACTGGCAGAGGCTGTGGTAGAAGCAAGGTTTCCCTCCCTTGAAAGCTGGTGCTGCTCATGTGTTCTGCCGTTCTGGGAGAGGAGGGGGCTGTCATCTGTGATTCATTCTTTGTAAGATATTTTTGTTTGCCCCCTGCCAGCATTGGGTGACCAGAAAAGATGACACAAAGACCTCCTGGGCTGAAAAGATGGTGTAGTTGGCAAAGCGCTTGCCTTGCATGGAGGAGGACCAGAGTTCAGTCCCCCAAAATCCATATAAAGAAGCCAGGCACGGTAGTGCGTGGTTGTTATTCTAGAGCTGGGGAGATGGAAGTAGGCAGACTTCTGGGGCTTGCTGGCCACCCAGCATAGCCTACTTGGCAAATTCCAGACAATGAGACCCTGTCTTCAACAACAACAACAACAACCAAAAGTAGTGGACAGTCCTTAAGAGATGACACTAGATGCTGTCTTCTGTCCTTCACATGCTTGCAGTCCGGACACATGTGTACCTATACATGCAAGCACACACACACACACACACACATGCACACATGTACCTACACACATCCACACAGAGACCATACAGCGTCTACTGCAACCTCAGGACAAGTTGCTTTACTCTGGAGAGGAAACTGGAAATGGATACATGAAAAGTAATGACTGGAAGAGGGGGTCACAGGTTTGTAGGCCTTGTCTGCAGTGGCTGGGGTCTAAGTACAGCCTCGGTTCCTTAACATGTAGGAATTTAAACCTCAGCTAACAGCTGCGCCCCTCCCTCTGAGAGTGGATGCATTCTCTAACAGTACAGCACACATACACAGCACTCAGGAAGCAAGCTCTCATCACCTGCGTCTCTTGGAGCCCAGGAGATGTCTGTCTTGTCATCCATAGATTCCAAGGCATGTATGGCAAGCCACATCTCCAGGCAATTTTCAACATGAGCAGAAGGTGAAAAAATAGACAAATATAGCCTTTCTTAGGAAAAGCCAAATAAAAATGTTTATTCTGAGAGAAAAGATATTACTTGTTAAGTATATGACAAAAATATGAGTTTGGAAAGGTGAAGTATCATAGGACAGAATGATTTGGTCATCTTGATTCTTCCATGATTTGTGCCACAAGAACATCGGAAACCAGTCTAGGCTCAGGGAGTTGCAGACCTTGCTAAGCTGTACTTAATGCGTATTTCATAATTCCTTCAGGAGGACATGCACAGAACCTCGACACCTCGACAAGCATGAGGAAAGCAGACCCTCCCCCCCCCAGACTTGCCACATCTTTTGGTAACTGATGAAGTCATTTCCTCTTGTGAGCCCTCGGAATACCACTGGGAAGAGATGCCCCAGACTTGAAATATACTCTGATTACTTGAAATTGCAAAAATTTTGAAAAAATGTCACACACCCCTGAAATCTGTAACTGCTATAAACAGCTCATAGATGGAAACAACCTTTTTGCAGTCAGCCTTTCTTGGGTATGTAGCAGACTCAATGGATGAGGGACCAAAAATGGTAAACGTCTCAAAGCATTGCATCTGTAATGAACATGTACAGGCCTTTTTTCCTTGCCATTCTTCACTAAATACTCACATATAATAACAATTTGAGTAGCACTTATAGTGTGTGGGGTCTGATGAGTCAGCTAGAGGTGGTTGAGAGTGTGTGTGTGTGTGTGTGTGTGTGTGTGCATGTGCATGTGTTTGTGTATGTGTGTGCATGCATGTGTTTGTGTATATGGAGAGCAAAGTTCAATGTCAGGTGATTTCTGATTTGCTCTGCTCCCAAGTCTAGAGCTTGATAATTGAGCTAGAAGGAGAGACCAGCATGCCTGAGGGGTCTTCCAGTCTCCTCCCGAGAGCTGGGGTTCTAGGTGTGTCCCACAGTTCTCAGTGCTTTTTGCATGGGTTCTGGGACTTCAGCGCAGGCCCTCATGCTTGGGTTGCAAGCCCTGTACCAGCCTGACCATTTCCTCAGTCCCTCAGGCCTGTCTTCTCTGGAGACGTACATGGGTCTAGATGTAATTGTAGCTCTGTAGACAGGCTACCCTGCTTCTGACCTGCAGCCTATAGAGAGGATTGGCACAATCCCTCATCCATCCAGGCATTGATTAGACCATGTGTCCACTCAGTAAACACTCAGAGCTGACAGACACACATGCAGCATCCAGAGTGGGCGAAACCCCTTCCTGGGTACTTGTTTCCTAGAGGTAGCAGCAGGAGTCAGACGTCCAGTGTGTTCCCTGGGGATGAGTGGCATGGAGAAAATATCTACAGGTAGAGAAGTGGAGAATTGGGGGTGAAGACGGTGTTGCTTTTATTTAGGGACGTGAGAGAAGGAAGGGATGGCGTGACTGCTGAGGGCCATGAGGATCTAGGAGAGGAGAACATTCTGGAGAACACCTTGCAGGTGCAAAGTCTTGTATCACCCTGAGTTGTCCAATCCTCTTATCCTATCTGAGATCTGCTGCAGCCAGGAAAATTTTATCCAGTATTCTATTCTATAACTTCGCTTTGCACCAGCATTGCAAATTGTTGATAAAACCCCACCCCTAGCTCCTGAGTTACATTTTCTAAAGGAAATGTCTTCTGAAATCTGTGCTTTCCATGGACATTCCCAATATAATGTATGTTCTGAAACCCCTGTGCGTGTGCGTGGGAACAGGCCTGTGCAGGCCTGATGAGCTGCTTTTCAAAGCTGCCTGCTTTTTAAAAAAGTATATTTTTTAACTATTCTTTGTAGTTAAGGGCAGCATAAAGTCATCAGAAGCCAACTTGGGGAGTTTTATCTCGGAGATCTCTCACCAGGGTCCAAACAATTAAGTTGTTTTGACTTAGAGTTGTCTCCAAAACATTTCTTTATGTTTCCCAGCCCTATGGGGGGAAAATTGCCTATTGTAAATGAAAAGTCTTCAGCAGTAACACCCTGAAGAAAGGCTTCCATAACAGAGATGCCCTTAGCTCCTGCTCTGAGCCTCTCTGATGGAAGCCTCCAGGGTGGGGCTTAATGGAGTTTGCAGGGGAGGGAGTCATTGGCAGTCACGAGGATTCTTGTTTGACTATTCTCTTTCCTGGTGTGGAAAAAAAGGACAGTGACCAAGCCAAGGGTCTTAAAGGATGTCTTTAACCACCAGGTAATGGAGTTTGCAGGGGAGGGAGTCGTTGGCAGTCACAAGGATTCTTGTTTGACTATTCTCTTTCCTGGTGTGGAAAAAAAGGACAGTGACCAAGCCAAGGGTCTTAAAGGATGTCTTTAGCCACCAGGTAGCATGAAGATGTGAATATAGTCACCCTATCAGGAAAGCAGCACAAATCCTAGGCCTGGTAGACACAGAAAATTTTCTCACCAACACCCGGATGTCTACATTCCCTTTTTGTACTGATGAAACAGGACTCAAGTAGACTAGCTAATAGGAAATGCTGAAATGGAGATTTATTTATTTTTTGCTCCCTATTTTTGTGCTGTTTATGATCTGCCAGCAGGAATATTTCACGGCGTCAAAGCCATGGCCAGAAAGCAAAGATGTATACATATATCCACACATACGCACATACAGGCACACACACGTGCACGTGTACACACATAGCCAGTTCTGTATCTCCCAACCCCGATACCACATATGGCCTTCCCAAAGGGAGTATTGTATGTTGTTTAGTCTTGGAACTTCTTTTAAAGATAGGATGTCATTTACAATCCTCAGCCATATGTTTACTCAGACTTAAGAAACATGGGCTAATCTCTTTCTATTTTGAGGAGTAATAAATTGAAAAGATAATTGCATAATGTGCTGTATAATGTAACTCTGGCTTGAGCCATATGTGTTTAATTTTAGAAAAACATGCGTGATGACAGGTTATGAAAGGCTGAAACTATTTTAGTCTTTTTAAGGATTAGAAGCATAGATTTTTTTCCCCAAAAAATAAATGTCCCTGCCACCCCCCCTCCAAGCTCAGAAAAAAAAAAAAAAAACCCAATAGACAAACCCAACACAAAACACTAAACTGAAAGTAACTTGCATTTGTGGTGGCCACTGGCAGAGAAATTTCAAGTTAGAGGACATATTACTTCTAAGCTCTTGCAAAATTAGATGCAGATCTGAGTGTGCTGGGGAACTGGGTGCTGATGCTGCTGTCCCAGCAGAGGGGCCTGCAGTGAGCCGCAGGCAGCGAGCAGACGCTTATGTTTATCCAAGTGGCGACTAGGGGGGGGCATCTCTCCCGATTGAGCATGTTCATCTATTGGCTGCAAATGCTAAGCTGGGAGTAGTGTATCGCGCCTTCAACCGCCCTTTCGCAAATGTCTATTGGACACCTTGGGTACCCAGGCTCTGTATTTGGCACCCAAGACACTGCCCATTAGACAGTAAAGCAGGTCGCAGGCTTGTACACAGAGATGTGCTTTGAAGTCACCTTCAGAACATGTCACTTGGCCTGTGATTCTGACTCAGAGGCAGAACTCTCAGGTATGCCCCACAGAGTTACGTGTTCCGAAGGAATTTTCTCTTTCTCCCTAGAACCTGGGAAGATGGAATGAAGCTTGCATGGGAGCAGTAACACTGGATTCTGTGAATGGGCCTGATGGAATCCTAAGGATCCTTCAGAGCCTCAGGGGAGACTTGAGAAAGAGCTGGAGAAGGATGGTAGTACAAGAAGGTGTGGGGCCTGGAGAGGAAGCCAGAAAAGATGAGGCTGGCCCTTAGAGGCGACTCAGGCCTTGACTTTATCGCATCGAAACCCCCTTGCAGATAGATTCATCAACCTCAGAACTGTAAGAAAGAAAATGTGTTTTGTTTATGCAGAGGACACAAATACCTCAGGGAAGGACCACATGTCTGCTGTTACATGGGGACTAGAATAGTTGTCACATATGCCTGCTTGTTGACGTCATGGGGAAAGCTTTAAAAAAAAAACACTGATGTCTGGATCCCCAACCCAGAAATTCTTATTTAATTGTTCTGGAATGTGGCCTATCAGAATCATGTCAGCTCCCCACAAGTGACTCTCAGGGGCATCCAGGGGTACCGAACACTGGCGCTGGCCCTGAGTTTGATTATCAAATATACCTGGCCGATAGTAGACCTCTGCCTCCTCCTGCCAGCCATCTTTGGGGCAGGTTTTCTCTTAGCTTATTTTTCTGCCTGCAAAATGGGGGCACTGCCAACATTCTAGGGAGGCTGGTACAGTCCAGAGGTGTGATCGGGAGTGTGTGTTCGCATGACATTCAGCCAGTTAGTGGCATCAGCTGCTTTGGTCTTCCAGGAGGAAGTGTGGATCTTCTAGTGAGACAACGCACGGAGGCTTCTCCATTTGCCTTTGTGTATTCATAGTGGTGCCATCTGTCTTTGGAGGTGACTTCTGTTGTTACACTTGTCCATCACAGAGGGAGGGCACCATCTGAGAGGTCGAGCCTTTTTTCCATGGTTCCATTCCTCTTAAGATACGTATTAAGATGGGCTTCAGAGTTTGCACCCCGGTCCTGCTTTGAGTCTCAAACCATGCCAACTTGCCTTTGTCTGTAGGGAAGATTCCCAGGTGGACTGTGGGGGAAACCTGGAAGGTGGCAAGGTGCTCGCTCCCAGCTGCCTTTGGAGGTGTTTTCCAGACCATTAGCGGTGTCCCTCCTGGTACCGTTGGTGGCATTTCTACCAGATTCAGTCTCTGCATGCAAACACTATTGCCCTGTTGCCTGCCGTCAGGGGAAAGCAGGCTAAAAGCCGCAGGAGCGATGCCTCTCACCAGTTCCAGGCTGTATGCCTCTGTCTGCCGTTTAATCTAATCTCAGGTTCAGTTGATACTATTGATTAGTTTCTTTTCAAAACCCTGTGCAGCCTCTGGGGCTTCTCTGTGAGGGGTAAAATGTTATTCTTCTCATATGTGAGTTGAGAAGAAAAGGTGAAAGTATACAATTAATTTGCCTGCACTTTCTTGAAAATTGTATGCTGGATTTCTGTGAAATGCTGCACGGAACAATATTCCAAGCAAATTATTGTTATTTACCGTGACTTTTGCCTGCGTATTTAAAGTCAACAATTATGTTTCTTTTTTCCACTTAATGGCCTTTGTACAACATTTTTAGAAACCTGGTCAAGTGTCATTATGAAAATCTGCAGCTTTGGCCTTGGGATTCTTGGGAAACAAGTTAACAATATCAGAGGTAATAGCTGTGTCCTCTTTCTAAGAGGGTAAAACCCAGCACCTGGCAGGATCCCGTTGCCCATCCCTGACTTGAAGGTGATAATTGCTAAGCCCCAAGTTTCATTTCCAAAATACCTCTTTTACCATCTGTTCTAATTTGCTTTCCATTGTTGTGACAAAACACTCCGACCAGTCCTTGGGGAGGAAAGGGTTATTCATCTTACATTTCCCGGGTCACAGTTCATCACTTGAGGAGGCCAAGGTAGAAACTCAGGGCAGGAACTTGGAGGCAGGAGCTTGAAGCACAGGCCATGGAGGAATGCTGCTTACTGGCTTGCTCCTCTGGCCCATGCTGAACCTACTTTATTATACAATATACAACAACCTGCCCAGGGGTGGCACTGCCCACAATGGGCTGGGCTTTCCCACATCATTCATCAATCAAGAAAATACCCCACAGACAGGGCCACAGGCCAGTCCAATGGAGGAAATTCCCCAGTTGAGGCTCCCTCAAGCCAGGTGTGTCAAGTTGACACTAAAGCTGTCCGCACACCATCCTTGTTCTCTGTATCCCAGAGAGCAAATACTAAAATTGGATTTGATCTTTTTAGAAATGTTCTTTTCTTTGCAGAACATCCTGTGATGGACAGTTTTATCATATTTGGGATTCCATAATTTCCGTTGTCCCTTATCAGAGGGAGAATACGCTTTCCTGTAAAGGAGGGACACACACACACACACACACACACACACACACACACACACACACACGCACATATAAATAAAATCCCTGATCTTGTTTTTTTTGTTGTTGTTGTTCTTCTTTTTGTGTATGTGTGTCTGTGTGCTTGTGTGTGCACCTGTGCAACTCTGTATGTGCAGGCTGGAGGACAATTTCAAGTGTCATTCCTCAGGTACCACCATGTTTAGAGACAGGTTCTCTGACTGACCTGAAACTCACTGAGTCACTTAGGCTGGCTAGGCAGGGAGTCCCAAGGACCTGCCTGTCTCTGCCTCCCTGGTGTTACAGGTGGGCACCAGGATGGGCAGCTTATTTTTCTTTTTTCCTCTACGTGGGTTGTAGGGATTGAACTCAGGTCCTTGTGCTTGTTTACCAACTGGGCCATCTTCTCTGCCACAGCCCAGCCTCGAAGCAGTGCTGTTCCTGTGTTGCCTTTATTGTCTTAGTCTCTGAGTAGCTGTCAACATGAAGGGCTTGAAGTGGTGATCCATGTCACTTTCCTAAGCCTGGAAATTCAGGTAGGGTTTTGGTTATGTCAGGATTTCCACGATGTCCCTGTCATTAAGAGGGGATATTGTCCTTTCATCAACAGACCAGCAGATAGCCCTGGGCCTTGCCTTCAGCTATTTGTGTTTCATCTTAAATCTTCCCCTTTTCTAGATACTTTGATGTCATGGTTTGGATAGGAAACGTGTCCTCCAATAAGCTTGTGTGTCAAAGGCTTGGTTCCCAGTGCACTCTTCACACTTGGTTCCCAATGTACTCTTCACAGCTGGGGCTTTGAGGAAGAGATTGACTCGAAGCCGATGGCCTAATCAATGGCTTAAATCATTGATGGATTCATAACTTGTTTGATGTTTCTTAAGAAATGGTAGAAAGTAGGAAAGAGAACCTCATTGGAGGTCACAGGGACATGCCCTTGAAGGATGTCTTGTCCCTGGTCTCTTCCTATTTCCCTACTTCCTGGACCCCATGAGATAGGCAGTTTCACCCACGACAGGCTCTAACCACCAAGATGTTCTGCCTCACCTCATGCCCAAAGCAGCATAACCAGTTAACCACAGATTAAATCCTCAGAAACCGTGAACCAGTTAACCACAGGCTGAATCCTCGGAAACGGTGAACCAACATAGGCCTTTTATTCCTTAAGTAGTTTATCTAAGGTGTTTTGTCACAGTGAGAGAGATTGAGTTATAGGATATTTACCAAAAAATAAACTTCCTCTCCGATAAACTAATTTGAAATTGCTTATACAACTATAGCCTAGGCCAGGCATGGTGGCACTTGCCTTTATTCCCAGCACTTGGGAGGCAGAGGCAGGTGGATCTCTGTGAGTTCAAGGCCAGCTTGGTCTACATAGTGAATTCCAGGACAGCTGGGGCTACAGAGAGACCCTGTCTCAAAAAAAACAAGAACAACAAAAAAAGCAAGCAAAAAAACTATAGTCTAGTAACAAAGATTATTGCTATAGGTATGTAAAAAAGCTATAGTCTAATAACAAAGATTATTGCTATAGGTATGTAAAAAACTATAGTCTAGTAACAAAGATTATTGCTATAGGTATGTAAAAAGACAAGCCAGATGATTGAATGATTTTCCCAGCCATTTTCAAAATTAGGTAAGGAGGTCAGAGGGTAGACAGAGAAGCCAGAACGTAGGAAAGTTTCAGTACCAGAATCAGCTATCATCTGCATGGCTTCTGCCTGAAGTAGTTGTTAAGATCTTGCCCCATTTGTTCTTTTAGATAGATGAATTGAAAATGAATGAAACATTCCAGCTACAGCTAAGGTCCTGCTTAATTTCCCATTCCACTGAGTGAAAATCTGCCTTTTTCCATGGCACTTTTTATGTGTTTATGTATACAGGTAGCATTTTGGAGGGAGGGAGAGAGGGAGGGGGAGACAGAGAGAGGGAGGGGGGAAGGAGGGGTTGGTCCTCAAAACATATGGGCAGACTGAATTGTTGCCTAAGGACTTCCTGGAGTTATCAGACAACTGAGTTGTTTCTTTTTTAATAATAATAAACAACTCTTTTAATTTTTTAAATTTTATTTATTTTGTATGTGTATGAATGTACTATCTGCATGTAGGTCAGTGCACCTGTGTTGTGCAATGCCGCAGAGGTCAGAAGAGGGCATCGGATTCCCCCTGGAACTGGAGTTAAAGACGGTTCTCAGCCACCACGTGGGTGCTGGGGATTGAACTTGGGTCCTCTGCAAGAGCAGTTGGTGCTCTTCTTAACCGCTAGGCCATCTCTCCAGCCCAACAATGAGATTTTGAGAAAGGGGTAGAGAGGGTATGAATGAATCTAGCATATGCTCCTGCAAGTCCGCCTGGTATTCTGTCATTTGCCTTATGAGCACATGCCACTGTCCCCTCCCCTTTTGAGTCTATCTGCATGCTGTTCTGCCATTTTGTGTCATTTGTACAGAAACTTCTACTGGTTTAAATTCTTTGTGTGTGTGTGTGTGTGTGTGTGTGTGTGTGTGTGTGTGTGTGTGTCTCGAGACCCAGAGTCTTCCTGTAGCACCCAGCTGTCCGGGAACTCACGGTGTAGACCAAGCTGGCTAGTGAAGCACAAGTATCTGCTGCCTCTGCTCTCCCTAAGTGGGGCTACGATTAAGGTATGCACTACCATGCCCGGCTTGGTTTAAATGCTTAAGTAGGGCCTTGCATACCTTTAAGCTGCTCCAAGCTCCCTTTGTAGCTGAGGATGGGTTTAAACTTCTAATCTTTCTGTTTATCACCCAAATCCTGTAGTTATAGGTATGTACCATGATGTCTGACTTTTGTCTGGTGCTGGGAATCAAACCTAGGATTTCATGCAGAAGAGGCCTGCACTTTACCAATGGAGCTGCATCCTTGCCCTCCCCCAACTTTCTTTTCAGTAAGTGGTGAGTGTGGAATTGTTAGAAGAGTTAAGTATTCTTGCTAAAGTTGATTGTTCTCTATTCACCCACCAGCCCAGTCCATGAGGAAGAGGTTTATGTGTCATTTGTCTTCCTAAGGCTTATCAGCCAGTCTGTCCTGGGATCCTGCAGAGGTGCACAGGCCAACTCAGGCTGTGATGAGGTATTAGTCTATTGACTAACTAGGGGAGACTCATCTTCAGTTGCCCATTGTAGAAAGCTTTAAAGGAGGCATCAGGGGGCTAGGCATCCCAGGAGCAGAACTTTCTAGACTGACAGAGAAGTCTGTGCTGGGCACAGGGCAGCCCTTGCTCCCTCTACTGTCACTCCGGAGAACTCTGCAGAAGCCTGAGGCGTCGTGGCCAACACTGAAGCTAATGGAAGTAGAACAGAAGAGGAGACAAATGCAGGCAGGCAAGGGAGGAAGGGCTCTCTCCCAGGGAAGGAGCTTTGAGTTGCTGGTATTCATCCAGTAGGATGCTGAGCAGCTCAGTCTGGTCTAAGGCCTGATGCCTTCAACTTCAACAACTTTTCAGACAGTTTGAGAAAAGCCATCCACAGTAAGCAGTACTCTCCGTGGCAGTTGTCTTTCTCCCTGTCGTTCATCATTCCTCTTGATCTATCAGCTGGAGAATGCTAGAAGACACTAGAATCTAGGCTGCAAGCAGGAACAGGGCCTGTTTTCTGTCTGTGTGTTCAGAACGCCTTGTGAACTTTTGAACTGTTAGCACCCATGGGACAGTGTGCAGGGGAACTGGTAAGTACAGATAGTGTGATGAGCACAGTCACTCGCCTGGGTGACAGGAGAGGCATGTGACTTCCAGATAAATGTCTCTTAAAAAGTAGAATTCTAAATGTCAGAGTTTTTCCAGCGTTTGTTGGTAGGGGAAGTTCAGAACTAAGGGACTCATTCTGTAATGGGAGACAGACCTGCTGCCTGCAGATCTAGCTGAGCGTGCAGGAAGGTTAAACTCAACACCCTTTGTGAAATTCAGAATTCCCTCTCCCTTCTGTATTCTGAAAAGGCACCATTTATCACTGCGATCTGATCTTACTTCCTGTTTTATCTGTGATAGCTATTTTCTTTTCTGGTATGTTGGGTGTATTTCCGGGTGTGTTCAGGTACGTGAGTGAGGTCAGAGGGATGATTTTGAGAGTCTCTCCTCAGGCACTGTGCACCTTTTTTTTTGAGGCAGTGTCTCTCACTGGTCTGGATCTCTCCTCTTGAGCTAGGCTTTCTGGCCAGCAGGAATCCCTGTCTCTGTCTCAGTAGTACTAGGATTGTAAATACATGCCTCCGCACACCTCCTTTATTGCATTGATTTACAGGGGACACATGCGTTGTGTTGCGCATGTGTTGCTCAGAAGACAATGTTCAGGAGTTGGTTCTCCTTCTGCCCTGTGGATGTTGGGAATTGAACACAATTGAGCATCAGGCCATGTTGTGGGTCCACTTAAAGAAAAACTCCTGCTTTGAGGGGATCAAGCTCATTCCCATGTTTACAAGGCAGATAACTTACCTGCTGAACTGTCTCCTCTGCCTTGTAATAATTCTGATTTCTTCCCAAGTGGTTTGAACAATGGGAAGAAGACTCTCCACTGAACCATTGCCTGTATCTTATGTTTCAGAACTCTTTGTTCAGTTTTTAAACTATACTTCTAGCAAAAAAATAAAAAATAGCTACTTTTACTTTCCTAAGTATCGCTTGAAAAAATTGGAGTTCTGTATCAAGATAAATGTAAACATGAAACATAATTATACTCAAATTAATAAAAGAGAAAATGTGTGCCTTATAAACGCTCAATTCAATTAACCACCTGCTTTTTAGATGAAGTTCTTGAAGATACTGAAATAGTTTCATTACCTGTGTGCTGACCTGGGGTTGAATCAGGCAGGCAATGTTGCTTTACTCCATAGTGGTGACATGCACAACGTTTCATGTATTTGCCATTTTTTTTAAAAAGAATGAATACAGTCTCCAAATTGTCCAGGATAACCTGCAATGTTCTTTTACTTTCAACTCTGTGTGTCTGTGTCTGTGCGTGTGTCTGTGTGTGTGTCTGTGTGTGTGTGTGTGTGTCTGTGTGTCTGTGTGTGTCTGTGCTCATGTGCATAGGCATGTGTCTCTGTGTACATTTGGAGGCCAGAATTGGAAGTCCTCAATGACTCTCAACCTTATTTTTGAGATTTTTAGTACCCTGACTTCAACTTCTTTTTTATTTCTGTGTTTATTGTTTAATTGCCTTCATATTAAAAGGTTGATGGATGTGGAGCTTAGCAGGCATTTTCTCAGTGTCTCTGCAACTAACAAATGGGGGGAATTTTTCAGTGACTTCCAGAGTCATCGCTGGAATGCTGTGTAGAGATTGCACAGCAATCTCTACAGTCACCGCGGATGTTCCTCATGAAGCGGTTTGGCCTTATTACATGTCATCATTCTGCCTGCAAGTCACTGTCCCTTACTTGCCTGAGGCAAGTGCATTCCAATGTGCAGAGACTCAGTGAAAGGTCATCTTATCATACTGTACTCAGGGGCCATCCCCATCTTCAATGGAGCTTCCCTCTGGGTGGATCTTGGAGCTGTGGTCTTCCATCCATCAGCCATTTGCATTTTAGAACTTTGGAGGAAAATGTATAGGGTTTTAGAACCTTAAGAGCATGAGGAAGTACCTTGTGTTCCTGCTTCAAGTTTTTATATTTATCTGTATGGGAGAAATGGGGTGGGGAGATACAAGAGTCTCTCATTTTTTTTTCCTCTCTCATTAGCATGTATTCACTACACAAAATAATGGGCTTTTCTTTTTAATTTTTATTCATTTCTGTATGTGTATGAGTGTACTATATGCATGTAGGTCTGTGCACCCGTGTCATGCAATGCCACAGAGGTCAGAAGAGGGTGTCGGATTCCCCTGGAACTGGAGTTCTCCCGGAATTGGAGTTTCAGACGGCTCTCGGCCGCCATGTGGGTGCTGGGGATCAAACCCGGGGCCTCTGCAAGAGCGGTCGGCACTCTTAACCGCTAGGCCATCTCTCCAGCCCCAATAATGGGCTTTTCATATGGCATTGCCACACGTGTGTATTGTTGGTTGATTTTTCTCTCTTTCGAACCTGTTTTGTGGCTTTTTTCTTTACCTGCTGGGATCCCATTAGAGGACACACTGTGAAGTTGATTCTTTGGGAATATATCTTTTCATATTTGTGTATACTCATCCACACATACCTATATGTAGTCCTACACCTGTCTACATATACACACACATGTATACATATACATGCATTATGCCTGTTAAGTTTCTCAAACCCAAATAACTCAAGTTTCTTTTCTAACACAAAAGTCACTTCAACAGTTGAAAAATAAATATTATAATCAGCGAGGCATCACAAATAACTTTTATGTCTAAATCAAGCTATTAAATGCTTTTTTATTTTTAAGTAGATAGGGGAATAAAATAGCTGTAGAGCTCCATAAAGTGGTGTGCCATTACTGCCTGCTGTGCCCAAGAATTACGCCCGCTTTTTACACTCATGAAGTAAAAGCGGATTAGAACTGTGATCAATGTATTATCCTATATTCCTCATTGTGCTTTGTATTTCCTTTTCCAGCACCTTTGTAGACTAAATGGCTACTAATGACATAATTACACTTGTTTGTCACCTCCATAATGCGTGATTTCCTATCTCATCATGAAGATGTAAGTTAGATAAAGGAGGAGTTTTGGCAGGAAGACAAAGTGTCGTGATTTATTAGAGGCCAGATGTGGTTGTTAAAAGCTTTTTCACAGAAGGCTCTATTGAGTGATGTGGAACGGGAGGGGGATCGCTCTGTGCGCCTAGCCCTTGGCTCTCGGCATGAGTGACATCGCTGCTTTTGGAAGCAGGGCAAATCAGCCTCACGCTTTATTGTTGTGTACAGATTTTATGTTGGAATTTAAACAGTGAGGAAGGTTCATGTGAGCTTCTACCAGCAAAGTAGGTGTTTAAGGGAAGCTAATGACACTGAAGTGCTGGTGAGATTTTCAATTTGGGCTGTGCTTCATAGCAAGAACCGAAATATCTTGTGTTTCTGTCAAGTTTCAAAGAGGGAAAATCCCAGCACTGTTTTTAAAAAGAAAGGAAAAGAAAAAACGAACAAGGTTAGGATGAGAATTCAGAGCAATCAGAAGCAAGTGGAGACAAGATGTTGCTTAAGCACTGTTGACATGCCTCTTGCACACACAGGCTTGATATATAGACAGTCAGATTAGACGACGCTTCAGAGGAGAGAGGCCCAATATCTGGTTTTAGTAGTATTTGCACACACAAAGCTCTGTTAAAATAATGTTAAGACTTTAGAGTGATAGGAGCTGAGAGAGATTTGGAAAGTGTTTTCTAGCTTTTGGAGGAGACAAGGAAAAGAAAATGGTCATCCCATAGAGCTGACTCCCGGTCAGCTGGTGGTGGGCTCGCTGCTCACTGTTCTCCCATTTCCGCCCTTCCTTCCCTGTCCTGTCAGCATCTCCCTCCACTTCCCCTTTCTTCATCTTCCTCTTCCCTTCCCTTTCTCTTCTTTTTCCTCCTACATTTCCCTTCTCCCCCCCAACACACACACACACACACACACACACACACACACTGCCTGTGCCTTCTATGGAGGAAGGCTCTGCTGGAGGGTGGGGTGTGTACACCTGGCTCCCTAGACATGGAGACTTTACTACCCTGCCAGTGTAGACTGAAAAATTATTTTAAAAAGTATTCACTGAGGCATCTAGGCCTCATTGTCAATGAGTTTTGAGACTTACAAGGATTTTGGTGGGGTCTCCTTGGTACTGTGACCCTATTGACCCTCTCAGTTGAAAATCTGAGGTCTTCTATCATTTGACCTCATGGTACTTCAGGCCTGACAGCCTATGTAGTTACCATCCCGTTTAATCACCTATGTATTTGTAATGTTTTCGTCTATCGTTCTCTTCCTGTGTCCAGTCTGTATGTTCCAAACATATGGGAACTTTAAGGTCTCTCTATGCCCTGCCACATGAAGCACTGAAATATCTTATTTCAAAAAGCATTTGCTAGGCAGGCTTGGTGACAAAGACCTGGCATCGCTGCTTCTCAGGAAGCTGAAATAGGCAGATCTCAAATTCAAGGCCTGTCTGGATTACAGAGCAAGACCAGCCTCGGCAACTTAGTGATAAACTGTCTCAAAATAAGTAAAAAGAGGGCTGGCCACATAGCTCAGTGGTGGAATGAATGGTTGTCTGGCATCTTTAATCCCAGAGATTCAGTCTCTAGTCTGCAACAAAAAAAGTATACATTGGCTACATCACAAGAACTCTGTTATCCAGCACCTCCCTGCTGCTCCCTGTCACATCTGTCCACACTTGACTTTTCAGAATCAAAGACTGGAGAGAAGTCTTAGCTAGTACTGTGCCTGCCACACAGGCATGGGCACCTGAGTTTGGATTCCCAGCACCTATGTGAAAAAGGCAGGCATGGTCCCTGTGCTTCTGTAACCCGAGTAGTATAAACCTTTCTCTGGCCATCCAGCCTAGTTATTCAGTGAGAGACCCTATCTCAGAAATAAAGGGGGGCTGGAGAGATGGCCTAGCGGTTAAGAGCGCCGACTGCTCTTACAGAGGACCTGGGTTCGATCCCCAGCACCCACATGGCGGCCGAGAACCGTCTGAAACTCCAATTCCAAGAGAACTCCAGTTCCAGGGGAATCCGACACCCTCTTCTGACCTCTGCGGCATTGCACGACATGGGTGCACAAACTTGCATGCAGACAGTACATTGATACACAAACAGAAATAAATGCCAGACGTGGTGGTGCACGCCTTTAATCCTAGCACTTGGGAGGCAGAGGCACACGGATCTCTGTGAGTTCGAGGCCAGCCTGGTCTACACAGTGAGTTCCAGGACAGCCAGAGCTACAGGGAGACCCTGTCTCAAAAAAAAAAAAAAAAAGGAACAAAGGAATAAAGTGAACAGTGAATGAGGAAGATAGTAATCGCATCCGCCCCTGTCCTTTACGTCCATACCCACACAGTTACTACCGACACTCAAAAGCACCCAGACCTTTCCTAAATCACATATGCCTGTCTTAGTGGCCTGGTCAGCAGTTCTTTTGCCATCTGCTTCATTTGAAGTTTGGAGCCTTAGAGTCCTGTTACCAGGGAAGTTTGGTCTCCCCAGAAGATTCACCATGCAGTTCTGAGGGCAGCCACTTGATGGCCTGTCTCTAAGCTTAGTTCAAAGTTCCTGCCTCCTCTGTGCAGTCTCTTCCATTTAGAAATGGATTCTTGATGACTCATGCCTTGAACCCTCTCAAGCTATGAATAAAACTGAAATACAGAGAGCAAAGTTTCATAGAAAGAAAATACTTAGTTCCAGTCTGACTTCATGGATAGAGACTTGCCCTGTCTCCCCAGACTGTGCCTCCAAGGGATTCAAGCTCGGCCTAGTGTCATGCTGGGTCTGTGTTGACAGTCTTAATGGTCTTCATCCAGGGGTCTCAATTTTCATTTTTTTCCTGGAGCCTTATCATTTATGGAGCTGATCAGACCCCCATTGTGGTATGTTCCTTTTGTCATGTGGTATTTTTTTCAATGACTCATGTTCCTTCCCTACTCAGAATTAGGATCCCTGGAAGGTACTTGCCTCGGGCCAGCTATCCTCTGACTGTGTGTGGCTCCTAAAAGCTTTATTTTGTGTTTACAGCAAGCACATCTTTATGAGTTACAAGTGCATGAGGAAAAGACTTTGACTCGATGTCTAGGATCAAGCCATGGCTCTGTAAAACTGGGCAAATTGGTTCCCCTCTCTGAGTCCCATCTCTTCACAAAGTGGAGGTCATAATGGGGTACCTGCATCCTTGACATAAGGGTAGAGATTAAGCAAGACAGTGTAGAGTAGAATGCCTGTTGGAGTCCCTGGATTAGGAGAGTACTTGCCCACTACAAAGTGACTGATTATCACATACCAGGGTTCTGGTTCTGCCTGGCCTTGTTGGTCTTTGTCCTCTCTGTTGCTCTGGCTCCGTTGTGGTTGGATCCATAGTCAGATGCTCTCTTATACCATTTCCCTGGAGCCTACAGGGTTCATGGTACCCAGGATTCTAGTTCTTTCAGTAATGCTAGCTCCCTCTCCTCTGGGCTTCCTCCTTGATGTTGGGTGATTAATTAACAGGGAAAAGATTAATATAAATAAACTCTGCATTTTGCACCCCCATTCTGGTTCCCAGTGGTTCAAAGATGCCTCCTATCTGATATATCATTAAAGGCACCAACTTCTTTTCTGCAGAGCAGTTAAAACCCATTTTAATGCAGCCCAGTCATCCATAACTGAAGCTCTTCTCTCCCCATTCATACAGGAAATTGCAAAACACTGACCATATGAAAGGATTCCGTGTTCCTGGGGAGGAAGCATGCATTGTTGGGGACTGGTGTGATGTGGGATATGATTCATTTATCCATTTAGCAATCACTTGTGGGAGAATGTGAGCTAGTCAGTGCTATAAGTTCTGGGAAATATAACTGTTAACAAGACCGACAAGAACCTTACTGCTGCCGCTTATATTCCAGTAGGATACCCACTTGAAACCAGAAACAAGGAACAATGTCTAAAAGAAGTGCCCTGCAGGGAAATGAAACAGAATCCTGGAGGGAAAGCGTCTGTAGGCCAGGAAGAATTCTTAGAGGAGGTGATGTTTGAGCTGAAGCCTAAATGGTAGCAAGCAGACAGCCAGAAAAAAGCTAGATATGTGAAATAACCGGGTCTCAGACTAGAGGTGACGTGGACTTGGTGGAACTGAGTGGGAGAAAGAGTGGCTGGCCTGGCGGGTAGTGGGGTGAAGTGTGGAAAGGGTGAGGTGGGAGAATCAGTTGGAGCTTGTTCTGGTAGAATCTGCAAGGCAGATCATGTGGTTATTGAGCTTTGATTGTTCTGTGTATGTTCCAACTAAGAGGGAACCAAAAATCTACTTAGTTATAAGCTAAGTAGTTCAATCAGTAAATCAAACTCTAGTAAATTCGGTGGATTGGGAAAGAGTGGATGTGTTTGCCTGGATTATCAAGGCCACATTTGAAATTATAAACAGACTAATGAAAGGAGCACTGGAATTTGAGTCCCCAAACAAATCCTCAAATGTCTGGGACATACCATTTGGTTCTTCCAATGAGCTATTTCATGTATAACTCTGATGCCTTTAGCATAAGCTTAGTGTAATGAAATGACAGCGGACGTGTAACAACTGGTCCATGAATGCTGTCATAGGCAAATACAGAGTAGCCATAATCAGTAATTCCTTTATCATTTTGCCTACTAAAATACCTAATGCATCATCTATTACAGTGATTTTGCATAGTGTTTGGTGAAATGTAGTAAAGAAATTCATGGGGCCAGAGAGATGGCCTAGCGGTTAAGAGTGCCGACTGCTCTTGCAGAGGACCGGGGTTTGATCCCTAGCACCCACATGGCGGCTGAGAACCATCTTTAGTTCCAGGAGAATCCGGCACCCTCTTCTGACCTCCACAGCTTTGCACGACACAGGTGCACAAACCTACATGCAGACAGTATATTCATACACATAAAAAAAAGAAATAAAGTTTTTTAAAAAAGAAATTCATGATAAATATGCTTCTCTTATTGCCTTGGATGCCGGCTTCTGGTGTATATGCATGGATTGCCTATTGACCCTCCTGACTATGATCTGGGATGTTAGAACCCATGTCCACTCTCTACAGAATTTCTTTTCTGCATCTCTGACTGTGTAGGATTGAGATGGTTTGAATTAAGGGAGAGCTTTTACCGTTACTGTTCAACATCTGTCTCTAGAGAGCTTCACCTTGTTCTATGAAACAACAAGTGTGTCTCTGGAAAACAACCACCAACTCTGCCTCAGAGGGAAGCTGGAGGCGCTGTATGTTTTATCAGCTATTCTTTGAGACCTGAAAACTTCTAAAGAAATTTGTGCTACGTATTTCGCTTCTTTTTGTTTGTTTGTTTGTTTGTTTTGGTTTGGGTTTTTGTTTTTTGTCCTTTTTTTTTTTTTTTGGTTTTGAGAGAAGGTCTCCCTGTAGTCCCCATTGGTCTGGAACTCACTATGGAAACCAGGCTGGCCTTGATCACACAGAGATCTGCCTGCCTCTGCTTCCCAAGTGCTGGAATTAAAGGTGTACACCATGCCCAGCTCATAGTTGATATTTTTGATGCCTGCCTAGGTTTCTGGGAAACCCTGACCCTGCTTTAGACTTTGCCCACTATCAAAGAATCACACGGGGCCAGTTTTCTAAGATTAGTTTCCAGGACCTCTCTAAATG